>JAUTXW010005167.1:0-600000 GCA_030620095.1 Kuschelorhynchus macadamiae
AGCTTTTGCTAATGGTGATAATAACGTGAATGCTCAAGATTTAATAAAAGTCACAAATATTTAGAACATGCTGATTTTTGTAAAAAATAGTGCAAGTGTGTAAAGAAAACAAAAACAGAAAACAATTTTTTCCTCATATTGACAGTTTCAAAATACAATATATTTTTAAATTTTTGTTATAAAAAGTTTAAATAAAACAAAGTACATAAAGCTAATATTATTTTTATTCATTCATAAAAAAATTATCAAACAAGTATAAAACGTTTGAAAGTGCACACATACATAATGATTTAGAGTGATAAAAACATTTTGGTTTAGATGCCATTAAAACTGGTGGTTTATCTAACTCAATAATTGGCTTTTTTGAATACTTTCTTATACATTCAGCTTTTTCCTTCCCCTTAACATAAACAAATTAAGTATCCGCCGTCAATTCTTTCTATTATATTTGAAAATTGATGAAGTTGGGTATGACCGAGAATTGCAGTATATAAAATGATAATTTTTCATTATCCAAATAGCTTGCTTATGTTGTTCAGGCGAAAGAAAGTTTACAGGAAAAGGTTGTTTCAAAATATACTGACTTATTCTATCTCCATCGTAAGCTACCAATTCTTTAGTGTATAAATTTATTTTTTTCGTCCTTAATACCTTGAATGTCTAATACTAGCCTTATATTTTTAATTTAGAAAATTTCTTACAAATAAATTTTTTTTTGGAATAATCTTCAATATCCTTTTTGAGTTCTCTTAATTTTCTGATAAAAGTTTCTATCTCTCCTACTCGAAGTGACATTATAGTTAGTCACGTTTTCTTGTCAAACGTCTAGTAACAACTAACTCTTTTGTTATTTGCAAGTTATATTTAGGAATTAAATTTAAGTTGAAAATTCCGCATGCGTAGCTAATTTACAGTTGCTTTACAATTTAAGTAAGTGGATTGTTACTAAAAACTTTATCATGTAATATTAGACAATACGCTGTTGTGTCTTTTTCTATGTCTTTATTTAGTTCAAATTCTACTATCATTACAATAGGTCCTGCTTACAAAGATTCTTTTTGATGAGAACAATTAATGTATGCAATGGGGGCCTTCTCCTTGATAGATACGAGAGGATCAAATAATGGTTCTTCTGTTTTTCCATAATAAGTATTGCGCAAATTGGAATACATTTTATACAAGATAGCGAATTTATTTAATGAGATCATTATAAGGATACCTTTTAAGAATACTTTGATTTTCCTTAAGTCTGTGTTATTAAATTCACCCATATTGTTCTTTTTCTTATTCCATTTTCTTGTTGAAATGCAAGTATAACATGACGGAGGGTTTCAACTCGGGTTGAGGTTTTAACTGGCCAATTGTGTCTATTAGTTTTTAATAGTTCTGGATAATCCAACTTATTTCCTACTTTAAACGCTATTATTATATCAGTATTTTTATCTACATATAATTTTTGTTAATGATAGTTCCTACTGATATATGAGGTATATTCCATATATGTTTGTTAAGAGTAATTTTTGGATTTTCCTTGTCATCTGTGGTTGAAATGGCATTGTTATCGGTATTATCCCTAACAAGTATGAGCTCTTGTTTCGAATTTAGTATTACTTTTTTATAGTCTTTGAAGAATCCCATTAAAGTTTTAAGGGGTGTGCAAACATTAAAAAATCCTGTTTTTTCATCATGATAGATACAGTTGTTGTCGTAGTCGCACCTGTTTAAAGAGTTTAAATTAAATGAAAGATAACCTTTTAGAGTTGATCTGATACCAACATTTCTAACCGAATCTATAGTAACACCATTTAATTGGTATCTTATTTCTTTAAAAGAAAGGCATTTTCATTATATATTAACTATGTTTTAGAAACTGTTTCGTCCTCTATGTAAGGAAACTCTCACAAGGAAGAGTGTATTTTTCAATTTTATGGACGGGAACTATTATCTCATCATTATTTCCTAATTTGGTGGGCAAAAGAATGAATTTTCGAATGAGTGATGAAATTATCAATTAAAAGCTTTTCTGTAACATTAAGTATATTCATATAAATAGTTTAAGTCCTAGAGACTCCAGAAACTTTTTATTTGCAGTGGTTAGCTCTTTAACGTTAACACGTCTACTAATGTTTTTCATGACTAATTTATTCCTATTATATGTTTACACTTTTATTTGGAATACTAAAATTTCTGTTGTATAATATAACCATTATTAATCTAGTTTGTTAATGTGCAGTCTAAGTGTGACCGTTTCGTCCCAAAATTCACTATTTCCCCGTTTTGATCTAATATTCTTACATTAATTTTGTATATCACTTTCACGGTTACAGGAAAATATATAATATTTTGTGGACTCTCAATTATTTTAAATCCAGGAGAGACGTTTGGAAAAAATTGACTGAATAATATGAACGGGTCTTCCGTTCAAGTAGGAACCTTCAGCAATACTGCAATCGATACATAGTGAATTAACTTTTATAATTTCTGCAGGAACATTTGAATATTTACTCTTTCCATCACCTCTGATAACCTGATCTTTGAATCCTAAAGTTTTGCCTATACTACCCTCTTTAAATGTGATATTTGTAGAAGATTTGTTACCAAGTGTAGTGTATAATTTTAAAAAGCATGGGAAGTTATTTGGGGGGTGTTCGAAAAGAGCTTTATTTTTAGGACCTTCTGGTTCAGGAAAAATCAATGTGGTTTTTTCTCTTTTAATATCAGAAAATGATTTACGTTTTGAGAATGTATATTTTTTTCAAAATCCTTGTACCAACGAAATATGACTTTTTAATAAACGTAATGCAGACTATTAAAGAAATAGGATATTTTGAGTCATCAAACGAAAAAGATATTGTCGACAAACGAAGAAGATATTGTCGACAAACGAAGAAGATATAGATACCTGCTGAGGTAAAACCCAACTCTGTAATAATTTTTGATGATATTGTTTGCTGTAATCAAAGTATTATGCGAGATTGCTTTTCCTTTGGACGACATAAAAACACTGATTGCTTTTATTTGTGTCAAACCTATTCTTCAATTCCAAAACAACTAATTAGAGATAATGCAAATTTATTAATTTTATTTAGACAAGATGGTACTAATTTAAAACATGTTTATGATGATCATGTCACCCCAGATATATTATTCGAAATTTTTAAAATGTATTCAATGTGTTGGAATTCTAACTATGAATTTTTAGTTATTGATAAGGATTGCAGTTTAAAATCTTGGAAATATCGAAACCCTTACAATCGACTTTAGTTTACGACTAGTCATATTTTAGTCAACATGAATATAAAAGTTGCAAAGGAACTGGTAGAAGCTGGAAAAGCTGGTAAACCAAAATATCAAGTATGAAAATCAGATTTAGCAGATAGTAAAGTTCGACAAAGAAAAAGAATTAAAACCAATAACTGAACCTTTGCAAGAATTAATTAAAACAATAAAAACCGAACCCTTGGTAAAACGACAACTTACTTTACCATCACTTTTTTTAAGACATCGGCAAACGTAGTTTTTCAACTACAAAAAAAAACCAGGAAGAAGACAAACGAATATTTATAATAAATATCTTTCTCATGATATTCCATCATTTCTACAGATGAACCAACTGGTACTCAACCCAATCGTCCAATCCGAATCATGTCTTATTAAACCCACGGCAGCAGATATAAGACAGGAAATGCTGAATTAACTAAAAGAGGTGACGTTTACCATACGTATCTCGAAGTGTATCACCCACTCTCGTAAGATCATTTGTTGATGACTCGATTAAGGGAAGTCGTGAACTAGATCATACACATGGTTTTGTTCACGACCCTTTACTAGAAAAAGGGAAAATCGGGATTCTACTGTTAAGTTTAAGGATGAAAACTTAAAACTTTAAAGATCTAATGTATAAAGGAACTACTGGGTGGTACGAACTACTTTTTTTTAAGGATCCTAAAGGTTACAAACCTGATGATGTAGAAAATTATATGGACATATTAAAACGAACAAATGCTTACAAAAGAAATTATGACCCCAAAGAGCAAGTTCAAGGAACTTTTTTGCCTCTTGATAATTTTTTGTATCTTGTGTCGTTTCCGAGAAAAAAAATAAAACTACTTCATTGCATGCCCAAGAAGAACAAAAAAATTTTTTTTTTCGAAAACCAAGCCTAATAACATAAAATATCAAGAAAAACAAAATGTAGTTTTGATTGTTCAATCTGAAAAAAATGGAAAAATTAAGAAAAAAAGTGGCGTTACGTATTTTATTAATATTATTCGTAATTGTACAGGGGAACACCATTATAATTATCTTTTATTTTTCTCTTGTTTAGTAGTTTGTTGTCTTCTTGTAGTTCCTTTTATATCTGACCGTTATCTAGAAAAATAAATAAACACGATTTTCTGTAATTAGCCAGACGAAATAAATTTCTATCAAAAAAGTAGTAACTATGGTAGTAGGCTATGGCGTTGTTTGGATAATCTTTTGTTTTTATTATTCGTGACATTTACCATTTTAAATCGTAAGTTATGTCAACATTATAGTTATTGTAAGGTGTAGAGTCTTTTAATATTCCCTACAAAAAAGTGTAAAGTGTTTTAAATATTCATTACAATGGTTTATACGAATTCTGAAATGGCAGAAATGCATTTTATCTATGGTCTTGCGAACGGAAATGCAAGAGAAGCCAGACGTCTATACATGGAGCGTTATCCAAATAGATTGATACCTGATCACCGAATATTTTCGAATATTCATAGACGTCTCGTCGAAACTGGAAGTGTCAATAAGAAAAGCAATGAAACAGGCAGACCACGTACTGTTCGGACACCGCAGATCGAAGAGGCTGTTCTGAATGAAGTAGAAGAACATCCGGAGACTAGTACAAGAAAAATTTCAATAACATTGAATATTAGCCATCAAGTTGTGTGGCGTATCTTGCATGATTCTCTGCTATACCCTTACCACCTTCAAAGAGTGCAGGCGCTGCTTCCCCGGGATTTTCCTTTAAGAATTAATTTCTGCAGGTGGTTTCTCAATAGGCTAGCAGCCAACTCCAACTTTAATTCCATCATTCTTTTTACTGATGAAGCCAATTTTTCGAGAAATTCCATTATGAATTTCCATAACAACCATCTATGGGCAGACGAGAATCCTCATGGAATTGTCGAAACTCATTTTCAAGAACAGTTTTCTTTAAATGTATGGGGTGGTATAATCGGGGATCATTTAATTGGTCCTGTCTTCTTACCTGGTCGGCTAACTGGTGAATCATATAGACACTTTTTACAAGACGAACTGCCTCCATTACTAGAAGACTTGCCTCTTTTACTAAGAAATCAAATGTGGTATATGCATGATGGTGCTCCTGCACATTTTTCTATTTTGGCTCGGGAGTATTTGAATGACGTATATCCAGACAAATGGATAGGCCGAGGTGGACCTCAGCCATGGCCCCCTAGGTCCCCTGATCTCAATAGTCTAGATTTTTTCCTATGGGGGCATCTTAAATCTTTAGTTTATACAACACCGGTGAATACAGTCGATGACCTACGACATCGAATAATAGGTGGATTTGAAACCATACGAAATACTCCCGATGTATTTGAAAGAGTACGAGAGTCGATGCGAAGAAGATCGGAGGCCTGTATAAGGGCTGGAGGAAGTCACTTCCAACAATTTTTGTGATGTTGTTTTTTGTCATATAATAATTGTCATATAATGTCAAATCATTTTTGTCATTAAATATTGTTGTTAAAATCTAAACTGCATTTAATTGCTACAAAAACTGGGTCATTCCCGCTTCAATTTTCAAGTATAATGCGAAAAAAAAACATCAATGAAACAAAATTTAACCAAATTAAGCTTGAGCCTACTACAGGAAACAATAATAATTATTATCAGTGGCGTTCCCTGGATCCACGGACAGTCTCAATATTATTAATAAAAAATGTACGCCACTGACTTTTTTAAATTTTTCCATTTTTTTCAGATTGAACAATCAAAACTACATTTTGTTTTTCTTGATATTTTATGTTATTAGGCTTGGTTTTCGAAAGAAAAATTTTTTTTGTTCTTCTTGGGCATGCAATGAACTAGTTTTTATTTTTTTTCTCGAAAATGACACAAGATACAAAAAATTATCAAGAGGCAAAAAAGTCGTACTTTTAGATGTTTAATCTGAAAAAATATAACATTTGTCAAAAAGTCAGTGGCGTACATTTTTTCTGTCAATATTATTTGTGAACGTGCCCTCCGGGACGTCACTGGAATTCATAAATACCATTTAGTTAGTGCTAAATTAGCTTCTTATCACATTAAATGACACTGCCAAATTTGAACAAAATCAGCAAAAGGATCTTTGAGATATTATTAAAAAAAGTTTTTTAGAAAAAACTTTGACACCCTGTATCTTAAAAACCAAACATTTGCGGACCCATGTTTATATGAAACTTTCACCCTAAAATAGACCAAAGAATCACCCCTCTTCGTTTGTACATGATGTTTAGGAACACCCTGTCAACCAGAATAATGCAATTAGTTTTCATCGTCAATATAGTGTGACTATACCAACTTTTTATGGTGAATTAGTAATAAAACGATAATTATTGAAACTTAATCATTGTCCAATTTCAGTCATGAGCAATAGAATTAAAGATGTTGTTAATGAATTTCATAGACCAAGCAGAAAAAAATATATACGAAGAAGGGTTATTGTTAAAGGAATAAATGATCTATGGCAAGGTGATTTAGTTGAAATGTTACCATACTGGAAATCATTAGGATACAGATACATTCTTGTAGTTATCAATGTGTTTTCAAAATTGCTGTGGGAAGAACCAGTTAAATCAAAGTCTGCTAATGACGTAACTTTGGCGATGCAAAAAATATAACAGAGAGCAAAATATAAACCGAAAAATCTACAAACTGATATGGGGAAAGAGTTTTTAATAAAAATTTTAAAAATTTAATGGTTAAATTTAACATAAATCACTACAATACTTACTCAAACATGAAAGCTAGTGTCGTGGAAATTATAAATGGGTTACATTTTACATGAAATTGTAAAAACCTATAATAATTCAGTTCATTCCATTACTGAAAAAAAACCTTCTGAAATAAATAAAAACAATGAAAAGAAGTTCTGACATCATCTTATACATATAAGAAAACACTTGACCTTTGAAAACCAAAATTTAAAATTGGTGACTATGTCCGAATTAGCAAACAAAGAGAAGCTTTTCCCTAATTGGTCAAATGAAATTTTTAAAATATATGAGGCTAAATTAACAAATCCTAGAACGTATTTAATTAAAGATGAAAACAATGTAGAAATTAAAGGAGCCTTTTATGAGGAGGAATTACAAAAGGTCAAATATCCTGACGTGTACCTAGTTGAAAAAGTTTTAAGTCGAAACGAAAATAAAGTTTTAGTAAAATGGTTAGGATTAGATAAAACTCATAATTCTTGAATTTTTAAAAAAGATGTAGTGTAATGTATTTTTAAATATTTTTGATTTTTGTATACAAATAGAAGATTACCAAGTACTTAATTGTTTCATTTCAAATATTTATTTAAATATTGCTAATAATTTTTTCGTATTACAAAATCCTATTCTTAAATCGCAACCTGTCTAAATAAAACTTTTGATATTCACATATTCGAGCATGCCTATATGCAAACTTCCACTTTACTAACAAATGAACTTTATTGTTAGCTTCATTAATATGCACTGATTTCTTCATAATATTTTTTTTACGGTATTTTTCTTTAGCTTATTTTCCAATTCGCGTGGATGCATTATTAACATTTCCAAGATTGTACTAACATTTTCACTGCTGGTGTTTTGGCTTGGATTAAGAACATTATCTACGTTCGTTAACAATTTACCTCCTTCATTGAGATTCGAAATTTGGTACATATTCAAGTACTTATCGAATTCTTGGTTTCGAAGTATTTTAAGCCTATATTCAACAGGTTCTTGCAGTTCCCATAATTTATCCATGGAATTACACCCAAGGCAAACAAACTCCGTCCACTTTTTGAATTCTTATAATAGGAGTAGAATTAATTTTTTCAAAATATAAAGTAATGTCACCAATAATAACCGGAAACGAGTCACTTCCAGGTGTATAAAAATAACTTGTTATAACTCCCTGATATATCTCTAACTTCTTCCAATCTTCTTCATTAAAAGGTAATAAAAAATCCATTTTGACTTCCTATTTGAATTGTTGGTGAAAAATCATCTAATCGCAATCCAACACGAAGAAATTTTGAGGCACAATTGTTCAGACAATAAATTTTAAAATTAATAAGTTTTTAAGTTAATTTTTTGCAAACCTCACTGTCACTGTTTGTTTTAGAATTTAACGAATATACACTTGCTTGGGTAGTTTTACTAAACATTGTGGTTGCTATTTTTAAATACTTATTAAAACATCTCTCGGTCTTATATCAATTCCCCCACTACTATGCATTAGAATTCAAGGTTTTTTAAAAATGTTTCATATACGAAGAACTTGAAAATAATAGTATTTTAATTTAATTTATATCGGTAATAAATAAACCTCAGAGAAGTTAATATTAAAAATACCAATAAAATTATTATACTATATAATATATATGACATGCCAAAATCGGAGTTTTTACTATGAAAATGAGTAAAATTATAATTAAATTCGCATGAAGTGTTATGAAAGTGTTAAAAATTTTGAAAAAATTACTGTCTTTATCAGCTTGTTTAATCTGGTAAGAAGAAACTACTGTACTATTGTTAATTTTTTCAGTTTTCATGAAATGGCAAGATTCGGGCTATACTGTTTCAATGTTTTTTTTTTAAACATATTTCGCTTTTTAGCACTTTAGATGGATGATAAACAAATATAGAGTTTGCGAAAATTTCGTATAATAAGATATGGGTATGCATAATAAAACAAACTGGATAAAAAATAAATGCAATATGTTTAATATAATACCAAGAGAATGGTTATAATACAAGAACAAGTAAATTTAAATACGTTTGCAAAAATTTTCAATAATACAAAATACATTTTACATTTCATATAATGATTAATAACTATTTTTGGAAAACCAATAATTATAGAGAAAAATATTAGTATTGACAATTTTTATTGGCACACTTTAATAAATAAGCCACAAAATGGTAAAAATATAGAAAAAGAGAGATGAATTAAATAATGAAATTAATTGTCATAAAATCCATTATTTACATTTTAAATATATAAAATCATTTTATAACTAATACATTTCATTAGTAGAAACACAGTAGTAAAAAATAAACATTTTAATGCTTCTGGAAAACTAAGTAATTATTCTTAACTCTTTAAATGTTGATTGATCAAAAAAATGTTAAACAAACAAGTCAGTATACAAAACATCATTTTATAGGTGCCTACTTTGTCATTAGTACATTTAAATACATATTGTTCTTTGTTTTTTTTACTTTTCGAAAACCACAACATACAGCCAAATCGCAAGTTTTAAAATATTTATAATGTTCATCAATATGACCATTCAAATATTTCTGCACCACAGTAAAAACATCTGCAATTATCATTATATAAAGTGTAGTAAAATCCTGTTCTTGCTAACACTTCAGGTTTCAATTTTCCGTTCCAATTTTTTAACGAGGAAAGTCGCTTTTCATAGTTTCTATAGAAAGTGGAATAAATAATAATAGATATATTGTTCTGTCTTTCAAATTTTTCCACGTCCTTTAAAGCTATAAGAAAGTCAATACCTGAAGTATCCAAGATTGTTTCGAAGTGCGGATATGATTGGATTTTACATTCCACCACGCCAAACAATAATGGTCCTGATTTCGAAGGTTAATAACAGCTCGCTTAAACTCGATTTCTTCTGGTAGTGGAATGTAGGAAGAAGATCGCAGTGGATTATATTTGTTGAAATTCATTTCTAGATGCAAAAGAACCCATCCTGCAACAAAAAGTTTAATTAGAATATATTAGATTTTTTATGATTTTTAATATAATATAAAATGGTTTTAAAATATTTAAAAAATTACCTGAATCTTTTTCTGCTAAATCATCAGCATTTCGGTCTATTTCACACATTTCATTAATGTTCGATATAATATTTGAGCTGGTACAAATAACTTTAAAAGGAGTGTTGAATGACTTGATGGCGTGAACTCCGTTACCAGGATTGAAGTAAATGCCAAATAGTTCCATATTTAATCTTAAGTATGTATGTGTTTTAAGAAATTTTTCTATTAAGCTTCTAATTTTGTCTGATATATCATTGAAAAACAGTTTAATGTTTACATATAATGCTTCTGCTAAAATTCTGTAGGTTATGGTTCTTTTATCAAAAGCAGATTTAATAATTTCTACTCCACTTTCTTCGGCACTCAAAGCTATGTTATAAGAATAATTATATAATATAATAATAAGTGTATTGGTTCGAAGGTAGCTATCCCATAGTGATGTTCTAATAGATTTCTTACAGTGTTCATAATATTTGTTGCTTTCTAAAACAAGAGCATTCTCTAAATAACTTAAAATTATAGTAGAAAAACACCAAGTAAATTCAAAATACGTTTACAGTGCAAAAATAAAAGTGCTGCAGTAATATAAAAATAGATTTAAAATATTGAAGTCACTGCTAGCATCAATATTCCATAGAAAACGTAATGCCTTAAAACGACTCTAAAACTGCAAATCGTAACTTAAATTTACATGTAAAATAGGTGAATTTGCAATCGTGACAGCATACTTACATCTAACAAAATGAATACCAATAAAATTTCGTCACTCTAACTGAAAACTAAACTCTGTATTGAGTATAGAAAAAATTTACAAGTTGAATATATAAAATAAAATAATAGGTATTATGAGTTTTAAAAACAATGTATTGCTTTGCATCGCCAGGCCTAAAAAAAAAATGTAGAATATACTATAAAAAATAAACTCTTACGTTCTTTCTTTTTCAATCTTTTCTCCGATGAATTTTCCAAAACTTCTAGTTGTTGTTTGCCTCTTGCTGATATTTTTACACACCTATTATTAATGTGACGAATTAAATTGTCTCTTCTAGTAAAACATGTGTTAAAGTTTAAACATTTAAACGCGAAGGGGCATCGATTACCGCCCTCCCCCTTCGCTCTCATCCCCCTCACCCGAAGCCTAATTAATTAATCCCTTCCCTCCTCACTCCCCTTTCCTACCCTCCTCTCTGATTTTCGTTTCCCTTTTACCCAAAATTTCTTAACTTGGTGTGGTATAAATTCATTTTAATTCCCACATTTTTTAAAATAGTGATATATTTTAACCAATCGTTAACCAGAAAGTATATTAAAATGAATCACGAAGAGCAAAACAATTTTTGGCATGGTAGACTCATTCGCATTGTTGTAAATAACATAAAAATAGTGCAGCAACCTCCCCGGAAGAACCTGTGGAACAGCCTCAGGCTAATCAAGAAGGGCGATTTAGGAGTGGCATCATGAACAAAGACGTCCTATCCGTTTGCTCAGACCTCGGAGGGTAGGCAGAAATTCTCCGCCACGATTTCCACCCCCGTTTCAACTACAACTTGCGGGGCCAGGACCGGAGCGGGTGGACGAAGAAGAGCATCACCCTGAATAAGGAAGGCGTCGTCTGGAGCGGCGGCGGGAACAAAGACGTCCTATCCATATCCAGGCCTCAGTGGTTAGGCCGAAATTCTCCGCCACGAACTCCAACGGAGCAAGTGGGCGAAATTTCTTCGACCAATGGGCCAGACATTCGAGGGTCCAATAATGGTGGCAGACATTTCTCAGAGTGGTAATTTAAGTAAAATATTAATCTTAAAAATTTTTGTTATGATTTTTTGAAGAATTTTTAATTATTTTTGTGTCTTTCAGAACAATCAGACTATGGCGAATAATGCTGCAATACCCGTAGAAACTGAGTGTTTGAGTGTACTGTTTAGTGTATATAGAAACAGAAAAATTAGGGACAGTGTTAGTTAAATTATCAAAGTGCTTATAGATAATAGAAAAAATAGTGAAACCAATTTTTTTGAGACAATAAGCTTTAACTTTAACAGGGGAGTCTCTCGAAGTAATGTTATATTATTGGTCATAGCTTAAAATAAATAACCTTCGGCGACAAGGCTAAGTTAACGAACTCGGTTAAATAGTTTTCAATATTAAAGAGGAGGAGGAGGAGGGGCTTCTCTCCTTAAGTAACTACTATAATTAGATTCTTATTTTTTTATTAATTAAAGCACGAATTCTTATTCGTTTTATGTAAAATCCAAGTTTCGATGTAACTCCTTTGTAACCTAAATGTATTTCCATTGCTAACGTATAACCATACAATTTCTCTTTTATGTACCGAGAAAAGTAACAATATTTTGAATATATTATTATACATATCTATATCAATAATGTGTGTTAACTATTTATTGAAATTAAATTGTTGATATTTCAAAACCTCTTTTTTTATTTGATTTCTGCTCAGTTTACTTCGTTCGCTGTGTGATATTTACAACTTTTAAGAATAAAATCATTTTGGGAAAACTAAGTTAGCGCCCTCTAAATTAAAAGCTAATTTATTAGTAAGTAAAATAATTGTGTTTTTTTGAAAACTCACGCTCACGATTTACCACTTTGTGCCACACAAATAAAAACGGTACAACATAGCAACGCGCGACCCTATATTCCTATTAGCGTTACAGCATTGGCAAAAAAATGTGCTGAAAGCTTGAAGTTTCCTCTACAAAATGGTTGTATTATCGGTCCTGGTCAAATAATTCTCACGTAAGCGAATAAAAAGAATACCCAAATTTGCACTTTTTGTACTGCCGACCGGACGTATACGATCTATTAAGGCGCATCAAAAAAATCACTATATACATTTTTAATGAAGAAAATGTTATGATTGTTATGCATAACTGAATTAAAAATAAACAAAAATAACCATTACATTTGTATAATAATTTATTTCTAAAAGGTCTATAATTGTAGTTCTGACTTATATACCTTTTCTACTATGTCATTAATTTCTATTTCTCTTGCTACGTTTAAAAGGCACTGGTTTAGTAATTCCTCAGATATTCTAAAAAAAAGAAATAGAGCTTTAAAAACAGGTATATGATTAAAGTTGAACTACAAAGAGGAATATACAACAATATATTTTTACTTGTAATCTCCCTAGAGTTTGAATTATTTTTGGAAAGACTACACGATTTTTTTTTAAACATTCCAGTCGCAGACAAGTGAAAATTTTCTAAAAAAAATCGTGAGCTAGAAAAAATTTCCGAATTTTTAATTCAAGTGCGAGGGAGATTCGGTAAAAAAAAATTATATCAAAATCTAAAAAATTCACACAGACAATCTTATCTTATCCGTCGTAAAAGTATTGTAATAGTGAAAAAAATGACACCTTGTCTTTCAAGGTCCCTAGATGCCGAAGAACATGTTTTCTCGATTCTGTCGGTCTATCAGTCTGTCTATTTGTTTGCGCACACCTAAAAAACACTTACGCGATTCACTTTAAAGTTTGGTCAAAAAATGGTCTCATGGGTATGACCTGGTAAGATTTTGGTAAACTCTCATATGGCAAAACAAAATAGCGGCCTAGTGAAATATTAAAACAATTATGAATAAAATACTATTTATAAAATTTACCTCAAATTTTGTTACGAATTCAAGATAGCGAAACAAAATGGCGGCTTAATAACATTTTAAAAATTCGGCTTGAAAATATTTTTTAATAGATTTATTTCAAATTTTGTGCAAACATAATTGTGGTAGGAGAGATGAACTGATAAAATGCACAAAAATCACAAAGAATGAACTGATAACATTTTGGAACAAATCCAAATGTTGAAAAACTAATTATCCAGTTTATCTCAAATTTTGCACAAAAATCACAAAGAATGAAGAATAAAATGGCGCCCTAATAAAATGTTTAAAATATTAGATAGAGATAAAATGATAAAATTATGGTACAAACTGAAGATTGCCGAACAAAATGGCGGCTAATAATCTAATAAGATGTTTAAAAAATCAACGTAAAAAACTTGTCTTTAGATTTTACAGAAAAATTAAATGTGATATAGGGATTAACTGGTACGAATTCAACATGACGGAACAAAATTATAGTCTTAAACAAATCAGTTAAAAAGTACTTTTTATTTATTAAATTTATTTTAAATTATGCCTAAATAGCAAGTGTAGCAAAGGTAGAAAGTAGTAAAATACAAATGAAATAAAAATAAAATATAATAAAAGAAAAAAATCATAACGAGAAAAATTCTGGCTAAAGGAAAAAACCAAATTTTTTCTCTGCATAGTTGGCTGTGGTCATGCCACTTCAAATTTGAACCCGGTCGTGCATGCCCATGTATAGGAAAAAAGCGGAGCATATGATAATAGTAATAATAATAATAATAATAAAGACTTTTATTAAGAAAATAAATATACAAAATATGAAAAATATATATTGAAAAGATATATTCACAAGAAAAAGCAAATCATGAAGAGAGTGGCGAAGTCTAGCCTAAATAGGCTACTCCTACTCAACCAACAACTCGCCATGATTGGCCTTTCACAGTTTTTGAAGCCGGTAGTTTAACAACACAATAGATGCATGACCCTAATAATAAACATATAATCCTACAAACGAAATAGTGATATTATACGAAATAGTTATATTATATCTCAACAGTTGGCCCCTACGCGATCCGATAGCCCAGGCGGCAACGCACATTATTATTTACAAGTCTTTAGTCATTGCGTATTTAGCAAATAAGAACGAAATTTAAATTTAAATTTGTTCTTCTTGGACTGAATTTTTTATTTAAAATGTTTGATGTATTTGGTGACGTAAAGAGTTTATGTACGAAATTACCAAGATGGTGAGTACCCCTGTTACGCATATTAAGCCAATTACATTCCTTTATTTTATGGGATATGCGATTAGACTTTCTTACTCCATAAATTAGCCTACAGCAGGAATTTTGCATTTTTTGTATCCTATTCCTATCAAATTCCACAAGACATGGCATATACATAAAATCGCAATAGGAGTAATGAGAAAGAACGAGACTATCACAAAGGATTTTTTTTTAAATTATGGTTGAGAAAATGACGATTATTGAAAATAAATTTTAAAGAACCAAAGGCTTTTTTGTTAATATTTTTTACGTGTTGTTTAAATCGAAGGTCTTCGTCTAAAACTACACCCAAATTCTTAGCCGACTCCGCGTAAGAGAGAGTAACGCCTCCCAACAAAATCTTAGCGCTATTTTTTAAAATTTGTCTATTTACTTTATTTGAGATACACAGAAGTTTAGATTTTTCAGAGTTCAGATTGAGGTTATGTGTTTCTGACAGGGATCTTATAATTTCTAAATCGGAATTAATATGGTCTACGGCTTCTGCAGAATTTGAAACTTCAAAGCTACAATAAAGTTGAGTATCATCAGCGTACGCAATCGCCTGACAAAATTTAGGTGAGGTTATAATGTCTGACGTATATAGAATAAACAATAACGGAGATAATATGGAGCCTTGTGGTACCCCAGAAAGAATATTCATCGTATTTGAATAAACATTATCCACAACCACTTTCTGAGAGCGATTGCGCAGAAATGACGATATAAGGTTGACTGATTCGTCCGAAAATCCATAGTAATGAAATTTAGAACAAAGGAGTTTATGATCGAGCGTGTCAAATGCTTTTGAAAAGTCCAAAAGCACTAGTAAACTTGCGTGACCTTTGTCATAGACTCCGATCACATCATCCGTCACCGACGCCAAAGCGGTCGCAGTGCTAAAATTTTTTTCGGAATCCGCACTGATTATCCGGAATAATATTATTTTCTGTAAGAAATAAAAACATTTGAGCATGCAAAACCTTTTCCAGTATTTTAGAGAGTACTGGAAGTATGCTAATAATTCTAAGGTCAGAAAAAGTTTTAGGGTTATTACATTTCGCCAGTGGCTTTCCAATGGCAACTTTCCATGCATCTGGAAAATATTTATATTCAATGCAAGACTTGATAATGTGTAGAATGTAAATATCAATGAAAGGACTGCATAATTTAATTATATTAATTGCAATATTATCAGTTCCGCAGCAATTTGTTTTTATGGACTGAATACTCGAATTTATATAATCAAGAGTAGATAGACTAAAATTAAATTGTTATTATAAAAATTATTTTTGTAGAAGTCGATTTTATCCTTACCTTTATCAGATATGTCTTGCAAAACAGACCCAAAATAATTATTGATATATTCAGTATTTGATAAATGGTGTGGCAGATTATAATTTTTATAAGTACGGATATTGAGATCTCTTAAAGTTTTCCAAGTTTTATATGAGTTATTTTCAGCACAAATAGTTTCAAGATAATGTTTTTTAGCTCGCCTAACTAATGACTTGGTTTGATTACGCAATTTTTTATATGTATTTTTATTTCCTTCAGTAGGGTAGTAGTAGTTTATAGCGCTTCAAGGCTTTAGACCTATGTTTTTTCATTTGCTTTATTTCTTCCGTTAGCCACGGTGCTTTAGGTTTAGTGATTCTAGCTTCTTTAAAGGGAGCATGTTTTCCAAATAGGTTTAGTAACATTTCATTAAATAATCTAATTTTATCATCTAACCTGCTGGACACTCGAACTGCATAACGTAATTTTTTGGGGTATTTTTAACGTTCGATATTTCAAAAACGGTAAGCTAAATTGAAATGCGGTTTTCGACGTCAGCTTACTCAAGGTGTGTAGATTACAAACTCGACTGGTGGATCGCCAGATATGATGGGAAAAGGTTTGTACAGGGTGTAAACTAAAACTCTGCATTTTTTTCCAAATTTTATTTAACGATATTTTTTACAAAATAATATTTTATTTATTGTCATATACACCAAAATAATCTATGATTAGATAAAAAAAACAATTTCTCCCGTTTTTTGAAATTGCCATTTTTTCGGAATATACAGGGGATTTTCAAAAATTTGTAGATGGTTTTACAAAATCCTAACTCACCAGTGATAGCTCACATCAAACTGATTGTTGTATTATTCTCATTATTTACAATACTGCCATCAGGAAAAAATACAATTATAATATACAGGAGTCTAAAAAAGCTTACAGTTGATTTCATTCCTAAAATATCATGTTTTTGCATATTTTTATGCTTTGAACATTGAAAACTACAGAAAGTATAATAAAACGTAAAAATTTTCAATCTCGTTACTTGATTTACATAAATTAGAGTCTTTCACCGAAACGGTTTTTTATATTCCATCCTAATCTCACTTTGGGAGAAAGTAGCGGCACAAATGGACAGTGTTGCTTTTTGACAATATTGTAGAGTGTTTTTTAAATCCATTTGACTTTTTAGAACTGAATAATTATTATAACGAAATTCTAGCATTATTATACCTATAAAACAGGTACCAGTAGCGTTTTATAGGACTTTCGTAGTTTTACAGAGTGTCTCATGGTGATGGTTTCTGGCGAACTAAACAGCAGACCTTAGTCTTAGTAAGAATTTGGTTACTCACATAAGGAGACATGTTCTATCAGGTCCGCTTCAATTAAAAATTAGCGGTAAATTCTAGATTTTTTATGAAGCACCCTGTATATTAAATAATATTTTTATTCCTTCAACGATCGAAGAGAATTTATGAAAGGTGCTTACTTGAGGTATGTAGGACCGAGTTATAAATGAAAGCTGTTAGATACCTGTCTACGTTTCGCTTTATTTTAAGGGATCTTCAGGACATTCAAAGACGTTAATAATAATTAGTGTAGTAACCAAGGTAGTAATCGCACCTGGATTACTTTTAAATTAATTATATAAGGTTTTTAAAATGTTACAACAATTTTGAAGATCTTATAGTGTCTTGAAAATAAAACGAAACATCGACAGGACTATAGCTTGCATTTATAACTTGATCCATAACCCAACTAAGCATCTTTCAATACCCTGTATATTGTAACATATTGGATTCCACTCAATATTATAATACCCACAGGTATAGTATAGTATACCTGTATTCAACTCTAAAATTCTAAAATATAATAAACAATTATTTGTTAACCTAATTCAACTACAGCGAAGAAAAAGTTTAGAATAGGAAACAAAATTTTTAGACACCTTAAAAAAACAAAAAATAGCCCTTGTAGGATTGGGATAAGAGAAAGGAGAAGAAAGAAAAGAAACGTAACCATGTTAATATTTGGTTGGCCCTCCTCGCAGACGAATAACTTCACGGCATCTCCGAGACATGCTGTGCACTAAATTATTAATGAAATCTAGGGGGACGTTGTTCCATTCCTCTTGTATGGCTTCGGACAGCTCGTTCAAGGTTTCTGGGGCAACATCTCTTGATCTCACTAATAATTTTAAATGCGACCACACATTCTCTATAATATTCAAATCCGGAGACTTTGCAGGCCAATTCATACGATTTATATTATTGACCTGCAAAGCCTCCGTTACAATTTGCGCTCGATGAGGCCGTGCGTTATCGTCGACCAAAAGAAAATCGTGTCCATAATTTGCGGCAAATGGCACGACAATGGGAAGTATGATATCGTCCCTATAGACTACAGCATTAACTGTTTGTCTGGTAGTGAAAATATCAGACTTCCCATTGTATATTACCCCCGCCCAAACTGTAATGCCTCCGCCTCCAAAGGCTTCTTGAGGTGCCATGTTTTCCTCGTCATACCTTTCATTCGGCTCTTTACAAACAAGAATTCTACTATCCGAATGAATGAGGTTGAACCTTGTTTCGTCGTAAAAAAAACAGTTTCTCCACTCATTGATCGTCCAATCTCGATGTTCTTGGGCCCATGCTAACCGTGCTGCACGATGAGGTGGTAGCAAACGAGGACACTTCGCTCTACGTCGTGCTCTAAAAAATTTGTTTGATTTTATTTTTTAGTTCGTACTTGTTGTACCTCTACTTGTAATAATAAATTGCTTTCGATGTTACAGATATTTCCATATTACTCATGGTTTGGGAATTTCTTGAATAAGATTTTTTTAAATGTAGATAAAAATTGGACCTTGCAAATTTAATGCTTGCTATGATAAAGTTTTACCTCAAATTGTTTCTGTTTAATGTCCTCCTTACAGTACGATCAGAAACATGCACTTCAGCTGTACGACGCAGCTCATCGTTCAATTTCCTGGAACACTTCGTTCTTTGTTGGCGCGTATTACGTACTAAATTTATTTCTGCCCTTCCTCTAATTTTCCTCATCCAACCACCACCGTGCCGATATGCGTCGTTTCCCGTATTTTCAAATCTTGTTTTTAGCCGCGAAATTTGACTTTGGTTCACATTATATAAATTTGCGACTTCTTGCTGAGACATGCCTTGGTCCAAGAGCCTAAGGGCATTTTGCCTTTCGGCAGCAGTTAGTCTCCGCATCGAGAAGATATGAATTAAATACACAAAAAACAAACAAAATAAAAATCAATAAAAGGTAAAATCACGAAGTAAAATGTAAAAATATGAGTTTAAGAAACAGTACGTCAAAATGACAAACAAGGAAGAATATCCAATTAAGCATTTTGTCGTATCCATGGAATCCATGACATTTTTATCGCAACGCCAACTAAGATTAGACGGTGCACAGGCCAAAAACCTTCCATCTTACAATTTAGCGGAAATAATAAAAAATCCAGCGAAAATCGGCATTTCTATGTATTTTTCATTTGCTGTTACGCCCCCTAGCGGTCATCTTAAAAACTCAAAAATTTTTTCCAACATTTATTTGGCCACTATAGTTAAAAAAAATTTTACAGCAAGTTTCTAAAATCAGTAGTTTCCGAGATACAGTACATTGCACGCTTATTTGGCCACCCGGTATAATTATGAAATTATTATAAAACGCTACTGGTACTTGCTTTCCAGGTATAATAATGCTACAATTTCGTTATAATAATCATTCAGTTCTAAAAAATCGAATATATTCAAAAAACACTTTACAATATTGTTGAAAAGTAGCGCTATACATTTGCACCGCTAATTTCTTGGGAAGTGAGGTTAGGATGGAATTTAAAAAACCGTTTCGGTAAAATACTCTAATTTATGTAAATCAACTAACGGGATTGAAAATTTTTACGTTTTATTATACTTTCTTTAGTTTTCAATGTTCAATGCATAAAAATGTGCAAAATCATGAAATTTTAATAATTAAATCAACATACAAGAGTTCTAACCACACTACACCACAACTTGTTACGTTCTGGACGCGCGTTTCGCTAACCAAGTTAGCATCATCAGCAGATGATATAAACTAAAGTAACTTATCCTAACCGAGACTATTTATAGGTAAATGTGGTCACACTTGGTTGCACCCGGCTGCACCGTTGTCAAGTAAACAATAGAGGGGACTATAGGGAATAGGCCTCTGTCTTTATTTAGTGCTTTCTTACCACATTTAACTATTTCTATACTCTCAAATGCATCCAATAATCTATTATTAGATACATTTTTAATAAACTTAAGATTATTTATTCCTATTCGGTGATTGTTTTCCAAAGCATGTTGGGCAACGCTTGACTTTTCTGTTCTTCAGTATCTTAAATGTGCCATGTGTTCTTTAAAACGAATGTTTATGGAGCGTTTAGTTTGCCCAACATATTTTAGATCACAGTCATTACAGCTAATTTCATAGATGCCACTCCTCTCCCTCAAGTCGACTTTGTCTTTGGGGTTTCCAAGGAGATTTTTCAAACTATTCTCCGTTTTGTAGGCTACTCTAAAACCTACGTTTTTAAATACTTTTTCTAGACCTCTCGTATATCTGGGATCATATGGGATTACTATGAATTTATTGGAAGCCTCAGGTATTTGAAGAGTAGTGGCATCTTTTAACATTTTCTTATGCTTATGTCTATTTACTAGTTTATGTACAAAATTATCATTATATCCATTACTTTTAGCTATATTTTTAATCCGATTCATTTCATTGTTAAAACGTTCTTTACTTAGTGGAAAATTGACTAACCTGTGAGTTAAGAAATGGAATGCTGCCATTTTGTGTTGACGGCAATGAAATGAGTCGGATGTTATATATCTATCAGTATTAGTGAATTTCCTATAAATATCAAATTCTAATTTATCGTTATTTCTAATAACTAACGTGTCGAGAAAAGGTAATTGCCCATTGTTCTCCTTTTCGTACTTATACGTATTAAATCAACTGTAAGCTTTTTTAGACCCCTGTATAATATTATTGTATTTTTTCCTAATAGCAGTGTCATAAATAATGAAAACAATACCACAGTGAGCTTGATTTGAGTTATCACTAGTGAGTTGGGATTTTGTTTGTGAACCCATGTACAAATTTTTGAAAATCCCCTGTATATTATAAAATGGCAATTTCAAAAAACGGGAGAAATTGTTTTTTTGTATCTAATCATAGATTATTTTGGTGTATATGACAATAAATAAAATATTGTTTTGTAAAAAATATCGTTAAATGAAATTTTGTAAAAAATGCAGAGTTTTAGTTTACACCCTGTACAAACCTTTTCCCATCATATCTGGCGATCCACCAGTCGAGTTTGTAATCTACACACCTTGAGTAAGCTGACGTCGAAAACCGCATTTCAATTTAGCTTACCGTTTTTGAAATATCGAACGTTAAAAATACCCCAAAAAATTACGTTATGCAGTTCGAGTGTCCAGCAGGTTATATTGCGTTCTCTGAGAATAACATTCCAATTTAAATTATATAAGTCTAAGCAAAAATGATTGTAATTAGAGTTTTTAAAACAGCGGTATCTTATTACTTTGGGTGGGGGTTTATGTAACTTAAAATTCAGATTAACGTATACAAGATTGTGATCTGATATATCATCTGTCGGAATAGTACCGCAGCATTCAATTAACTTAGGATTGTTGAGAAAAATTGGGTCAATTAATGTGCTAGTGGACTTCATTATTCTAGTGGGTTCACTTAGAATCTGAGAAAGGCCGTAGGACTCAAAACAATCAGAAATTGGGGTATTTAAATTAAGAAAATTGATATTTAGGTCCTCAGTGCATATTACTTGATCGAACAAAGGACAGATATATGAAAGTATATTGTCGAAATCTGGAATGAGGCTATTAATATTGAGGTGAGGCGGACGATAAAAAGCACCAATAGCAACCGTTATAGAGCGAAAATTAATTTTAATAAAAAGATGTTCCAGTTGCGGATTTACCTGAATATTAAATGAAATTTTTTTAGATGAAATTGATTCTTTAACATATGCCGCTATTCCACCCTCACGTCCTAACCTATCGACCCTATAAATACTATATCCAGGGATAGCAACAGCATAATCCATAATATATTCTGTGAGCCAAGTGTCAGTGACCATAACGACGTCATAATCATTACATTTTACTAAATCAGAAAATGTGTGAAATCCTGTAAGTAGCGATCTGATATTGATATGAGCAAATTTCATTCTATTTTTAACTTAAAATCATTAATCATCATCATTAATTAATCCAGCGCGATTGGCTGTATTTGGCAATATTAAAAACATCAGAATTGTCCGGTAAGAAGCAAACATGAATAAGGTTAAGTGAGACTGTTTTCAATAATAAGTATTCAAAAATGTATCAGCAAAGACAAAATTTACTCGAAAACATTTCTGCATTAAAGTATATGAAATGATCCTCAAAATCTGCGCAAATGCGCTATCACATCTTTAGAATTTTAAAGCGAAAAACAAAAAGGGCTCATGTAATTCTCTCTTTTGGCATGCATTTTCCTAAAGCTTAAGCGGTCAGTCGCTAGAGGCGCTTTAAGCGTATAAATGTAAACTTGGATAGTAGTGGCTTTCAGTGCTTTCCCAGTACTTTGTATTGCGTGGATATTAATGCACATATTTGAACTCTAATTTAATTAATAATCCTATTAAATCTATTAGGTATAAAACCAAAAGTTCCTGACATCAAAATAAAAGTTTTTAGGTTACGCGGTACTTCGATATAACCATTAGAATGAAATAAAGATAAGCCGAAAAACATATTTTGGTTGTATGTTACATTTTTTATTCACCTTTTACATCTATGTTAAATTTGTTCAGGAAAAAAATGCCTTGCACATACAACACAATACAATTTCAAACGGAAGGGACATGCTGCATTTATCATCGCATCCTGGAACGTAACATTTCTTCTTCACCAAAGTTGACCGACATTGTTTTAAATTAGAGTTCAAATATGTGCTTGAATATCCACGCATTAAAAAGTACTGGGAAAGCACTGAAAACCACTACTATCCAAGTTTACATTTATACGCTTAAAGCGCCTCTAGCGACTGACCGCTTAAGCTTTAAGAAAATGCATGCCAAAAGAGAGAATTGCATGCGCCCTTTTTGTTTTTCGCTTTAAAATTCTAAAGATGTGAGAGCGCATTTGCGCAGATTTTGAGGATCATTTCATATACTTTAATGCAGAAATGTTTTCGAGTAAATTTTGTCTTTGCTGATACATTTTTGAATAATTATTATTGAAAACAGTCTCACTTAACCTTATTCATGTTTGCTTCTTACCGGAAAATTCTGATGTTTTTAATATTGCCAAATACACTCAATCACTCTGGATTAATTAATGATGATGATTAATGATTTTAAGTTAAAAATAGAATGAAATTTGCTCATTTCTATATCAGATCGCTACTTACAGGATTTCACACATTTTCTGATTTAGTAAAATGTAATGATTATGACGTCGTTATGGTCACTGAAACTTGGCTCACAGAATATATTATGGATTATGCTGTTGCTATCCCTGGATATAGTATTTATAGGGTCGATAGGTTAGGACGTGAGGGTGGAATAGCGGCATATGTTAAAGAATCAATTTCATCTAAAAAAATTTCATTTAATATTCAGGTAAATCCGCAACTGGAACATCTTTTTATTAAAATTAATTTTCGCTTTTTAGTAACATTTCATTAAATAATCTAATTTTATCATCTATATTGCGTTCTCTGAGAATAACATTCCAATTTAAATTATATAAGTCTAAGCAAAAATTAGTTCAAATATGTGCATGAATATCCACGCATTAAAAAGTACTGGGAAAGCACTGAAAACCACTACTATCCAAGTTTACATTTATACGCTTAAAGCGCCTCTAGAGACTGACCGCTTAAGCTTTAAGAAAATGCATGCCAAAAGAGAGAATTACATGCGCCCTTTTTGTTTTTCGCTTTAAAATTCTAAAGATGTGAGAGCGCCTTTGCGCAGATTTTGAGGATCATTTCATATACTTTAATGCAGAAATGTTTTCGAGTAAATTTTGTCTTTGCTGATACATTTTTGAATAATTATTATTGAAAACAGTCTCACTTAACCTTATTCATGTTTGCTTCTTTCCGGAAAATTCTGATGTTTTTAATATTGCCAAATACACTCAATCACGCTGGATTAATTAATGATGATGATTAATGATTTTAAGTTAAAAATAGAATGAAATTTGCTCATTTCTATATCAGATCGCTACTTACAGGATTTCACACATTTTCTGATTTAGTAAAATGTTATGATTATGACGTCGTTATGGTCACTGAAACTTGGCTCACAGAATATATTATGGATTATGCTGTTGCTATCCCTGGATATAGTATTTATAGGGTCGATAGGTTAGGACGTGAGGGTGGAATAGCGGCATATGTTAAAGAATCAATTTCATCTAAAAAAATTTCATTTAATATTCAGGTAAATCCGCAACTGGAACATCTTTTTATTAAAATTAATTTTCGCTCTATAACGGTTGCTATTGGTGCTTTTTATCGTCCGCCTTACCTCAATATTAATAGCCTCATTCCAGATTTCGACAGTATACTTTCATATAGCTGTCCTTTGTTCGATCAAGTAATATGCACTGGGGACCTAAATATCAATTTTCTTAATTTAAATACCCCAATTTCTGATTGTTTTGAGTCCTACGGCCTTTCTCAGATTCTAAGTGAACCCACCAGAATAATGAAGTCTACTAGCACATTAATTGACCCAATTTTTGTCAACAATCCTAAGTTAATTGAATGCTGCGGTACTATTCCGACAGATGATATATCAGATCACAATCTTGTATACGTTAATCTGAATTTTAAGTTACATAAACCCCCACCCAAAGTAATAAGATACCGCTGTTTTAAAAACTTTAATTACAATAATTTTTGCTTAGACTTATATAATTTAAATTGAAATGTTATTCTCAGAGAACGCAATATAGATGACAAAATTAGATTATTTAATGAAATGTTACTAAACCTATTTGAAAAACATGCTCCCTTTAAAGAAGCTAGAATCACTAAACCTAAAGCACCGTGGCTAACGGAAGAAATAAAGCAAATGAAAAAACATAGGTCTAAAGCCTTGCAGCGCTATAAACTACTACTACCCTACTGAAGGAAATAAAAATACATATAAAAATTTGCGTAATCAAACAGTGTCATTAGTTAGGCGAGCTAAAAAACATTATCTGGAAACTATTTGTGCTGAAAATAACTCATATAAAACTTCTACTCTTGATTATATAAATTCGAGTATTCAGTCCATAAAAACAAATTGCTGCGGAACTGATAATATTGCAATTAATATAATTAAATTATGCAGTCCTTTCATTGATATTTACATTCTACACATTATTAACTCTTGCATTGAATATAAATATTTTCCAGATGCATGGAAAGTTGCCATTGGAAAGCCACTGGCGAAATGTAATAACCCTAAAACTTTTTCTGACTTTAGAATTATTAGCATACTTCCAGTACTCTCTAAAATACTGGAAAAGGTTTTGCATGATCAAATGTTTTTGTTTCTTACAGAAAATAATATTATTCCGGATAATCAGTGCGGATTCCGAAAAAATTTTAGCACTGCGACCGCTTTGGCGTCGGTGACGGATGATGTGATCGGAGCCTATGACAAGGGTCACGCAAGTTTGCTAGTGCTTTTGGAATTTTCAAAAGCATTTGACACGCTCGATCATAAACTCCTTTGTTCTAAATTTCATTACTATGGATTTTCGGACGAATCAGTCAACCTTATATCGTCATTTCTGCGCAATCGCTCTCAGAAAGTGGTTGTGGATAATGTTTATTCAAATACGATGAATATTCTTTCTGGGGTGCCACAAGGCTCCATATTATATCGTTATTGTTTATTCTATATACGTCAGACATTATAACCTCACCTAAATTTTGTCAGGCGATTGCGTACGCTGATGATACTCAACTTTATTGTAGCTTTGAAGTTTCAAACTCTGCAGAAGCCGTAGACCATATTAATTCCGATTTAGAAATTATAAGATCCCTGTCAGAAACACATAACCTCAATCTAAACTCTGAAAAATCTAAAAAAATAGCGCTAAGATTTTGTTCGGAGGCGTTACTCTCTCTTACGCGGAGTCGGCTAAGAATTTGGGTGTAGTTTTAGACGAAGACCTTCGATTTAAACAACACGTAAAAAATATTAACAAAAAAGCCTTTGGTTCTTTAAAATTTATTTTCAATAATCGTCATTTTCTCAACCGTAATTTAAAAAAAAATCCTTTGTGATAGTCGCGTTCTTTCTCATTACTCCTATTGCGATTTTATCTATATGCCATGTCTTGTGTAATTTGAGAGGAATAGGATACAAAAATGATGATCTTAAGCTCTGGCGGTCTGTATAACAACTTAATAAAAATTGCTAGTTTAAAATGAAAATAACTCGAAAATCGTTGATCCAAGACCAAATTAAAGATTCAAAATTTGTATGACTATGCTTTTCGTATGATTTTTGAAGATGTAGGCAAACATGTATAAAAAATAAATACTGTACTATAGGTAGTATGACCGAATAATACTGTATCTATACTGCTACCCCATCACTTAATATTTTATCGGATTAGATATATATATATATATATATATATATATATATATATATATATATATATATATATATATATATATATATATATATATATATATATATATGTAGATATATATATATATATATATATATATATATATATATATATATATATATATATATATATATATATATATATATATATATATATATATATATATATATATATATATTATATATATATATATATATATATATATATATATATATATATATATATATATATATATATATATATATATATATATATATATATATATATATATATATATATATATATATATATATATATATATATATATATATATATATATATATATATATATATATATATATATATATATATATATATATATATATACATATCTTTTTAGATATATATTAAAGTTAATTTATTTAAATACTGCCTGTATTAAATACTGCATGAATTAATAAATATGCAAACCGTTAAACACTAATAATTTTGTTTATTTTAATCCACCATATAAATCCCGGATTTATAAAAAATAAATTTGTATTAATCTTAGTTTAAAATCGAAGGAAAACTTGAAACAATAGCTTGATTTATCGATATAAAGTAAGCATAAGCTATATAGAGTGCCCTATATATATTATTATTTACATACCTTTATAACTTGTTCAAACTTCTTTTTTACAATATACTTTTAAGTAAAGTCGCAAAACGTTTTTTCGACTTTATTTAAAACCAACCGACATAAAAACACTTTATAATTAAAAATACCTGTCGTAGAATTCGGAATTTGATTCGGATACTTTTTTGTTATCAAAACGATCCGTGATTCGAATCCTCTACCAGATGATTCGAATCCTTTTTGGGAGTATTCGTCCCAGCTTTGTTGCCTTTTAAGATGACTTAATATTTTTAATTCATGTACCTATTTTTCTTTAAGTTTAGTGATTCTAAACATATCATTAATACCAATACATTCTACTGGCTTTTTATTCCATTAAATATAAACACACTAAACCTGTTTAATTAATTTTTGTGCGAGTTTTTTTGCATTTGACTTGTTGCAAAAACTATAGATATTTTTAAATTAAAAGGCTAAAAACTTGGTACCAAATCAAATTAAAAACTGAATATCCATGAGACTTATAATTTAACGTCCCGCTTTGAAGATATTAGGTATGCGGTCAGTCGCTAGGCGGCGCTTTTTTAATACCAATTCTTAGAAGTTTTGTTTTGTGTTGTGGATGGTATTTTAATACACTAATTTTATACTAGGTCTCAGAGGAATACCAGTATTAAAATATAAAATAAAGTAATGCAAAATTAAAACAAGTTATGTCTATTTTTTGTTTTCCTAAGGTTTAGTTGTATAAAAATAATATCGAAAAGTAACCCGTAAAAAAGTAAAAATTGCCCGACTTACCCATTTAACAGCTAGAATCAAGGTTATTCCTGATGTGAGTTTGGAGTCCATTTTGAGGTTTAAATTAAATTTGTTGCTAACTGTCCTAAACTAGAGGTAAATCTTGATGATAAAATTATTGATGAGCCCAATTCTTCGGTTGCGAAATTTTAAGTTGAAGGTAAATAATCTCAGCATATCGTCAACATTATTCTGATTGTTTCCTGTTGTGCTATAAACTACCTATATCGTCATGGGTATAAAGTTTAACGGTGACTCCAAGAGGGTTTTTTTTTTATATTTTAGAAAGAATAACAGATCTGGCATAGATACAAAATGTATCAAATAAGGAGTTATTTAATTCAGGTGTTGAGTTCTTTGTAGGTCTTGTTTGGTTTAAAACTATCAAAGTAAATTTAACAGATTGGAACTTTTAATTTAATTAACTGCATAGAGATTTTTCCCTTGCCGCAAGCAGATGATGACGTCTGGCAACAAAAAAGAAAGCATAGAAAACAAAAAAGTCATAATTTTTATTGCACATAATGGAAATTCTGCTTACTCTTTTATCAAATAGCGTCCGGCTAAAGTGACTGAAATAAAGTATATCCGTAACAATGTTCAGGGTGTTCGATTATATTTTGAACGGGGTCTATAGGCTTTATTTCTCAAGATATCAAAAAATTTTACACACAAAAGCTTTATGATTTAGACTGAATCGTCAGAATTTGTTATTAAAAAATAACATATGAACATCAGAAATTGGGAAAATGAGCATCAGCTTTGTTATTTTAAATGGAACACCCTATATATTTTTAGTTTATTGAAAAAACATGGAAAAATTATCCGCTCTGCCTTAAGTATAGTAGAAATAATAGAAAGCTTTGGTTTCAATTGTTTTTACTTCAAAATGACCGTTCTGTCACTCACTTATCAACTTGTTTTGAAATATGAGCCGCTTTGGCATATTGGAAAAATAATGGGAGGCTTTGAAATCAATCATTATTGTTCTTATGTTTTTCTGAGCTACTTTTTTGCCTTTATTTTCAAAACTATTGGATTTACTGATCAAGAAAAAGCCATTATTTTAAAAATATACTTTCGTGTAAATAATTATCGTGAAACACGAAATCAATACAGGAGAGAGTATCCTAATTTAGTTGCTCCCTCAACATCTACGATTTATTACATTATGAAGAATTTTGAGAACAGAAAAACGTTGATTAGAAAAAAGAGGACAACCACTAGAAATGAAGATAACGATTTGGAAGTATTGTTATATTTTGAAGGTAAGAAAATTAAATCTATTATTATTGTTTTGAATAAAAAATAATTCATGTTTTTTTTGTAGAAGACCCAGAACGATCCATCGAAGACGCAGTGATAAACTTAAATAAAAAAAGGTGGAAAATTTACGAAACCTTGAAGCACTACAAGTATAAACCTTATAGGTTTAGACCGGTACAAAATTTAAGTCCATTGAATAAAATACAAAGAGTCGCATTTTCTCAAGAGATGTTTGCAAGAATACAGAATGATCCTAATATCTGTAGGAGAATTTTATTCACCGACGAGGCTGCGTTTACCACCGCAGGTATGTTTAAGAGAAAAAATAAACATTTTTGGACAACCACAAATCCTTATAAAAAACAAATTGTGCGAATTCAGGAAGTCTAGTAACATTTGGTGCGGTATGATAGATAATAGAGTTTTGGGGCCTGTAGTAATAGAGAATACTTTGAATGGCCAAAGATATTTAGATCTTCTACGAAATCAGATCGATGAGGTTTTAGAAGAGCTACCTCTCCAAGTCTTGGACAACCTTATTTGGCACCAGGACGGTGCCCCTCCACAAAATTGCATGGAAGTTACCGAATATCTAAACAACAAATATGATCTGTGGATAGGAAGACAGGGACCCATAAATTGGCCAGCGAATAGCCCCGATCTTTCGCATCTCGATTTTTTTATGGGGATATCTTAAGAATAAAGTATATTACAACAGACCAACCACTATTCGCGAATTAGCCGAAAAAATACGAGCTGAAATTAACAATTTAAATCAAAATAATTCCGAATTCACTTTTAAAGCCATAACTCGCAAATTTTCAGAATTATTACAGAAATGTATATTGAATCAAGGCGGCTGGGCAGACTAAATTTAATAATAAATATTCTTAATAACTTGACTTCTTTATTTGTTAGTTTCTTGTTTGTTTTCTACAGATTGTTTGTTGTTGTAACTTGTTTAATATAAAAATAATACCAAAAAGCTTGTTACTTCATTTTCTTATGCTAACATCTCTCCTATCATTTCAAGTAATAATTATAGTAATTATTAGGTATTATTATTTTCGACAAGTAGGTAGGTATATGAGTTAATGACAGAACGACCATATATGAAAAGCAAAACAGTTGAATTAAAAGCCGCCTATTACTTTTCTAAGGCAAAGCGCATAATATTTTAAAACAAGTTGATAAGTGAGTGGCAGAACGGCCATTTTGAAGTAAAACAATTGAAACCAAAGCTTTCTGTTATTTCTACTATACTTAAGCCAGAACGGATAATTTTTCCACGTTTTTTCAAAATTATGGGATAATGGTTACAGTGAGCATAGACAAACCATATATTTTTGGAATCAGGAGAAAAAGCTCTTCTCAATAAACTAAAAATATACAGGGTGTTCCATTTAAAATAACAAAGCTGATGCTCATTTTCCCAATTTCCGATGTTCATATGTTTTTTTTTTGATAACAAATTCTGACGATTCAGACTAAATCCTAAAACTTTTGTGTGTAAAATTTTTTGATATCTTGAGAAATAAAGCATATAGACCCCGTTCAAAATATAATCGAACACCCCGGACAGCAATTAGCATTGTGTAATTTCGATTTCGTATCTAATCTTTCCTTGTTATGAAAACGTTTAGAAGGAACTACTTTTACATCTAAAAAAAGTCGTTAGGTCTATGTTATTTAGATCATGCTATACCAGCAGATTTACACTGGTGTTTGTAGTCAGTCGCCAGGCGCTCCACAGTGAAGATCATGTATATGTTGGTTGGCCATTAGCCACAATCACAAAATACAATACTTAGTTAACGTTTCTAAACAATTTAGAAGTAAAATCTGGTAGACTGGTTACCTCCTGCCGTGCTTCTTTTTGCTTATTATTAATTTTTTCCTAAATAAATTGTCATTAGTTTTGCAGATTTTGGCAACCACACCGCGAGTTCTGATATTGTCCACTAAATTTCAGTATTTTAATTAGTTCATTGTAAAAATTCTTTTCAAAATAACAAAATATTTTAAAATGGATTTATAAAAAGGATGTCTGCAGATTGGCCTTTATAAAAATTTTGTACATATTTTGGTTTTATATACTTTTTTACATAGTATTGTATTTATCTTTCTAAAATTTCTCACGTTTGAAAGATGTTCATGAGTAACTGTATAAGCTGTATTTAATCGAGTTGACTACATTTCTTTACAGCAAGGTATAACTCAATCTATGTACTTTTTGAAACTGTATTAGAATTTTGCGGCTTTTTTTTGCGCAAAACATGCAGTTGTATTACAAGACAATGCGCTATTATTTTTTTTAAATTTAAATATTAATTATTATCATTCACTATTACATACTCAAATGTCTTATTTTAATTTGGGACTATATAACTTGTAGGTTCTGCTAAATCACATTAAAATATGAAATTCTATTTTGAGACTTTTTGGATTTAAAATGCCACATTAGTCCATACGATAGATCACTAAAATTTTTCTGGAACTGCTTAAAAAATTGCGAAGATCATTTTTAATGTTGTAAAATAGACGTCTTGGGGATGTTAAAATTGACGTCTAGTGGACGTGTAATATTGACGTCTAGTGGACGTGTAATATTGACGTCCATGAGATGTATAAAAATTGACAACTAGTGGACGTGTAATATTGACGTTCATTAGACCTATAAAATTGTCATTTGGCTCTGACTGGCTCTATATAACACGTCAAAAGACGTCTTTTGGGCGAAAGTGATGCCGTCCCTGGACATCATTTAGCCGTTATGTGCTACCTGGGTAATACTAATACTAGTATAAGTACTTGCATAATATTTTCTTCAACATCAATTCAATCAATTTAAAAAATTTGCAAAAAAACCAAATCTTTGAAGTAGAACAGCTGTGTGTTCAGTCGATTTTCAAATTTACTTAAACGTTTTAAATAGTTATATGGTATTTTGGCGTTTTTCAGTATAGATTATCTTTAAAGTATTCCTATCGCAGTTTTGACGATTCCCTGTATAATTTAAAATAATTGTTACTTGATAATATTGTATAAAATAATTAATGCAATGTTATGTTGATATCTAAAATCGCTTTGAAATATTATACGTTTAAATTATCTGTTTAGGTTTAAGTAGATGTCTGAAAAATAACTATTTTCTTTCTGACGATACCCCGTATTATTTATAAAATGCTTATTATTTGTCAGAAATCTTTTAGAGTATTCTGATTTGAGCAAACTGCAGTATAGTACTTCGAGATATATCTTCTTAAATATTTCGATTAAATTTTTCAGAATCTTATAGGATACTCTGAACAAAATTTCTGAAAAATACAAATTTTAGTTTATATAAACTCTCTCAAGCCAAATTGGGCAGATTCAAACAAAAAAATAGATTTGACCAACGACCCCACCAGCTTACAATGTGCGTCCGTGCACCGCGCCGGCGCGGCGCGCGCCTTCTGAAGGTCCGCCGAAATTTTTGATTTTTATCAATTTTTGTTATATTAGGATGCGATATTGGCGATTAAAAGTAAATTTATAATTAAATCGGATTTTTTCTATCAATTAAGTACTATAAAAATAATTCGTATATTTTAGCTCTGTTTGCTTAAATAAGTGCAATAAATACTTACTTCAGGCAGACTTATTTAAAACTTAATTTTTAACAGCCGATTGTAGAAAAAAACATAAGATTTGTATCATTTTTACCAGTTCCTACCTATGTCACACTTGATTTTTGGGTATAATAAAAAGAATAAATTTAATACGTGTTTTTTACACTGATAATTTTAGGTCAGATATTTTATTCGGTTTTCTGGAATTCGTACCAGTTTATTCCTATATCACATTTAATGAATGTGCAAAATTTGAAATCATTTGAATAAGTAGATTTTTTACGTTGGTTTTTTTAAACATTTCGTTTGGCCGTCATTTTGTTCGGCCATTTGAATTCGTACAATAATTTTAACAGTTTATCTCCCAATCAAACTTTAATTCTTACACATAATTTGAAATTAATCTAATAAGTAGTTTTTTACAGGCTGATTTTTAAAATATTTTATTAGGCCGCGATCTTCGATTCGTACCAAAATGTTATTAGTTCATTTCTATATAACATTTGATTTTTGTGCAAAATTTTAGGTAAATTTGATAAGTTTTTTAGCAATAATTTTGATCCGCCATATTAATATTTTACGAAATTGTTATCAGGGCAAGATTTGTAAAATTCTGGGAGGCGGATTTTTTTGCGATAACAAATATTTTATCTGGCCGACATTTTGTTTCGTCGTCTTGAATTCCGACCACAATTTTCGCAGTTCATCTCTATATCATGCTTAATTCCTGCACAAAATTTTAAATCAATCTAATACGCAGTTTTTTTTAGGTTGATTTTTTTAAATACTTCATTAAGCCGCCAATTTGTTTCGCAATTCGTAGCAAAAGTTTACCAGTTAATTCTTACGTAATACTTGCTTTTTTTTGTGTAAAATTTGAGATACATTTGGTAACTAGTTTTTTAGTAATAATCGGGTCAGTGACTTTTTAGCTATGCCACGAACACACACATCGGTAAGAACCTGGGAGAGTGATTTTCACGGTTACAATACATCCCTTTTACGAGGGAAGTAAAAAATGTATTAAATCGTTTCTGAAAAAAAAATATATTCATTCTTAAAAATCGAATTTATCGGGCTATTTAATTTTTTTTAACCTGTGGAAAGGAAACGCATTTTACACAAGGAAAAACAAAATGTTGGATCACCAACTATTCACCACCCTAAATTTTTTTGTGATAGCAATTAGAAAGCTCTATTCTTAAAATTAGCCAAAGAATTATATACTGAATAATCGGTATGAACTTTAAGAAGCATCTCATGTGACGTGTATATATATATATATATATATATATATATATATATATATATATATATATATATATATATATATATATATATATATATATATATATATATATATATATATATATATATATATATATATATATATATATATATATATATATATATATATATATATATATATATATATATATATATATATATATATATATATATATATATATATATATATATATATATATATATATATATATATATATATATATATATATATATATATATATATATATATATATATATATATATATATATATATATATATATATATATATATATATATATATATATATATATATATATATATATATATATATATATATATATATATATATATATATATATATATATATATATATATATATATATATATATATATATATATATATATATATATATATATATATATATATATATATATATATATATATATATATATATATATATATATATATACACGTCACATGAGGTGCTTCTTAAAGTTATACCGATTATTATTCAGTATATAATTCTTTGGCTAATTTTAAGAATAGACTTTCTAATTGCTATCACAAAAAATTTAGGGTGGTGAATAGTTGGTGATCCAACATTTTGTTTTTCCTTGTGTAAAATGCGTTTCCTTTCCACAGGTTAAAAAAAATTAAATAGCCCGATAAATTCGATTTTTAAGAATGAATATATTTTTTTTTCAGAAACGATTTAATACATTTTTTACTTCCCTCGTAAAAGGGATGTATTGTAACCGTGAAAATCACTCTCCCAGGTTCTTACCGATGTGTGTGTTCGTGGCATAGCTAAAAAGTCACTGACCCGATTATTACTAAAAAACTAGTTACCAAATGTATCTCAAATTTTACACAAAAAAAAGCAAGTATTACGTAAGAATTAACTGGTAAACTTTTGCTACGAATTGCGAAACAAATTGGCGGCTTAATGAAGTATTTAAAAAAATCAACCTAAAAAAAACTGCGTATTAGATTGATTTAAAATTTTGTGCAGGAATTAAGCATGATATAGAGATGAACTGCGAAAATTGTGGTCGGAATTCAAGACGACGAAACAAAATGTCGGCCAGATAAAATATTTGTTATCGCAAAAAAATCCGCCTCCCAGAATTTTACAAATCTTGCCCTGATAACAATTTCGTAAAATATTAATATGGCGGATCAAAATTATTGCTAAAAAACTTATCAAATTTACCTAAAATTTTGCACAAAAATCAAATGTTATATAGAAATGAACTAATAACATTTTGGTACGAATCGAAGATCGCGGCCTAATAAAATATTTTAAAAATCAGCCTGTAAAAAACTACTTATTAGATTAATTTCAAATTATGTGTAAGAATTAAAGTTTGATTGGGAGATAAACTGTTAAAATTATTGTACGAATTCAAATGGCCGAACAAAATGACGGCCAAACGAAATGTTTAAAAAAACCAACGTAAAAAATCTACTTATTCAAATGATTTCAAATTTTGCACATTCATTAAATGTGATATAGGAATAAACTGGTACGAATTCCAGAAAACCGAATAAAATATCTGACCTAAAATTATCAGTGTAAAAAACACGTATTAAATTTATTCTTTTTATTATACCCAAAAATCAAGTGTGACATAGGTAGGAACTGGTAAAAATGATACAAATCTTATGTTTTTTTCTACAATCGGCTGTTAAAAATTAAGTTTTAAATAAGTCTGCCTGAAGTAAGTATTTATTGCACTTATTTAAGCAAACAGAGCTAAAATATACGAATTATTTTTATAGCACTTAATTGATAGAAAAAATCCGATTTAATTATAAATTTACTTTTAATCGCCAATATCGCATCCTAATATAACAAAAATTGATAAAAATCAAAAATTTCGGCGGACCTTCAGAAGGCGCGCGCCGCGCCGGCGCGGTGCACGGACGCACATTGTAAGCTGGTGGGGTCGTTGGTCAAATCTATTTTTTTGTTTGAATCTGCCCAATTTGGCTTGAGAGAGTTTATATAAACTAAAATTTGTATTTTTCAGAAATTTTGTCCAGAGTATCCTATAAGATTCTGAAAAATTTAATCGAAATATTTAAGAAGATATATCTCGAAGTACTATACTGCAGTTTGCTCAAATCAGAATACTCTAAAAGATTTCTGACAAATAATAAGCATTTTATAAATAATACGGGGTATCGTCAGAAAGAAAATAGTTATTTTTCAGACATCTACTTAAACCTAAACAGATAATTTAAACGTATAATATTTCAAAGCGATTTTAGATATCAACATAACATTGCATTAATTATTTTATACAATATTATCAAGTAACAATTATTTTAAATTATACAGGGAATCGTCAAAACTGCGATAGGAATACTTTAAAGATAATCTATACTGAAAAACGCCAAAATACCATATAACTATTTAAAACGTTTAAGTAAATTTGAAAATCGACTGAACACACAGCTGTTCTACTTCAAAGATTTGGTTTTTTTGCAAATTTTTTAAATTGATTGAATTGATGTTGAAGAAAATATTATGCAAGTACTTATACTAGTATTAGTATTACCCAGGTAGCACATAACGGCTAAATGATGTCCAGGGACGGCATCACTTTCGCCCAAAAGACGTCTTTTGACGTGTTATATAGAGCCAGTCAGAGCCAAATGACAATTTTATAGGTCTAATGAACGTCAATATTACACGTCCACTAGTTGTCAATTTTTATACATCTCATGGACGTCAATATTACACGTCCACTAGACGTCAATTTTACACGTCCACTAGACGTCAATTTTAACATCCCCAAGACGTCTATTTTACAACATTAAAAATGATCTTCGCAATTTTTTAAGCAGTTCCAGAAAAATTTTAGTGATCTATCGTATGGACTAATGTGGCATTTTAAATCTAAAAAGTCTCAAAATAGAATTTCATATTTTAATGTGATTTAGCAGAACCTACAAGTTATATAGTCCCAAATTAAAATAAGACATTTGAGTATGTAATAGTGAATGATAATAATTAATATTTAAATTTAAAAAAAATAATAGCGCATTGTCTTGTAATACAACTGCATGTTTTGCGCAAAAAAAAGCCGCAAAATTCTAATACAGTTTCAAAAAGTACATAGATTGAGTTATACCTTGCTGTAAAGAAATGTAGTCAACTCGATTAAATACAGCTTATACAGTTACTCATGAACATCTTTCAAACGTGAGAAATTTTAGAAAGATAAATACAATACTATGTAAAAAAGTATATAAAACCAAAATATGTACAAAATTTTTATAAAGGCCAATCTGCAGACATCCTTTTTATAAATCCATTTTAAAATATTTTGTTATTTTGAAAAGAATTTTTACAATGAACTAATTAAAATACTGAAATTTAGTGGACAATATCAGAACTCGCGTTGTGGTTGCCAAAATCTGCAAAACTAATGACAATTTATTTAGGAAAAAATTAATAATAAGCAAAAAGAAGCACGGCAGGAGGTAACCAGTCTACCAGATTTTACTTCTAAATTGTTTAGAAACGTTAACTAAGTATTGTATTTTGTGATTGTGACTAATGGCCAACCAACATATACATGATCTTCACTGTGGAGCGCCTGGCGACTGACTACAAACACCAGTGTAAATCTGCTGGTATAGCATGATCTAAATAACATAGACCTAACGACTTTTTTTAGATGTAAAAGTAGTTCCTTCTAAACGTTTTCATAACAAGGAAAGATTAGATACGAAATCGAAATTACACAATGCTAATTGCTGTCCGGGGTGTTCGATTATATTTTGAACGGGGTCTATATGCTTTATTTCTCAAGATATCAAAAAATTTTACACACAAAAGTTTTAGGATTTAGTCTGAATCGTCAGAATTTGTTATCAAAAAAAAAACATATGAACATCGGAAATTGGGAAAATGAGCATCAGCTTTGTTATTTTAAATGGAACACCCAGTATATTTTTAGTTTATTGAGAAGAGCTTTTTCTCCTGATTCCAAAAATATATGGTTTGTCTATGCTCACTGTAACCATTATCCCATAATTTTGAAAAAACGTGGAAAAATTATCCGTTCTGGCTTAAGTATAGTAGAAATAACAGAAAGCTTTGGTTTCAATTGTTTTACTTCAAAATGGCCGTTCTGTCATTAACTCATATACCTACCTACTTGTCGAAAATAATAATACCTAATAATTATATATATATACATATATATATATATATATATATATATATATATATATATATATATATATATATATATATATATATATATATATATATATATATATATATAGTATTGTGTTGGTTTATACCTCGAGAAAATTTCTTAGGGATGCTGGTCTCATTATCAATCTTAAGTGCAAATTTTTTAAAACTACATTAAAATATTTAAGATATATGGTAGAAAATAACTATAAATAAAATAAAATAGCTACATTTTTTAGTACGTATTCTTTTAAACAAGAAATTTTTAAAATTACGTTTTTGTTATAATCTGTCGTTAGTAAAAAAATGTAAAACTGGATCCCCCACCACTTGAACTGAAAGTGGATTAAGTAAGATCGCATATTAGTTTGGAGGAAGATAAATTTTGCCCCGAATGACATTTGGTGAAGGGGATTTTATCGTTTGGGCCTTGTTTATCTATAGATAGTTGTTCAACGCTGAGTTAGTACTGGACATCACTACTAGATGGCGAGTTCACCAAGTGTGCCCATTCATAAATTTTTAATACTAAAGATGTGGTGGGATAAGTCAACGTACCCCTGATTTGTGGAAAGGCGACGTTGTCAAAGTGGACTCGTTATGCAAACAATAAAATATAACTGCCTTTAAGATGATTTTTTATTTTTGTTTAAAGTCTATTATTCTTGTATATATATATTCCCGTTTATAAATAATACATTTCTGTCTTTTTTTAATGATGTAAGTGCGCTGATAAAATGTCATAATCTAGTCGCTATCGATCAACCGAACACGGCAAAACTGGTAACAAAAAATAGATCGTCTAAAGATAAAAATAGACTACAAGGTCCATACGATTTCTGTATTTGTTCCAGTTTTAAAAGTTGATTTTGTTTGTAGTGAAATAGATTTACCTATATCAAGGTTACAAGATAATTCTGAATATTATTTTGGGGAATACCTACTTAATTAAGGAATTACTGGATAAATTTGATTGTGTAAATTCATGTGCGTGATAAGAATGAAAATATCTTTCAGAAGAAAAATGTTTTTGTGAAGATTTGGTCTTATTATTTTTTTAATCATTATGTTCCGACTTCAACCTGGAGATGAACTCAACAAGTTGTAAAAGTATGCAAAATTAACTTTATCGGTTCACAAAATCTTAGAGAACATTAAATACATCAACCCCCTGCTAAAGGTGTTTAAATTCAATCCCGGTCTAACCTGACAGTTATAGGTTTAAGATGATTTTTTTAACAATTGAACAAATAATTTTTCTAAATATCGCAATTACAAAATGTCAGTGACATAATCGATACATATATATAATATCTATCGCGACGAAATTTAAAAGAACGAGGTATTAATTACATTGAAAAACTGTTTCGGTTGAACGTCCTGAATTTTTTATATGTGATTTAAACCCCTTAATTAATTTTTGCAAAAAAATGATGATAGAAACAGAAATGTTACCAGTTAATTTCAGAATACTATTTAATGTGGTGTGTGTGCAATATTTGAAATAAATTGGAGAAATGGGTTTTTAATAATAATTTTTGTAACATCCAATTGACAAGTAAAGGACCTTTTTTGTCATCAGTTATTTTTCTGTTTTGAGAGGGGGCCCTTTACAGAAAGCCGCGGAGGGGCCCAAAACTTGTAGCTACGCCACTGGTCGCCATTTTGTTTCGCCATATTGGATTTTTACCGAAATGTTTCCAGGTTATCGCCATATGACCATTAATTTTTGACCAAAATTTGAAGAAAATCGGATAAGTAATTTTTTAGCTACGCCGCGAACAGACAAACAGACAGACCGACGGGATTGAGAAGTTTTTCGGCGTCTACGGACCCTGAAACGTGAAGATCTGAAAACATCTCGGAGGGTGGTTTTTTAACGTTTACAATAATTCCATTTTACCAGGGAAGTAAACATGAACGAGATATTATTATACAAAACGATTTTTAGATCAGTGTTCGAAAAAATGAACAAACAAGTTTATTTTATACTATGTAAAACAATTATTTTATATAAGTACGTGTTTTTTCTTAATTAACCGGTAAAACTAAATTTTCAAAAAAAATGTGTGTTCGCCCGCCATTTTGTAAAACACAATATCCTGTAAAATATAATAATAAATCTTATTTAAAATAAAAAACTAGAGGTCATTTCCGGTAAAACGACAAGTAAAAAAATGTTTTTATCAGAGTCTCATATCGAATAATATAAGTGTGCGAAATTTCGAATTGATATGTTTGAAACTAAAAAAATAGGTCTCTGTTACATGTCTTCTGTGTTTACCCTCTATATACTTTTTTAATTTTATTTTTTTCTGAACATGAGTTATTCACTTTATTTTCTCTGGATAGATACTCCAAACTAAACCAAATTTTACTTGTATAGTTATATTAGAACAAGTTATAAGGGAACACGTTATAATTTCATTTTTAACTAATTACAATTTTCAGAAACTATAAAATGTAACTAACACTTAAAACACAAGTTTATATTCCTCATCTTATTAATATTTGTTTTTAATCTATTCGAATTAAAGATTTTATCTGTGTGTGTGATCGACTGCAATCAAAATTCGGTGCTCATAATTTAAAACTGACATTAAAAAGGAAAATATGTAAACATAGTTACTGGTTATCAAGTATTCAAACCAATGTAAACCTACTTCAATCTCTTCGCTCCCGCTTGCCCCCACCCAATTTGTTGGTTCATTTATAAACTAAGGTTCCCATATAGACTACAGGTGTCAGGAGCTCTCGATGGCCACGGTTGACCAACTATCTATATATAAACAGATTCTTAAAAAAAAACTAATTTCTCAAAATTTTGAAATCTGATTTGTCTCTTTTTTTCTTAATTTTTTTTTATAATACGATTTTTTTCAACATTTTTCTCTCCAAATTAAAAACTCTTATTAAAAAGACCAAGGGCGCTTCCAAGGGGTGGGGTAGAGGAGGTAATTACCCCCCAGACACCCAATACTTGATATTGAAATTTATTTTGCCTCTAATATTGTGAACAATAAATTATTAAATGGAAAATTTGATACATATTATAGTGATAATTTTTCGATGTATGAATAATATTCGATTGATATGGCAACAACGACGCGCACACATAAGGCGTTTGGCGGTCTTAACCCCCTCTCCACTGTCAGAATTTATACACGAAACATCACGACACGGGATGGGATTTTTTTCAACATTTTTCTCTCTAAATTAAAAACTCTTATTAAAAAGACCAAGGGCGCTTCCAAGGGGTGGGGTAGACGAGGTAATTACCCCCCAGACACCCAATACTTGATATTGAAATTTATTTTGCCTCTAATATTTTGAACAATAAATTATTAAACGAAAAATTTGATAGATATTATTGTGATAATTTTTTGGATGTATGAATAATATTCAACTGATATGGCAACAACGCTTGGCGGTCTTACCCCCCTAGCCACTGTCAGAATTTATACACGAAAAATCGCGACGCGGGATGGGAGACGGGAACGATAAATGCTTTTGTTTTGTCTGTTGCAGTAAAAAGACTAAAATTTATAATTGCAAGGTCTCCATTTAATTTTTACAAGGTATGTGCTATGTATTAGATATATTGTCGTAATTTTAAAAGTATTAATAGTTACTATTTTATTTCCAAATATTCCATCATCACTTTAGTTTTTGCATTTTAAAAATAAGGTTAAATACGGCTAAATAATAATTCTTTAATTTCCTAACCTTTGTTTAAAATTTGCCTAAACGGGTATTCGCCCCCCTCCCCCTTTACCAACCACTATCCTCCCCAGACCAGAGTTCTGGAAGCGCCACTAAAAAACACTATTCTTTTGATCTCTTTGACTTCTCCAATGGCGTTTCGAAAAAAAGTAAATACGGTTTTGCCTTTCCGAAAGTAAATTTTACTTCAGGGGCGTACTAATTAATTTTTTCAGATCATTATATATTTTTCTAATTTTCTTAAATTAGACTTTGTCTCCTGAATTTCGTAAAGGGTATTTTTACATTTTTTTATTATTTTTGATAAAAATGACTTGAAACCTTGGGACAGTTTTCTAATTTTATAGAATTATTACCCGCAGCCTGAGTAATTTTGATTATTATACTACTAAAAACTACTTTCTTCTAAGTTACCAATTCTAGGCACTTTCTAATTAAAGTTATACCTAACTGAGTATGTTTTCTTCTTTATTAGAAAGTCTTCGTATACCGAGTATCCAAAAATATATAATTATTAAAACCTTTATACAGGGTGGGGCACAACTTACCCGTCCGTCTCTAACTACTGAACGGTACTTTCTTTTTAAATTAACCTTGCAGGATATATGAAGAGCTACATTCTAAGTTATTTTCAGATATACAGGGTGCGTCAAAAAGAGTGGCATAATAAAATTACATTTTTTTTTAATGGATTACACTGTATTTTATTGTATATTTGAATTCCCTAATAAAAGTAAGGTTAAATTTCAATTAAGTAAAGGATGCGTATACCTTTTTTGTGCGATCTAATGTTTTGAACAAATTTTTATGTAATGCAGTACTTAATGCATTGGTATCGTTAGTTCTCAGTTCAGTACCATTTATTCAAATCGAATAAATTATTGGTTTGGAAAATCAAAAGCTTTAGAAAATACCATAGAATATACAGTATCATGTTTAAATTCATGTCCGAATAGAAACTTATAAAATGCCATTATGTGATGGACAAAACTTGCAATGAAAATGTTAATTATGCAACGCCTCAAAGATAGTAAGTAAAAAATTAAAATATTTCAGTTTTTTGTTTTCGACAGTTTTAAAAAAGTAAGTTTTACAATACGTAATTTTGTCGCTGTTAAAACTTTTTTATCTATTAAATTTCTGCGAGATCCTAATGAGCATGAGCATCGAGTTTGCAACAACCTGTATAAGTTTATGTTATTTATATATTTTTTAAACAAGCGGTATCGAAAATCTAGTGATAAATAACATACACAATTAAAAAATTCCCTAAGAATTTAAATTTAGAAAAACGTATGCATTAACCTAACGGAGTTTAATAAAATATTAAAAAATTATTTTGCCTATGGTTAATATTTGCATGAAATTTAAAAAGTTATTAACCACTGTATTTCAATATACAAAGAATAATAAAATTGCAATTTGCAAAATTCAGGATAAAAGTGTAATTTCAGAGAATTAATAAAGGTTCATTTAAAGAGAAAGTATCGTTCCGTAGTTAGAGACGGACGTGTAATTTGTGCCCCGCCCTGTATAAAGGTTTCAATAATTATATATTTTTTTGACACGCAATATACATAACTTTATTTAAAAAATGGCTAGAATTAGTAATTTAAAACTTAAGTTTAAAAAATAATCAAAATTATTCAGACTAGGGGTAATAATTCTATGGAATTAAAAAACCGTCTCGAGGTTTGAAGTCACTTTTATCAAAAATAATAACAAAAACTAAAAATACCCTTAACGGAATTCAGGACACAAAGTCTAATTTAAGAAAATAAGAAAGATATATAACGGTCTGAAAAAATTAATTAGTATTGAAGTAAAATTAACATTCGGAAAGGCAAAATTGTATTTGTTTGTGTAACTTTGTTTTATTTTACTTTTTTTTTGTTCATTAATTTCAGAACAAATCAATTAATAATTAATTTTCTTTTTTTCTTTTTTTTCTAAATTATTTCCTTTCATATTCAAATACACAATCGCATCGGCCGGCATAGATTTTCGGATCGGTTTCCCGAGAAAACTGGAAAGGTAGCAAGATTAATGTAGTGTGATGGTCTTTTAGGGTGAATTCAGTAACCCAACTACAGAAACTAGTCGGTTCTACTGTGATAGGTAAGCGATTGTGTTTCCTTCCATCAATTATTTAATTTTGCTAGTTACCATTGTTTTATTCTTTTAAAGTTACCCAATACAGTCCTCTATATATCGAATTTTCATATTTCCTACAGTATTTACTTTTTTTTCAAAACGTCGTTGGAGAAGCCAAAACGATTAAAAGAATAATCTTTTTAAGTGTTTAATTTAGAGAGAAAGATCTTGAAAAAATGCGTATTATATAAAAAAAATTCATTAAATCAATCAAATATGAAAATTTTGAGAAAATAGTTTCTTCCTAAGAAATCAATATTAAGTACCTACATATAAAATCAAAATAATTTCAGATTTGCAAATTTTCGCTGTTCAAAATTACAAATTACAAAATTCATGTAAGAAAAAAACTACTTTTGTCTTATCCCTCGTGTATACCATGTTAACAAAACATAGGCCTACAAAATGTAAAAAACCGTTTCTAAACATACCATTTTGTTTACACATTTTTTAATTATTTTAAATTACAAATATTAAATTTATATTTAGGTTAAATTTTAAAAAATTGCACTTCAATTGCACAATTGTGTAGATCGAATGGTTTGGCTGGCTCAATTACCTGATTTTAATGTGAAAAAAGGCATTTGAGATTAATTATATCTAACAAATATCTATATTAAATCACCGAGCTGATATACTTTAAGAGTTTGCCGAAATTTTAGATAAAGTATGGCGAATACATTCCCCACATTTAAGTCTAATACTATTTTGTATTAAGTATTTTTCCAGCAATAATATTTCACTATGAAAAAACTCCATACTTACTTGCTCATTAATACCCATGGTTGGCACGTGGTGGATTTTTTATATAAAGGGTTGTTTTTACAATACTTATAAAATTCCAATTTATACTGAATTATATTCATTGCTTGCTTCTTATCTATAGGTTTTATGTATTTTTCTCTCTTCTTTAAACGGCTTATTTTAATACTAGTCGAAGCTTTGCCTTTTTGAGTCCTTTTAAGAACCTAAAAAAATAATTTTAGAGCTTTTTTATCCTTGTCTTGAGTAAAATAAAACGAAAGTTTATTCTCCGACAGACGGCAAAGTTAAAGCAGATTATATTTTTGTAGAGCGATATAGCTCCCAAAATCGGCACAATGCTCAAATGAACGTTTTCTTTTAATGTTTGGATATATATATATATATATATATATATATATATATATATATATATATATATATATTTATAATAGATTAGCAAAAATATATAATTTCTGCAAGCGCAAAACGGCCTACACGAAGAATTACTTTCGATTATGTCACAGAGTGCCCTCCTGCGATCATGCAGGCTTCTACCCAGGGAGATCTGAACTAACAGATTGCCTCAATTCAGACTTGAACTGTACTACATGCTAAATGTAACACTTAGCGCCACCTATTGGGGCTCCGGGAGTTTCCGGCTACAGACAGACCCATATGTACTTTGGTAAAGTATGCACTAGCACCATCAGGCGAAGAGTAGATACTAAAATCGATGAAAATGCGCTTTCACACATCTTTAGTTCTTTGCCGGAAAGGATATACGTAGAATAGCAAAGATATATAATTTCTGCAGGTGCAAAACGGCCTACAATCACCATCGAGGTAATCTGTTAGTACTCCCTGGGTACAAGCCTGTCTGTGCCTGCGCTAAGTGTTACACTTAGCATGTAGTACTGATCAAGCTTGAGTGACGTTTCGTTTTCGATTTTGTCCTATCGAGGCAATCTGCTGGATCAGATCTCCCTGGATACAAGCCTGCCTGATGAGGGTAAAGGCCCAGAAATCATGAGCGCAAGAAGGCACCCTGTAACATAATCGAAAGCAATTATTCTTGTAGGCCATTTGCACTTGCAGAAATTATATATTTGTGTTATTATCTTTTTCGGGCAAGAACTTTTGATAAAGATAGGTGAAAGTGCATTTTTATCGATTTTAGTATCTACTCTTAGCATACCTTTGGGCCTGCAGCTAGAAACCCCAGGAGTCCCAATAAGTTGCGCTAAATGTTACACTTAGCATGTAATACTGTCCAAATTTGAGTGCCGTTTCAATTTCGATTTTGTCATATCGAGGCAATCTGTTACTTCAGATCTCCATGGGTACAAGTCTGCATGATGAGGGTAAAGACCCAGAAATCGTGATCGCAAGAGAACATCCTGTGACATAATCGAAAGCAATTCTTCTTGTAGGCCGTTTTGCACCTGCAGAAATTATATATTTTTGTTATTCTACAAATGTCTTTTCCGGCCGAGAACTCTTAATAAAGATGTGTGAAAGCACATTTTTATCGATTTTAGTATATACATATATTGTCCTTAAAATTTACCGCTTTCCCTCAGACAATCCCTTCAACGAGCTCTTCTTTCCGCTAAGGCGGATTTCCTAATTTCTGAATTCTCTATCTGTGAAATTATGAAATTAACTTTGGATACCTTAACGCTGATAATAAAGAATAGTTGGGGTTTATAACAAAATTATTTGCAAACTTGAGCAGCAGAGGTCTTCGAAATTATCCGTTGTCATTGCTCCTATTCTTAGAATCGTGTTTGTTCTTCTTTCAGAGATTTTTCAAAAGTTTGTTCACAAGTCTCTGGTGTAATCCAACTGGGCATAGAAATATTTATAACATATTCTATTAAAGACTTCGAAATCCTCCAACAATAAACTTTGGTTTACAAAATCCAGTGCCAGACTAGAGAAAATTCGTACTCATAAAAATTTCCTTAAGAACCCTCCTACTAAATCGACAGGTTAAAAATGAAGCACAAAATCGTTACAATCGTATAATTTTCGATGACAAAAATGCTTTTAACACAAACATAATAGAAATAGTAGTCAATCCTTTTAGACTTTGACAAAAACATTAATCAAAACTTTTCCAATATCTCTTATCTGCCCTTGATGATTAAATCGTCGCGAAGACGAAAGCAGATTGCTAGACAATTCTCAGCAGATTCAAATGTATGCCTATCTTGCCATTTCGTCTCTCATTAGCCCCCGCTTGCAATACAATAGGTAGTACAATATACACATTGCAGGCTAAAGAAACTTCTATGTATTCTCAATGCACCTAATACCAAAATTACGGCCAAAGTCTTAAAAAAGTGCGCCTCTATCCTTACTCGGTTATGCCAAGTAACCTGTGATAAGGACATTTGTTCCAAAATGGTCTAAAACTTTCCCTCTAACTACAGACCGTATTCATAATTCTAAGTAAAGCAATGAAGAAATATATCAATACTGATCTTTTAAATTACCTCGAGCACATGAATGTTACTCCACTAGTTCTCAAACCATCATCCAAAAGTGAAATGGATGATATGCGTAGAGTAATGACTTTACCCTTTATTGAAGGCCTTACTACAAACCTAGAATGGTGAACAAAGAGCCTTGTCCAATTAAAGCCACTAAGACATAATCATGTTTACTATCTTACAACTTATCTCCTAATACTCATACTATTCAAATGAATAATCAAATTCTTGAAGCCAAGGGTTCCTTTAGCCTAGTTGGTGTAGATTTGTTTAAAGCAATGACGATCCAAACATCACGAAAAAACTCACTCACCTCACTCACACCACTAGAGACAGATCTGTCTCTGTTTTATAGATACTACCATGGATTTAGTTCTGACGAATTATCATCCATTACAGCTTTCTACCGGAAGGCACATCCCTCCATCGTCGAATTGCAAGGACAAAAGACCTCCCATTTTGTTTTTCTTTTAATAGCAATAAAAGTTACTAATGCCGCCAGTATATTAGTAGGTATAGAAAAGGTAAGAACAGGTGGCATATTGCTATACGTTTACTCTCTCACCTACTGAAGGTTCACATATATGCCCTCTTGTACAGATACACTTATACAGGCACAACCACTATCTCTCTCGCGCACACACACTATACGTATTAGACCATCCTTCAAATCATGGTGGGGTTCAGTTTGCGCAATTCTATGTCCTCCCTGTCTCTCACACACATACTATACACATGGTCCTATCCTTCAGGCCAAGGCGGGGTCCAGTTTGCACGTTGGTTTGTCCTTTTTGTCTCTCAAACACACACTATACATATTATCCTATCCTTCAGGCCATGGCGGGGTCTAGTTAGTGCGATGGTCTGTCCTTCCTGTCACACATACACACACACCCACACAGTATACACATTGTCCTATCCTTTATGTTAAGGGTCCAGTTTGCATGTTGGTCTGTCCTTCCTGTATCTCTCTTTCTCTCTCACACACACGCATATATAAGAATAAATATACACCACGGATCGTCTGAGAGGGCCTATACCGATAGACCTTAGTAAGTAATGTGGTAAAGTATCGCAGTGTAAGTATTTCGCATCAAATCGTTCTACCCGCACACGCATTAATGAATGGGAAACGGTGTAGGCTCCCGTATTACTGTACTGTCGTTCTTCGGAGAGTCGATCGTGTTAACCGATCTAAATTTCGTCTCGACCGCCGCCATTAGGTAAGCGCTTATACCCGTCTCTCTCTAATGCATACATTCTTTTTCCCTCTCTCTTACTCATTAGGGTGCTCATTTAACATAGTTATGGGCGGGGGTTTTAGGTTATATTGAATATGTATTAAATAGGATATCTTCTTTGTTTTCTATATTGGTGTTTTATTTCTCTTTCTTTTCGGTCTGCCTTTATTGATGCTTCCTTTACTATAGAAATCCAAAGAGTGGCGCCCGAGATTCAGCCATTGGATACTTTAAGTGAAATAATCGACAGTAACTCATGTTTACCAAAGATACTGGAGTGCGATACACTTCACTTAAGGCAACCACGGTATCTAGCACTTAGACCGTGAGCCTTCGAAGTCTGTCCATAGATTCAAATTTTGTAAAATATGCTAAGTTCAAATCCATTTTTTCTTACTTCTCGTATAAAAAGTTTATTTCATTAAAAGTTTTGCATACACAGTCACATAAAACTTATAATAAGTTATTTAACCATGTTTTCATAGCAAATGGTTTAGCCGCAAAACTTAAGAGATAGTGCGGTTATTGGATCAAACATTTAACATAACTCAGTTGAAATATTAAAATTAATATAGGTTTCACTGGTGCGGTTATAAGGTGTCCTTAAAATAACAGTCTCTTAATATTCGCAATGAATTTAAATGTACAGATATATTTATTTTGGTTATAACGTAAACTCTGGTGTTATAAAAGCCACGTTATAAAGAGTTCTTACGTAAGTGCAATAATAAAAGTTTGCACTTACGACCCGTTGGCTAGCTTATACGGTAGTTCGGCTTTGGGGGAGTTCAAAATTTTCAATCCTTTTCTTTGGTGTATGAAGGAGGCAAGTGAAAATTATAAATATGAAAGAAGGGCGCCAACACACGTAAAACAGAACTTATTGCACTGCCTTCATATACCCCTTACCCGTGTGTTCGTAAAGGTACTGAAACAACCAGTAAAACACTATTTAATATTATGATTTGCTTTATTTAAAAAAAAATACTTGTTAACGAGAGAATGTAGTTTAACTTGTTTTTAAATAGAAATATGTGTGGTAATTTGAAAAAGATAAATTGATCAATAAAAGGTACTACTGTAATATAAAGCTTTTTTAAAAATCTCACCAACTGGCAGGAAAACTGGAGTTACTGGGGCCTGGTTGTTGGACTAGAGGTAAAATTCCAACACCTCTTCGGTAAAGAGGGGGCTCTTTCTTAATGTAGAATTACTGCTTCAACTTCAAAGGTAACCCCAACCTTTAGGGTTATTTGCTTCAACCAATTGTTTCTCGTGAAAAGTACCTCACAATCATGTGGGTGCAAAAATGTTCAAAATGCTTTAAAGGCTATAAAAAGCAAACGTGCACTAAGATGCAAGGTTTTAATAGCAATGTGCTACGTGCTAATAAGTTCAATGTGCACTAAAATGTGCTATTTGCTATGTGGCCGTTGAGCTGTAAAAAAGAGAAAAAATCCATTGTAGCCTATTGTATAAATTAAAATTAAATGAAAGAACCTTGCTAAATAAATTAAAATAATAATTACCTGGCTGTTATTTGACCACTGTTTAACACAAAATTTAAAATAACTATAAAACAGGACCAGCCTTTTTAAAGGTAGTAGAACGAACTCGTTCCAAGACGATTTTCAGCTAAGGTTTAGTAAGGAAAAAAAATGTTTAAAAAAAGGTAGGAATTTGGCCAAAAAACTAAACTGTTGAAAGTGCTCCATGCAAAACTTGATTTTAATGTCCCTATATTTTGTCTCTTTCCCCCTTATTTATTTGACCAAAATAAAAGATTTTTTAAAAAGATAGGCAACTCAGAATACATTATTTATTACAATAAATCTTAACATACATTAAATTTAAATATTAATTTTTGAATAATTTATGCTGTTATTTGTTAATATTTTCCTTTAATCTTAACGTAAGCCTCGTCCTAAATAATTAAATCTTTAAAATGTTAGGTTTTTATAAAAATGAAAGTAAAGTGGTCGGACGGAATCGTATGGCTTTTAGTCATTCATGGAAAAGGCCAAAGCAAGAATTTTAGCGTCGCCGCACACAGAAAAACGTCAAACTTTGTTGTCACTTAACCATTGACATATTATACTAGGAGGATGGACTGGGCCAACTGCCCAATAATCAATGACTTCGGAGTGGGAGAGAGAAATGTTGAGAGAGATAGCGCGAGTCGTGGCAAAAAATCTTTCGTTTGCCCGCCAAATCACTTGTTGTTTGTGTTATTCGTGCTTTTGCATGCGCTTTTGTATTGTAAATCATTTATTATTGTTATTTTGTGGCATATTTGTATTAAAATGAGATCGTGTTCTGCTGTTAATTGTACTACAAGAGCGAAAAAAGGCGAGAAAATAAAATTTCACAGGTAAATAGTTTTATATAGGTTAGGTATTAAAAGCAATATTAATAACATTATTTAACAGTCCGAAAATAAAATAACTGTAGGTACTTGTATAATAATTACAGCTCATGCTCTATAATGATGTTTTTTAGATTTCCAAAAGATGATAACTTAAAAAAGTTAGTTAGAAGGAATAATTATAATCCAGGCAGTACAGCTGTTATTTGTGAAAATCATTTTAGAGAGGATGACTATGAGGTCAATGTTCATGGAAATCGGGTATTAAAAAAGCAAGCAATTCCATCACAATTTGATTTTCCTGCTCATTTAATCAAAGTTATCAGGAAGCGTAAACCCATTACAAGAAGAGTTAATGTATACCAAGGTAAGGGTGACTGTAATTAATAATTGATGATTATTCTGCTGATAAAATAAGACACCCTCTAAGTAATATAATGTTATAATATAAAAACATATATCACTTTAAAACAAATATTTAATAATATTCATAAAGTTTAAATATAAATATACATTTTTAGGAAATGCTGTTGCAGGATGCAGTACTAACGTACTTCCTGAAGTAGACCCTATGGAAGTTGATTTAGTGCCAGAAGTTAATAATGGGCCTGAAGATAAAGTAATTAATATACCCAATGAAATAAAATCATCTTCCAGTGTAGAAAAAAAACCTTTTGTGAGGTAAGGAATATGTACAATTGCTTAATAAGGCATTGTTCATTATAGAGATTAGATCGCAAGTTTAATTGGCTGTAATAAAAACTCTCCCTATAAGGCTCAAATTCACTTATTTATAACAGTATTAAGTTGTTGACAAAAATCTGTAGGTATTTTCTATTTTTAGAAATAGACGGGATCCAATAGTCTTTGGGGATTTCCAGGAAAGTGATTTAGAGTTTCAAGAAAAGAGGAAGAAATTTTGGAAAATTGCTAATCAAACTGTTTGTAGATATAAAAAAATGAATAAATATTACCAGAGTAAAATCAGTCGACTAAAACAAAAAATAAAGAATCTAAATGCACTATTGGATGAATTAACAAGAAGTAAAAAATTGTCATCAGACCAGTCATTTATATTAAAGGTTGATAATTAATTTTATAGTAGATATTGCATGATTTTTGTATGTTGTAGGTTGAACTTAACAGACTATTTTTTTTTGTGGAGGTATTTATAAATTTTCATAACTTTTTTCAAAATAACTAACTTTTTTAGGAAAGTATTCCAGGTACCATCAAGGAAATATTGTTTAGACAGTTAAAAAAAGGTGTATGTGCTAAATATACTCCAGAATTAAGGTCATTTGCTCTGACTCTGAATTTTTATTCGTCATCAGCATATGACTATGTACGTCGTATATTTGGTATTAAGTCTTTGCCACATCCTAGAACCCTGTCCAAATGGTATAGTAGTATTGACGGGTCACCAGGATATAGTTCTCAAGCACTAAATGCTATTAAAAATAAAGTTCGGCTAGAAGAACAAAAGGGCAAGAAATTGGTGGCTGGTTTAATGATTGATGAAATGTCCATTAGAGAGCATGTTCAGTGGACAGGAAGTAGACATGTTGGGTATATAAACTTTGGTACAGGTTTACAGGAAAGCGATATTTTACCAAGAGCTAAAAATGTACTGGTTTTTATGGTGGTTGGGTACAATTGCAGATGGAAAGTGCCAGTGGCTTATTTTTTAATAAATTCATTATCTGGTGATGAAAAGGCAAACTTGGTAATAGGTTGTCTTCAACAACTTGGAGACACTGGAATTTCCATCAAGAGTTTGACTTTTGATGGATGTGCTTCAAATATAGCTATGTCCCATATATTAGGGGCTAACTTGCACTTTCCGAACATAAAACCTTATTTTTTAAACCCTATCAATAAAGAAACAATATATATTATTCTTGATGCTTGCCATATGGTAAAGTTAATTCGTAATGCTTTGGGTGACTGGGGACAGCTACAGGATGGCGAGGGCAGAATAATTAAATGGGCACTGTTTGGTGAGTTAGTTAATTTACAGAATGAGTCTGGCCTTCACTGTGCCACAAGAATACGCTCTAGGCATATCCAGTATTCTAAAGAAAAAATGAAAGTAAAACTTGCTGTCCAAACATTTAGCTTAAGTGTGGCAGACGCGTTAGAGTACTGTGGCAAGGATTTAAATATACAAGCATTTCAAGAAAGTGAAGGAACAGTCGAGTTTTGTAAAAATATTAACAACATTTTTGACTTGTTGAACACTCGAAATGCTTATAGTAAACTCTCATATAAAAGACCACTTTTTAAAGGAAGTGAAAACTTCTTAAAAAATTCTATTGATCATTTTGTGAACTATTTAAGCACTTTAAAAGGACCTACGGGAGAAAATATTTTAATTAGTAACAGGAAAACTGGTTTTCTTGGCTTAATTGTATGCTTATTAAGTCTACAAGGAATTTTTAATGACTTGGTAAAAACAGATATTTTACAGTTTCTTCTATCATACAAATTAAGCCAAGATCACTTGGAAATGTTTTTCTCTGCTGTACGACGAAGGGGTGGCTTTTCAAATAACCCAACGGCATGGCAGTTTGAAAATGCCTTTAAACGCCTATTAGTACATAGCGAAATAATTTCCCCAGACAGTGCCAATTGTTTATCCCAGGATAATACATCCATTTTAAATATTAGTGTAAATTATAAGAATAATACTTTAGATACTCTAGAAGAAAATTTTGAATTATCTGAAGAAATTAATAACAGTTTTATTTCTAATTTCAACAACATTACTAATTGTATATATTTAAATGATGTTACAGAATATATTGCAGGATTTGTATCTAGAAAACTTGTAAGAACTTTAAACTGTAATGTGTGTGCTTCTTCAGTAACGAATAATGTCTCATGGTCAATGTTACTTAATAAAAAAAACAGGGGGGGGCTTTGCAAGCCGTCTAAAGATGTTGTAAAGATTTGCCTTGTTGCTGAAAGTATAATAAGAACACAGCAAAATTTTACAACATCTAATTTAATTTTAAAATTAATCTGTTTGGCTTTAAGACAGCTAAATGTAACACAGTTATTTACATCTTTGTCAGAGCATTGCTTGGAGCAAGATCCTCTAGATGGGCATGTTTTACAGCTAATACGGCTAATATTAAAACACTACTTTACAATAAGAGTTCATCATATAAATTCAACAAACAATGAAATAAATAATAGGATAAGACACAAGCTAACAAAAACAATAATTTTTAGTCACCAATAGTTTATTTTTAAATTTTGTCTACAAATATACTTCATTTCTGTGTGTCCTCTCATTTCAAAGTAACAAGAAACACTCTTTAATTCAAATTCAAAAATAGTTTATTTGTCACATATCAACATGTATAGCATTTTACATAGTTTCCTAATACAAAACTTACATGACAAAAAGGGTCAGCCTCTCGATTATGAATAACCGTTAGCAATTACACCCAGCGGACTCAGTGCAGTTGTGAGGTGCCCTACATTGATCGATTTAATATTAAAATTACTAGATATATCAGTATTTCGAATATTTAAACTAAACATTTTCAACATCTTTAAATATGTTAAATGTTCTAGCCCATATAATCCTAAATTGAAATAAAAAATTACACCATAAGGTAAAGCCGATGGTAAATGTGTTTAAATGTGCATAGGGTTACTTATAAGTAAGCCAATTAAAGACGGGGTCACAGTAAAAAGTTTAGCTAGTAAAGATATCATGACTCGAAAAAAAAAACACTAGCTCTATGATGCCCATATACCTAAGTTATGTCCAGACATGTAAAAAATCTAAAGAAATCAAGTGATTATAACACCATGTTATCACACACTACAGTATGAAGTTTGGGACTGAGATTAGATATTTTGACCCCAGTAATTGTAAGGGTAATATTTTTCGACTTATAACCTTTCATTTATGTGTAATGTAATAAAAATTGATTTTTTTTTTAAATGGTTGTTTTTATTATCTTCATCCTTCCCTTTATTTCGCATATAATAAAACATAGGTACACAATCCACATCATTTTTTTATTTAGCAATGATTACAAACTTTAACAATATGTTTTCTAAAATCCTTTAAAGAGTGCTTTAAGCACTGGTAAGTACTCAGAATATTTTTAACTTAAGTGAGTGTTTATCTAAACTAATCTAATAGCCAAATTACTTTAATTTCACTAATTTAAGCAGTCAACAAATCTCATGACTCAAACTCTCAATAACGATATTTCATTCTTAATTATATGCAAATGCATCTTAACGCGTTTTATAAATGTATTGGTATTTTTTATATTCCTTAGATTATCAGGCAATTTATTAAATTCCACCGATGATTGCACTATTTAACAAAATATTGTTTAAAACACCCCGTCTTCTACTTCGTACGTATACTTTCTCCGTATTTTCTGCCACACCTATCTCCATCTCTCTCTCGGTTCTCTCTTTCTAGTCTCTTCCACATTTTAATACACGTCGTTTATTGCTAGTGGGCCAGTCCATAGTAGTATAATACGTCAATGCACTTAACCCAATTTATAAAACGAAAATAAACAAGGCTTTTTAAACCAACCATTTGGAGAGCTACTTAAATAAATAACACAAACCCTTGCTTAATGAACCCCTGACATGTGTTTACCGGACATTTAACAATATAGGTGACATCTTAAACTTAATTTTATCAAAAGGACAAATCATTTAATGAACTGAACGAGATTTTAAAAGGCGACCAACGAAATTGGAGGTATATACCAAATGTTTCTAATTTATTTAGCGTTACCAGGCTACAATGGAAATATTGGAAATATCTTGTTTAGTTTGTATCACAACAGCTCATACCCAACTAGGTTTTTTATAATGGATTTGTTTCTGATCAAAATTATGTGAAGGTAAGATAATAGAAAACTATAGGTGAATGAACATCTAATAATGAAATTCTTATAAAAACATGGCCCTTTTATATGTGGGCATTAAAGAAAGCTTCAACAACCAGACCCTCAGCATCTGTAAATATAAAACATAAAATGTATATAATATACCAAGCTGTCAGTTATACAATATTAAGTACTTATAATAATGAAAATAGTCAAAGAATTTAAATAACTTCCAAAAACTTACTTCCTGACATCTTGGTGAATGACAAAATATAATTAGCAAAATCATAATTAGTTACTGTAAAAGTGTAACGTTACAACACCCACTTCCTCGGGAAAGAAAAATTTTTTGAAAAAAATTTTTCGCTATAATATCAATTTAGAAATTCAATAATACTTGAAAGATATAAGATAATATAGAAATATTAATCAGTTATACTGGGAAATTTAAACAAAATCATCTTACTTAGAATTCTTACAACTTTACATTTGGTTGTGAAACAACTACTGAATAATCTTACATTACTTAATTTACACCTAAAAGATAAGATCATAAGGTTAATCCTTAATCATTTATAATATTTACAAAATAAATTTTACTTAAAACTATATTTTACAATATCCTTCGGGAGATTCTTTAGATTTTCCAAATGGCAAATACACATCCACCAAGAAAGCGGTCAACTCCATACCCTCCCAACTAAGATGGAAAATGGTGGGTCGTTGGGCATAAAGTTGATTGGCCCCACTTCCTTGGCTGAGGTATACTCTCCTCAAGGGTAACCAAAACAAAACCTCCAAGTATAAGGAGTCCAAATTGACAAAACAGTAATATTATGTTTGAAAGTAAAAAAGTTGAGTTCCTAAAAAAACAAAACAGTTTGGCATTTTGCCGGGACATAGACTAAGTGCCCCAACCACATTATAGCAGTGGTCAACGCTGACATGATTTGCACCAAAAGGTAAATATTTAAAAATTCTTCAAAATTGTAAAATGTAGAAAAAAGATTAAGCTCCAGAGATTTTTAAGTAGGATGGCCTGGAGAGTTAAGTTCCATCCCAGCCAAAATTTTAAGAAAATATTTGGAAAGCAAAAAATTTTAAGTTACTGATTTCAAAATAAATTGTGGTAGGATAAAAAAAGGTTTTATATTTCTATTATAGTATATGCCGTACCAATTTTTGTTGTTAGATAAGAAATATAGTTACATCTGACTGTCTTAGGACTCCACTGATTATGTACAAAAGGGAAATCTAAAGAGGTATCAAATAATATTTACAGTTATCGAAAGATAGAGATACACAAACGTCTTATATTTGTGAATTAGGTATATGTACAGTTAGTTAGCTAAGAAAATCTTAAAGTTATTCCATGGACTTAATTTATATTTACATTTTTTAAAGATAATATGCAGGCATTTTCCCACTTCATGGAGAAAATCTGCAAAAGTTACATGCAACAAAAGATAGGCAAATATAAGATACGTATCTTAGATAAATAGATAAGAGATAGCTACCTTAGCTAAATATCATTAGCTAAGAAGATAAAAGGTAAAGGTGCACCAAAACTATTTCATTTTAGGCACTCGACAGATAAAAGGTAATTAGGTTTTTAAAGGTAAATTTTAAAAACTTTAGAATTCAAATTAAATTTCCGGACATCAAATCTCATTATCTGAATCAAAAGATTCAGGTCCGTAGTAAGGTTTCAATTTTGAAACGTGCCAGCAACCGGCATCTCTACCATCTAAGTGATTTAACTCATAGGTAGTTTTTGATTTTACATTGCGTACTACGCATAATACAAATTTTTCTGCTAGTTTAGCAGTGAAGTCATTAGCCGCATCAGATAAGACTATATTTCTTTTCCATACCTTGTCACCTATTTTATAAACCTGTTCACGCCTTCGCAAATTATAAGTTCTACAGTTTTTCTTATAGGCATTAGAAAGGTTTTCTTGAACTTTTTTATAACTTTGAGGTAATTTTTTAAGTTCAGTGACATATGATTCACGGTTTTCTTGAGAGATGTCACCCTCATTTTTAACATTATCATAAAATTCCCCATGTAAGGGTACTTTCCTACCAAAAACTAATAAATTTGGAGTGTATCCTGTAGACTCATGCACTGTTGAGTTTAGTGCACTTTGACATTCTGGAATGTGTACATCCCAGGCTTTATGTGAGTCTTTAATGTACGAACGTATTGCAGTACCTATATTACGATTTACTCTTTCTACAGGATTAAAATTAGGATGATATCTACAATTATACCAAACTTTAGGAATATTGAATTTTTGAATCATTTCATTAAATATTTTTCCCTTATGGGCTGTAGCATTATCAAGAATTAAAACTCTAGGTACACCAAAAGGTAAAAATATACTATCAGTTAAAAATGTGGTTATAGCAGATGCTGTGGCCTGGTGTAAAGGCTTCATTATGGTCATTTTAGAAAAAATGTCTACGGCTACGACTAGAAAGGTGTTTCCTTTGCTACTACGTACAAAGGGACCCATACAATCTACGGCAATCATTTCAAAAGGAAAATAAGCTTTCTTTTCTGCTCCCATAAACCCAAAACGAGAAAAGTTAGGCATTTTTTGTCTCTGACACACCTGACATTGGCGAACATACTTTAAAATTTCACTACGCATTCGAGGAAAGTAATATTCCTCAGCAACTTTATTTAAAGTTTTAAAATATCCTAAATGCGCTGATGTTGGAGAATCGGACATTTTTCTAAAATTTTGGATCGTTCTGACTTGGGGACAACTAATTTCCACTCAATCATGTTTGACTTTAAAGGAAGTTTATTTTTTACATGCTTATAAATAAAGTTATTTTTAACTAACCAATGTGGATAATTTTCTGGTTTCTTTAAAATTTTATCTCTAAGATTAATATACCAAGGATCAAGCTTATCTAATGTAACATTTAAAACATTTATTTCTGCAGGAACTGATCTACTCAAAAAATCTGCTGGAACATTTTCACGTCCAGGGATATGTGCTAAATTAAAATCAAATTGTTGTATTTTAGTAAGTAATCTAGCTAAGTGACCAATTGGGTTTTCTAAGTTACGAAGCCAAATTAATGAAGCATGATCTACTAGAACATTAAATTTTGGACCCATTTCTACATAACAACGAAATTTTTCTAATGCAAAAACAAGTGCCAGTAACTCTTTCATAGTAACTGAAAGGTTTCTTTCTGATTTTGTTAAAGAACGACTTGCATAAGAAATTATAACATCTTTATTATTTTGGTTTTGCATTAAAATAGCACCAATCCCATAATCACTAGCGTCACATTGAATTAAACATGGGACAGAGAAATCAGGTGATGCTAACACCGGTGCAGAAATCATTTTTTGTTTTATTTCTCTAAAAGCTTCTTCAGTTTGTGGTGTCCACATAATTTTTTGTTTTTTACCTTTCCCTTTAAGTAAATCATTTAACGGTGCAGCTAAGTTACTAAAATGTTCAATAAAACGCCTGTACCATGAGCACATGCCTAGAAAACTTTTAATTTCTGTTGTTGTTTCAGGTCTTTTGTAATTAACTATAGCTTGAATCTTTTCAGGTGACGTTCTAAGGCCTGAACCATCAATAACATACCCAAGATAAGTTAGAGAATCACGAAAGAATTTACATTTTTTAAGATTAATTGTTAAATTGGCTTCTGAAAAACGTTTATAAACTTCCTTCAAAAGAGAAATATGATGTTCAAATGACTTTCCTGTGATTATTGTGTCATCCAGGTAACAGAATACATAAGGAGATAATTCAGGGCCCAAAATCCTATCCATTAATCTTTGCTGTATTTGAGCAGCATTAGATATGCCAAAAGGTAATGTTTTAAAATGAAACAAACCCCTTCCGGGTATGGAAAAAGCTGTTTTTTCTTTACTTCTTTCAGAAAGAGGTATTTGCCAAAAACTGTGTCTGAGATCAATACTAGATAGATATTTAGCATCCCTCAGCATAGATAAAATATCATCTACCCTTGGTAGTATATAACAATCCCTCTTCAAAACTTTATTAAGTTCCCTAGCATCATATACAAATCTTACTTCCCCATTGCCTTTTTTGACAAGAAAAACTGGAGCATTATATGGACTATAACTTGGTTCTACAACCCCCATCTCTAACATGTTATCAAGTTCTTTATTAAGGATTTCTAATTGATATGGAGACATAGGAAATTGTCTTTTTTTAAAAGGTGGGGCATCTCCGGTATCCAGATCTGCAATAATTTTATTTGTTAAACCTAGCCTGCCTTCAGACGAGATGTTACTGAACATGTGAATGATGTTCTCAGCTTCAGATCTTTGCTCAGGAGACAAAGTTTTTAAACCTGGCATTGAATGGGTGTTAAGGTCATCATTAGCTGATACAATGTTTACAAAAATTTCATCGTAATCTGAGGTAATTTCCCAAGTATTGTCACAAAAATTAATTTTTAACCCAAAAATCTTACAAAAATCAACCCCAAGTATTAAATTACACTTTAAAGAAGGGACTACCAAAACATCTACCAGTCTGCATTGATTATTTAAAGATAAAGGCAATTGACATATCCCAGAAACAGTTGTTTTATTACCATCAGCTACGGTTACTGACCTTTTATTTGTGTCTGACACTAAGAGATTGTATTTTTAATTAAATTCATACCAAAGCTGCCAATACAAGAATGTGTTGCACCACTATCTAATAATGAAACAATATTTTCATCATATAAACTAACAGATATGTAAGGTCTCTTATCAATAGGCATATTTACAAAAACAGGTGAAATCATGGGTTTAGAAAAGAATTTTTTAACATAAGATTTCCATGATTCCCAATCTTTTAAATCAGTTATAGGGCTGCAAGAAAAGCTTACTTTCGACTGATTATGGGTGTTTTTTAGATATCTCGAGTTATAAACATTTCGGCCAACATATTTTGTCTTAGTTTGGTTTCGGCCATGACCAAACTTTCTAATTAGTTTTTTGGGTTACATTTAGGGCAAGTTTTAACGACAAAATTTGGTTTGCCACATTTAAAACAGAATTTTTTTCTTGGCAACCTGCAAGTAGTGTAGGTATGACCATGTTTATTACAGTTCCAACAGGTAACACTGTAATTTTTAAGGGATTCGTTCCGAGCTTGACTGTTAAAGACATTAATATCTGGAGAAGTATTAGTCTGACTCTCTACGTATGCGAGATCAGTTTCAAGACAATTAGCTGAAGGAGGATTATATTTAGTTTTAAAATAAGTGGCTTCATCAATTTTCTTACAGTAATTTAATAATTCTGGAATGTCAAAAATTTCCTGTAAAACTAAATAATCTAGATATTTAGGTAATAGATTTCTCCTTATTATTTTTAGTTTTTCTGTATCTGGAAAAGGATTGCTTAAGCGTGAAAATAAATTCAGCATTGTAGAAACATAAATATTAACGCTCTCATTTTTGCCTTGACATCTAGACTTAATTTGATCTAAGAGAGTTTCCTCATAGCATGGAGGTAGAAAATCGCGACTAAGAGCCTCTGTTATATCAGACCAACAAGTAAAACTGTCTCTATTAGCTCGAAACCATGTCAGTGCCGTACCTTGAAACAAATCTAAGCTACTCTTAAATAGCTCTACTTCGTCAACATTTCGTGCTATTGCTAATTCAGATACTCTTTCCAAAAACGCCTTGACACTACCTGATCCATTAAAAACTACACCCCACTTATATATTGGCGCAGATTTTACAGAAGTACTGACTGAACTGGTGGTAGGTTGAGTAACACTATGCGAAACAGGAATAAAAGAAAATCGATCACCTCTCTTGCCCTTTTGTCTTAAACGAGTATATAAATCAAAACAAGTAGCATAACTTTCTTTTTTAAAATCTGTACATTTTGTATAATTTTCTAGATCATCCTGTTCATCAGGTATTTTGAAACGACTAACTCTTTGGCTAAGAATGATTAGTCTAGAAATTATTATTTTAAACATTGAATCACTCGATGGGCCATCAAAATCAAGAATTAACCTTTCGAGCTCTACTAAGGTATCAGAAATTACATTTATTTCTTGATCTTGGTTAAAATTTGGATCTTGTTTGTCTATAACACTGCCCTGTTCTATTAGATTTCCAATAATGCTACGTTTGGTATTTAAAGATTTTCTTTTTGATTTTTTTTTGATTTTGAGCTAATATCAAATAAAGACAAGAGATAATCTATTTCCTTTTCTGTTAAATGCTTAGCCTCAACTGTACCTTCCATTGTTAAATTAAAATTTTAACAGAAAAATTAATAAAATAAGAAAATTAAATTTTTTAACTCGAGATGCCAAATGAAAAATACTAAAAATTTAATTTCAAAATTTACAGTGAAACCTTAACAAAACTTTTAGGATAAAAACTTGGTAAGCAGAGAAAAGTAAATTCTACTACAAAATCACACGAAATGCTGGCAAAATCAAATCATACATAGATAACCCCTAGCAGTGTAACTTAAACAAGCTGTATAAAATTATAATAAAATGATAATGAAGAATAAATTATAAAAATGCAATATATAAACCTGAAAAAAAATTAAAGTACCTTTCATTGTACTACTGTTTGTTTCAGCAAATTGAAAAGGATTGAAAAATTATTTTAAGAGAAAATTTAAAGCTCCACGTTGCAGGCGTCAATTCTATTTAACGTAAACTCTGGTGTTATAAAAGCCACGTTATAAAGAGTTCTTACGTAAGTGCAATAATAAAAGTTTGCACTTACGACCCGTTGGCTAGCTTATACGGTAGTTCGGCTTTGGGGGAGTTCAAAATTTTCAATCCTTTTCTTTGGTGTATGAAGGAGGCAAGTGAAAATTATAAATATGAAAGAAGGGCGCCAACACACGTAAAACAGAACTTATTGCACTGCCTTCATATACCCCTTACCCGTGTGTTCGTAAAGGTACTGAAACAACCAGTAAAACACTATTTAATATTATGATTTGCTTTATTTAAAAAAAAATACTTGTTAACGAGAGAATGTAGTTTAACTTGTTTTTAAATAGAAATATGTGTGGTAATTTGAAAAAGATAAATTGATCAATAAAAGGTACTACTGTAATATAAAGCTTTTTTAAAAATCTCACCAACTGGCAGGAAAACTGGAGTTACTGGGGCCTGGTTGTTGGACTAGAGGTAAAATTCCAACACCTCTTCGGTAAAGAGGGGGCTCTTTCTTAATGTAGAATTACTGCTTCAACTTCAAAGGTAACCCCAACCTTTAGGGTTATTTGCTTCAACCAATTGTTTCTCGTGAAAAGTACCTCACAATCATGTGGGTGCAAAAATGTTCAAAATGCTTTAAAGGCTATAAAAAGCAAACGTGCACTAAGATGCAAGGTTTTAATAGCAATGTGCTACGTGCTAATAAGTTCAATGTGCACTAAAATGTGCTATTTGCTATGTGGCCGTTGAGCTGTAAAAAAGAGAAAAAATCCATTGTAGCCTATTGTATAAATTAAAATTAAATGAAAGAACCTTGCTAAATAAATTAAAATAATAATTACCTGGCTGTTATTTGACCACTGTTTAACACAAAATTTAAAATAACTATAATACAGGACCAGCCTTTTTAAAGGTAGTTTTATGGCCACAGTCAAAACGAAATAGAACGAACTCGTTCCAAGACGATTTTCAGCTAAGGTTTAGTAAGGAAAAAAAAATGTTTAAAAAAAGGTAGGAATTTGGCCAAAAAACTAAACTGTTGAAAGTGCTCCATGCAAAACTTGATTTTAATGTCCCTATATTTTGTCTCTTTCCCCCTTATTTATTTGACCAAAATAAAAGATTTTTTAAAAAGATAGGCAACTCAGAATACATTATTTATTACAATAAATCTTAACATACATTAAATTTAAATATTAATTTTTGAATAATTTATGCTGTTATTTTTTAATATTTTCCTTTAATCTTAACGTAAGCCTCGTCCTAAATAATTAAATCTTTAAAATGTTAGGTTTTTATAAAAATGAAAGTAAAGTGGTCGGACGGAATCGTATGGCTTTTAGTCATTCATGGAAAAGGCCAAAGCAAGAATTTTAGCGTCGCCGCACACAGTAAAACGTCAAACTTTGTTGTCACTTAACCCAATTTATAAAACGAAAATAAACAAGGCTTTTTAAACCAACCATTTGGAGAGCTACTTAAATAAATAACACAAACCCTTGCTTAATGAACCCCTGACATGTGTTTACCGGACATTTAACAATATAGGTGACATCTTAAACTTCATTTTATCAAAAGGACAAATCATTTAATGAACTGAACGAGATTTTAAAAGGCGACAAACGAAATTGGAGGTATATACCAAATGTTTCTAATTTATTTAGCGTTACCAGGCTACAAGGGAAATATTGGAAATATCTTGTTTAGTTTGTATCACAACAGCTCATACCCAACTAGGTTTTTTATAACGGATTTGTTTCTGATCAAAATTATGTGAAGGTAAGATAATAGAAAACTATAGGTGAATGAACATCTAATAATGAAATTCTTATTAAAACATGGCCCTTTTATATGTGGGCATTAAAGAAAGCTTCAACAACCAGACCCTCAGCATCTGTAAATATAAAACATAAAATGTATATAATATACCAAGCTGTCAGTTATACAATATTAAGTACTTATAATAATGAAAATAGTCAAAGAATTTAAATAACTTCCAAAAACTTAGTTCCTGACATCCCTCCTCTACAAAAAATACATCACCGTTCGAATTTACCGCTCCTAACTTGATTGTTTTAGAAGAAAGAAAGTTTATTTAATAATAATAGTAAATTCCTTTATTTTGGAATAATTACAAGGATTATCAAATAATTATAATACCAGAAAAAATTAATCTAAAAATGGGGAGGTTCACAACTGTGTATGCTTTTCCTCTTGAACTAAATTAATCATATTAAGTATAGTAATATAGCACAAAATTTGAATATAAGTAGGGTAAAAATATATATGGACAAAAATCAGTATTAAATGACATAATTGGATAATACCTGGACATAATTAGTAAAAAGTTACGGACTAAGATCGTGTAAAATTACTTACATAATCGATTAACGGTTTGAATATAATAGAGCAGGTTTGTTTTAATTTTTCAATTATCATTTTCAATCATTAGAAAAAAAAGTATAACAATCACTTATACAATTCAATAAATCATAGAATAGGAAAATATTACCTTAGAAGCGCGCTAGAATAATAATTGCGTTTAAGAAAATTTTTTTAATTTTTTTTGAAATTTTAAATGGTGTAAACTCCCAAAAATCGTTCGAAAGTTTATTGTGAAATTTAACTATATGAAAAGTAAATGATCTTTCAAACAATGCAATCTTATGTGCAGAAGAAGTAAGGCGTCCTTGAAATCTCACATTAACTTGTACAAGGTGATCGCGTATAATGTTACCCCCCTTTAACTTTTTTGTTTCTCACTGTAGAAAAAAAAGTATTATATAAAAGTTTTAGAACTCACTGCATACTATTTGCACAACATATTTTTGTATATACAGGGTGTGTCATAAACAAATACCAAAGCAAAGTTACCTTTTTTTAAATGGAACACCCTGTATATTGTTGCATTTTTGGATTCTACAGGAAATTCTAAACACATTTCATGTATAATGTCCTATATCTAACATGAACCGTTTTCGACTTATTGCTGTTTGAAAATTAAATAATATGAGAAATAAGGTCGCGCAGGTCAAACATGTGTAATGAAACAAACTAAATAACACAAAGCAAAACTACGAACTAGAAAGCAGAAATATAAGTAGCTATACTAAATATAGAGTTGTTCGACTGGTCCTCCATTAACTTCAATACACCTTATTAAGGTTCTTCTTAATTTTTCCAAGGAGTTTCTGATCGACTCAGCATAATTAGTGTTTATTAGATTAATTTCATTTCTTATGAGTTGTTTAAGGTGTTCACGATTCTCTATGTTGTTTGCATTAATTCTATCTTTCAGTGTACCCCACAGGAAAGCATCTAAGGGTGTGAGGTCCGGACTATTAGGCGGCCATTTAATCGGACCATTCCGTCCGATCCAGTTTCCAAATATTTGAGTGAGATAGTTCGTTACTTCAACTATGTTGTGCGGCGGGGCGCCGTCTTGCTGAAACGTAAGTTGGTTTAAACGTGCTAGTGGTAAATCATCCAGAAACTCTGCTAACTCATTTTGAAGAAATTGCAAATATATATTCCCATTTAACACACCTTCAAAAAAATGTGGCCCAATGATTTTATTGTCAAGTATGCCGCACCATACATTTACAGACTGACGACCCTGATACTGGAATTCTCGGTAACTGTGGGGATTTTCTGTTGCCCAATGCCTCGTATTCTTCCTGTTTATCATTCCATTGGTGGCAAAAGTTGACTCGTCTGTCCAAAGAATTGTTTGTAGAAGGTTATTATTGTGGTTTATTATTCCCAGCATTTCACGGCAAAATTCTACTCTTTTCTCTCTTTGTGTGACGGTTAATTTTGGAGTAGGTCTAATTTTGAAAGGTTTGAAGCCAGCTAATTTAAGTGTTTTTTTCCATATGATGTATTTTTTGGATTATCTTGCATTTGCCTTAAGTCGGTTGAAATGGTTCTAATTGACTTATTCGGATTTTCTTGAATAGCCAGTAAAATGTTCAATTCGGTATCCTCGTCTTGTGGAATGCATCTTTTCTTTCTGTCTAAGTTTGAATCTCGTTGAAATTTAATAAATATTCTTCTAATGGTCTGTTTACAAGGAACATTCATCCGTGCATTATTTCTTCGTAGTTCTTGCTGCGCCATTTTCACATTATAATTATTTTTAATATAAGCCATTAAAATAAACTGCTTTTCTTGTTTCGAATAAGGCATTTTTGAATATGAATTCTTACTGCTTATCAAAATTGACAACTTGTGTCACGAAGTTAACCAAGTTAACAATATTGTTATCCATGGAAACCATAAAATACATCTTGACCTGCGCGACCTTATTTCTCATATTATTTAATTTTCAAACAGCAATAAGTCGAAAACGGTTCATGTTAGATATAGGACATTATACATGAAATGTGTTTAGAATTTCCTGTAGAATCCAAAAATGCAACAATATACAGGGTGTTCCATTTAAAAAAAGGTAACTTTGCTTTGGTATTTGTTTATGACACACCCTGTATATACAAAAATATGTTGTGCAAATAGTATGCAGTGAGTTCTAAAACTTTTATATAATACTTTTTTTTCTACAGTGAGAAACAAAAAAGTTAAAGGGGGGTAACATTATACGCGATCACCCTGTACATTATCACTGAATTCAACCTTTTCAAACAGATAGCCCCGCTTTTTGTTTAACAATATTTTGTGATATAAACACAGGGCATGCAATGTTCTACTAGCTACCATATTGAGCCTATTGAGCCAGCCGAGTTGTTGAGGTATGTGATCATATTTTCTGAGTCAACGATAAAAGGGGCACACGTATTTTGGACTCTCTGATTTTGCTGGACAAGTTAACTTCAAGACAGGGTACATAAACAGGTGAATAGTAATAAAAATGTGAAATAACTAAAATATTACAAAGTGTTTTCTTTATTTTTCTTCTGTGATGGTGTGGGAATTTAGTTGTAATATTAAAACGTCACTTTATTTACGAAAATCTGTCAACAAATAATTTGCTGTTAATACTGTGGGAGGTCCTTGTTCTTTGCCGTTAGACGGTGAAGAGATGCATGTGGGTTGATGCTCGTGTCTCTCTGGCAGGAATGACTAAGGAGGGCGTAATGGATGATAATTCATCAGAACAGAATCCGTGGCAATATTTGTAAAACAGAGACAGATCGGCCACAATTATTATTCGACAATGATCTAGTGAAGCAAGCTTCCTTGTGATCTTTGTTTGACTCATCAATCACGCGAATAGCTCGTCTTTCGACAGAGTCAGTGACATTAAGGATTAAAGGAGAGACTGCTACACATATATGCGAGCAATATTAAAGACAGGGTCCGATTGCGAAGAGTACACAAGTTGGCAGAAGAAAGGTATTTTCGAGCTCGAAAAAGAAAATCCAGTTTCTTCGCAACTGCTGTGGCAAATTAATTTGTTTTTATATATTTTATTCTGTTTTTATCGTTTATTATGTACATAGTCTGGTACATGTTGATCATGCAGGTTGATAAACTGAGCATGTCTTTAACAAAACTTCAACAAGTTCTTTGGCCTTTCTCACCACTGTAGGTTCATGGTATCTATTAATTTATTGGTCCACATATTTTACAAAAGTCGCTCAGATGCACTGCATAATGCATGGAAATAATTTCTGTAAAGAATTTAAATATGGGTTTGAAGTGACCGTTCTAGTTTTAACAATCCAACGTGTTTTAGACACATGTTGTAATAGGTAACACTTTTAGATAAAATGAATATTGCACCATCTAACAGAAGGCAACGCTATACTTGGGATGCTAGGCAAAAATCTTCAGAAATATTGATGCCGATAATGACAGGAAAAATAAAATAATTATATTTAGAAGAAATTCACTGGATGTGCCACCAGAGCCATTTAATAATTTGTGTCATCTTTGTATTAACTTAATTATAAATTTTAGAAGAAATTTGTATGTCGGTATATCTACAGAAGAAGCTAAGGCATGTTGCTTTGTTCCCAAAACACGTTGGATTATTGAAACTAGAAATGGTCACTTCAAACCTATATTTCAGTTCTTTGCAGAAATTATTTCCATGCATTATGTAGTGCATCTGAGCGACTTTTATAAAATATGAGGATCAATAAATTAATAGATACCATGAACCTACAGTGCTGAGAAAGGCCAGTGTTTAACGTGTCGAAGTTTTGCTTCAAAAACATGGCCAGTTTATCAACCTTCAGTATCAACATGTACCAGAGATTTACCAATAGGAACTCACCAAATTAAATTAGCTCCTTCCTACATTCAGGATACAAAAAACCATGGTAATGGCAACGATTTACAAACAGATATTGCCAATCAAATTCCGAATATTATACATGTTAGAATATAGTCCAGATTTTCCGATGCAACAAAATATCAAATATAGATTGAATATGGCAACCAAAATCTGCTAATATTGGGATACTATTGTACTTGTAAAGGCGAACGTGGCTATGTGTTTGCTGTTCGGCGCTTAAGGTCCCTGGCTCGCTTCCGAGTTGAAGCAGACATTGTTAAGAATACATAATGCACTCGCCTTCTGATGGGTTGGTGGTTGCGCGTTCCATTAGTAATACGCTAAAATCACCTCTCAAATAGCGTCCTCTAAATACGAACAGGATATTAAATATCCTTCAACTGCATGATTAAAAAAATCTTTGACGCTTCAAATAGACAACGTCGTCTCAATAATAACAAAGTTTCTCTTGTTTTAGATTAGTATAATGTTAATTAGTTCGCTTTTAATAGTAATTTTATTTCCATTAAGTTACAAAGTTGTTAGTTTATTTAAACTTAATAACTTTTATGTAGACGGAAATGAACATTTATTAGATAATGTTAAGCTTCATAAAACAATTTTTTTTCGATAATAAAGAGTTTCTTGTTGTTTGAGACTTACGAAAATAATTCAAACTGCATCGATAACGAAACACGATATGGAATTGTGTACTATCATAAATGAATTTTAATTCCATTGCTCTCTATAATTTGGAAATTAACAATTTTTTTAATATGTTATATGGATTTAATATTTAAAAATAGATAATAATATTTTATACCCAGTTGTAATTTAAAATATTTAGAAGGACTTTAAGTGATTTCGTAATCATTTTAGCCAAGTTTAGAACAACGGTTTTCTATCTTACTTGTAAGGAAAATTAAAGCGTAACGTTTATTAACTAAATACAGTAAAATATTTAATAAATAATTTAAGAATTGCAATAATAAAGAAAAAAAATATAGGTACTAATATCATATTAGATGCTAGGCGACTTAATGAAAGTATATAAATTGTTCTTCTATATATCTTTATAATTAGAATCATTGGCGGGATTACAAGTCACCCCGTATAATTCAGTACACAGTGTATAAAAGATATGTTGGGTTTAAATTGGGTAAAAAGACTTAAACTGTCTTTTTATCTATGTAATTTAAAATAAATATACAACTGACTTGTTAGTCCTTCAGCTATATATTTAAACATTTAATTCGTATGGGCGTCCCTGAGAGCAGTCCTGTATATTCGCTAACTAATTTTGTCATATTTAGTTGTGACCATATAGAGTGTTAGTTCATGTCCATGAAAATCTATACATGATCATTATTAAAATGCAATGCTATTTTACCGAAACCGTGTTCAATGTATTGTGTGCGAGTTCCTTTCCGAACGGATAACGAAGTTGAATTGTAGAATAAAACAGAAAATCTCGGGAAATATATACTTATTATTTTTGTATCAGTCTATAAATTTTGCAATAGGCCGACTAATTATATAATTGATTGTTTTCTTTTGAGATTATTTATTTTTTTTAATTTTTATAAATATTAATAAGTGTAAGAATTTTGTGTTTTAGTGCATTTAATATATATTAGGTAATTCGTTTTATATCAAATCTCTCATTTAAATTACTTAACCCAGGTGGTAGTGATCCAGGTAACAGGTCAAAATTAAAGCCTGCATTACCAAAATATCATAAAATGATAGGCCCTCCTTCTTAGTTGTATAGGTTGTTAGGCAATATCTTGAAATCAAGAATTTTTTTTTGTAACTATGTTTTTAGTAAAAATATTAAGCACAGTTACTACAGTGTCACTTTGGCAATTTCAACCAAGTCTTTTTTGAAACAAAACGAGTTTGCATAGGAACCGGGTCACAATACCTACAAAGGTTTCTTTGGTAATTGGAGATATTGGTTTAAATTCTTCATCTGTGAAAGTATCTTCATCCTTAATCCCATGTTTCATGATTAAGGTAATTTCTTAATTTCTGCTAAAATTGAAGTATTTGTTATCCTTCAATTTTATATGGTTTATTAATATACGTTAGGCCGGGTAGAAACTGGCGAAAAAGTAGCCCGTTCGCATCTACACAGTAAACGCAAGCCCTTACATGGCCTGGTATAAATACATGTTGAGTAACAAATATATTGGCTCCACATTTAACTGTTGATCTTACTAAATGATGAGCGTTTTCTCATATCACACATGTAGAATAGTATGCTTTTAAGTACATTTAAACGAATACATGGATAATTTTTTAAAATACGTGTAGGACCAAAACGGTTTTTCTTATATAACCGGAAGTGTCAAAAATTATGAATTTCAGTTAAACCGGTAGTTGGTGTCAAAACATAGATAATTTAGAACTAAGATAAAAAAGTGTAAACCGTTTTGATCTAAGAAAACTATTGGTGTCCTGGACAATAAAATTGCGACACTTTTTAAACTAAATAACTCAAAATAAATGAATTTTGTGGTATAGTGGGTTATTCAAAAAGTGTTTAAAATTTGTTATTGTATTATTAATTTTCCTCAGAAAATGAAATAATATACAGGGTATATTCATTAAAAAATATGTTTGTTTCAATATGTTTGGTATATCGGTGATCGGTAAACATCGGTCGGTCATTTTATATCACTTAAAGTATCCATCGGCTAAATCTCAGGCGCCACCTTTGGGATTTCTGTGGTAAAGAGTCCATAAACGCACACAGGTAGCTTTTAGACAGTGGAGACAGTGAACCAGAGGTCAATGCGCAAGACAGAGACAGTAACACTAAAGGTAGACGGGATAGAAAAAGAAATGAAACACCAATATAGAAAACAACGAAATTATCGTATGTATTGCTTGATCACCCTATATAACATAAATACCTAGGCCTAGCCCCATAAGTAAACCATATGTAATGAGTAAGAGAGAGGAAGAGAATGTATGCTTTAGAGAAAGAAGGACGGATAAATGCGAAGAACGGTAATATAGGAGCCAATTACACACATTAATGCGCGTGCCCGAGTAGAGCTATGTGGTGCGGAATACTAACACTGCGATACTTTACCAGGTTATTTACCAAAGATAATCGGTATAGAATAAAATATAAGTTGCAGCATTGGGCCGTCGGCACCTTGAAAATAGCAGATAAAAGGCGAGCCGTCTAGTTTCAAACGCCTTCGACACTGCCTCCTATAACTGAGCTGTTTAAAAGTAGTTTAGCTTCGCGCTACGAATTTTTATCTACCAGGGAATTTCAAAAGTATAAATAATAACATTAGACAAAAATTATTGAGTTGAATTTTGTCGTCGGACTAGTTTAATATTTTGCAATTACAGTTTTAAATGTTATTTAAATATAGTGAATTTAATATTAAATTGTTACTTACCTGCTAGTCGAATTTAAGAATAGTTTTATTATATAAATAAAAAAATGGGAAATTTCCTTTAACCGGAACTTCCCTCGTATGATATTTTCCATTTGTTCGGAATAGTAAAGTGTGACTCAGTTTACTTCAGTACATAGTTACAGTATATAAGTGTTACATACACTTTTCATTTTTATTAGGCGCTATTTTGTTTCATGATATTGGATTCCTACCAATTTTCTACCTATGTCACACTTAACTTTTGGGCATAATTTAAAATAAATTCAATAAATAGTTTTTACATTGACACATACGGCCATTTTGTCATACGTCACTCGGTGACTGGCTTGCTTTAGCACGGCATTGTGAACATCTTTTCTGTGTGCGTTTAATTACATACATATATTAACCTTTTTTTGTTCGACATTTTTTTGTTCAAAACTTTTTTGTTACAATAAAATGCAGCGTTCAAGATATAAGTTATTATAATTTTAAACTTAGGTTTAGGGATGTTGGTTTAAATTTTAGCCAAGTTTTTTTCCATTTCAAAAAGTTCGCATCGTATTTGAAAAAATATGATGTATTTTTAAAGTTTCAAAAAATATTTTTGTAAAAAGTTTTAGCATGACAAATAGTTGTATAACTTTACAAATATTTTTATATAAAAGGTGTCCCAGTATTGTGTTTTCGGTTTTGGTGATAATGGTTAGAGATAGAGAAAAAGTTTAGATATAAATATTAGTATATAGGATGACTTATATACCTACTTAAATAGTTTTTCATATACGAAACACTCTATATTTTATTACAGTTTTGAATTGTATCTAAAATTCTACGTCTACTTCATGTATTGTCCATAGCCTTAGGTTGAATCGTTTTCGAGATATTAATACTTAAAAACTTGGAATTTTCAATTTTGAACAGCTGTAGAGTCTAAACGGTTCAAATTAGAACAAAGCTGGTTGCACTTTCCTGATTTAGTTTTTATTAGTCTACCTTAAATTTCTTCTCTATTTCTAACCGGTACCAGGATATCAACCGAGAACACACTATGGGGACAAATTATAAGTGTTTTTCATATTTTATTAACTACAGGTATGCTATTTGCAGTAAACAAATTATTTAACTGTTGCTAACTGTGCTTAAACGGTAACAAATTAAAAATGCAGTTGATAATTTTTCTCACTTTTTATACAGCTTTTCGTGGAGTACACTTCAGAATGGCTTCCTTTTCTACCTTTTTTTTTTCTTCGCCAGTTGATTTGAATATTTCATTCTAATAAATAACCTTTGTCTTACGAACAGTCTTGGGGCATCTAGGTTTATGTTGTTGTGTTTATTTGTAATTATTTTCATTCATACTTTAGTCATAATTTACGTAAAAAGTCTTTTAAAATATTCACATATGTATACAGAAAGACGAAAATGTTTTAAAACTTTCACTTGAGGAAGTAAGAAAATACTCTGAAAAACACAACTGACATCTATCGCAACGAAAAGGTCAAGCTAAATAAGCAATAAACTGGCCGCCTTGTCAGACCGGGTCGCCAATCGACGTCACAACCCCCGCCTCACCCTCGCTCGATAGCTGCTCATCGAGGTAACCTAATAGAGTTAATGGGCGTTGTATTATCAGTACTCCTCAGATATTTCCTAACCCCAAATAATACACTACTTTAACATAACAACAAGAAGACCGTTAACGAAACTCATTTAGAAACTTAATATCTGGCAAAAATCTGCTACGGAGTAAGTAAAGACTGATAATATGGTTTTCATGAATAATATATATATATATATATATATATATATATACCGGGTGTCAACGATATCGTTTTACACGATGCCATTCAATTGCTTTTTAGGTTAGGATTTTTTTATTTGGGTTAACGAAATATGGTATTAAGACACATATTTTTCATGAAAAAACAATTGAATATTACTGCCAGTTTTTCCGATATCAGAACCAAGTTAAGAATTTCAAATGGAACCCTGTATATTATTTTACATAGTTTGATAGAGCTTAGAATTACCTTTTCAATGACATATCACACGTTATATTTTTTTTCAAAATGGCGGACCAAGAAGCGCTTTTTCAAAATTCAATATGGCGGTCGTTTCCCGATACCGATGAAATTTTTGTTTAACAAATTATTAAAATATTAAACAAAATCGGGTTTTCAATGGATTCTAATCAAATTTAAAATCAAATTTTTAATTCATCACAAAATGGGATAAGTTTAATTTTTTCTCTAAAATGTGAACTTTTTCTTAAATTTTCTCAAAGATTTTAAATAGAAAGTTGTATTTATTAAATATTAGTATTAAAGTATATCTTATTAGCTACACGAAACCGCATAACAAGCCGTATTTTTGCTTTTTGTTTCAGAAAAAATTGACAAAACCTTGCCGATATACATTTTTCCTAATACATAACATGAAACAAACACACACATATTATTAATCAGAAAATCCTGAAATATTTTTTATTGTTTATTGATAAGTAATTTTGTATTATTTTGACATTTTATGACTGTTGTCTTATTTTAGGAAAGCGAGAAAAAATCACAAGTAGTATTAATTTTATTTTACCGGTAGATACGGTGCAGTAACATAAAAGATGACTTAACTAAGATAAGTAGGCCTTGGAAACAATTGCATAGGGATGCCATTATAATTTTCATTAGATTTAACCAGAAACGTCAAAAGTACTGTTTTATATCGACATTTCTGATAACTTTCGTTACATTTTTACACTGAGAAGTGGTTCTAGTTAGTTTTAAAAATAAATATTATGGTTTATTCAAGAGAACATCAAATTGACATGCTCCTTATTTATGGGGAATGTCGCAAAAATTCAAGGGACACAGAGAGATTATACCAGGAACGCTTTCCGAATCGTGACGCTCCTTCACATGCATATTATCCTTGGCTAGTACAACATTTAAAAAATGAAAATAATGGTGGTGTCCATGCTAATGGCAATGATGGTTTCGTAGTAAGCGAAGAAGTGGAAACAAACGTTTTAGCGTACATCGAGTATGACCGTACAGCTTCCCTTCGTGAATTAGGCAAACAGTGCAATACGTCCCATGAAAGCGCCAGAAAGATTTTAAAGAAACACGGGTTTAAATCGTTTAAGTATCAAATTCACCACCACCTATTTGAAAATGACTTCCAAAGACGACTTATTTATTGCAATTGGTTTTTAGATAATTATAGAATAAGTCCTGTGTTTCATCGTAAGATTATTTTTTCGGACGAATCAAGGTTTACTAATCTAGGGATGTTTAATAGAAATAATTTTCGTTATTGGGCAAAGGAAAATCAAAGATTAGTAAGAGAAGGTGCCTTCCAGGAACGTTTTGGAGTTAATGTTTGGTTAGGCGTTGTAGGACTAAGCGTTATTGGTCCAATATTATTCCATCAGCTTTTAACTGGCGAGATGTATTTGGACTTTCTCGAAAATGAAATTGAACATTTTATAAATAATTTGCAGCAAAATGATGATTTAGTTTACCAACAAGAAGGCGCCCCTGCTCATAATTCAAGAATTGTTGCAAATTACTTGAATGAACGATTTGGTGAGATCTGGTTGGGAACCAATGGACCAATTCGATGGCCAGCGAGGTCGCCTGACCTAACCCCGCTTGATTTTTCTATATGGGGTCATCTGAAAGAAAAAGTGTATGCAACTCCTGTAATATCGTTGGAAATGTTAGAAAATAGAATAAGACGAGCCGTTGAGAGTATCTCAGAATAGCATTTACGAAACCTGCTCGCGGAAAATGTTGAGAGAGTTACACTATGCCAAGAACAAGGCGGACAGCGCATAGAACATTTAATTGAGTGACTTTTGTATTAATTGTGAAAGTTTGATTTTAAATTAGCATTAAACCCAATAAAAACCCCCATATTTGTTTATTATTTCTACCTATAATTCAAAAATATCTTCGGTGTTAGAAAATGGCCGCCATATTGAATTTTGAACAAAAGCTTCCTGGTCCTTCATTTCGAAAAAAAATCAACTTGTGATATGTCAATGTAAAGGGAATTCTAAGTTCTATCAAACTGTGTGAAAAATACAGGGTTCTTTTTAAACTTCTTGACTTAGGTCTAGGTATTTCCGGAAAAACCGAAAGCCTACCGGTAAAATAAAATTAATACTACTTGTGAATTTTTCTCGATTTCCTAAAATAAGACAGCAAAAATCATAAAATGTCAAAATAATACAAAATTGCTTATCAATAAAAAATATTCCGAAATTTACTGATTAATAATATGTGTGTGTGGGTGTGTGTGTTTCATGTTATGTATTACGAAAAATGTATATCGGCAGTTTCGTCAATTTTTTCTCAAACAAAAAGCAAAAATACGGTTTGTTATGCGGTTTTGTTTTTGTTTTTTGTTTTTCTCAGTGTAAAAATGTAACGAAAGTTACCAAAAATGTCGATACAAAACAGTACTTTTGACGTTTCTGGTTAAATCTAATGAAAATTATAATGGCATCCCTATGCAATTGTTTCCAAGACCTACTTATCTTAGTTAAGTCATCTTTCATGTTACTGAACCGTATCTACTTGTAAAATAAAATTAATACTACTTGTGATTTTTTCTCGCTTTCCTAAAATAAGACAACAGTCACAAAATGTCAAAATAATACAAAATTACTTATCAATAAACAATAAAAAATTTTCCAGGATTTTCTGATTAATAATATGTGTGTGTTTGTTTCATGTTATGTATTAGGAAAAATGTGTATCGGCAAGGTTTTGTCAATTTTTTCTGAAACAAAAAGCAAAAATACGGCTTGTTATACGGTTTCGTGTAGCTAATAAGATATACTTTAATACTAATATTTAACAACTTTCAACAAAACAACTTTCTATTTAAAATCTTTGAGAAAATTTAAGAAAAAGTTCACATTTTAAAGAAAAAATTAAACTTATCCCATTTTGTGATAAATTAAAAATTTGATTAAAATCCATTGAAAACCCCATTTTGTTTAATATTTTAATAATTTGTTAAACAAAATTTCATCGGTATCAGGAAACGACCGCCTTATTGAATTTTGAAAAAGCGCTTCCTGGTCCGCCATTTTGAAAAAAAAAATATAACTTGTGATATGTCATTGAAAAGGTAATTCTAAGCTCTATCAAACTATGTAAAATAATATACAGGGTTCCATTTGAAATTCTTAACTTGGTTCTGATATCGGAAAAACTGGCAGTAATATTCAATTGTTTTTTCATGAAAAATATGTGTCTTAATACCATATTTCGTTAACCCAAATATAAATATCCTAACCTAAAAAGCAAATGAATGGTATCGTGTAAAACGATATCGTTGACACCCGGTATATATATATATATATATATATATATATATATATATATATATATGTTTTGAGGATGCAACAATAAATTTGCGAACGTCGACAATTTAAAAATAGAGTCTTGTTTTTTTCCTGGATCTTAACCCCAAATAATACACCACTCTAACATAAAAACACAAAGAGGATCGCTAACCAAAACCATTTAGAAACTTAATATATCTGGGAAATAACTGTGGGCCAACGTAGTAGGTAAAGACTGAAAATACGGGTTTTGTGCAGGATATAGAATTTATATGTGTCCTGAGAATGCAACAGTAAAATAGTGAAACGTTGTTTCTATTGTTTTTTTACTGGATCCCAATCCCAAATAATACACCACTCTAACATAACAACAAAAGGATCGTTAACGAAAACCATTTAGAAACTTAATAGCTGGGAAATATCTGCAGACCAGCGTAATAGGTAAAGAGTGATAATGTTACTTTTTTACTGGATCCAACCCCAAATAATACACTAGTCTAACACAACAACAAGATGATCGTTAATGAAGAACCATTTAGACACTTAATATCTGGGAAATATCTGCAGTCCAACGGAGGAAATATCTGCGGACTTGCTTCTTTACTAGATCTTAACCCCAAATAATACACCACTCCAACAATTTTTTTTACATATTACTAGGTCATCCTCATATGACTCTTAATTTTTGGTCAAAATTCGGAGTCAATAGAGTAAGTAGTATTTAAGCTATGTCGCGAACTAATAGACAGACATACAGATTAATCTAATTCTATTAAAATAGAAATAAATTAAAAACAAATAAGAACAAAATTTAAAAGATGGTATACTGGAGTATCGAAGCATATCTAAGTAGGTATGGTAAGTGAGTGAATGTTTGTATATGTTTATATATGCGAGTATGTATGTTAGATATGTAAATAAAACAGCTGTATTATTATAAATTCTTATTTGTGCATACGCAACATATCTATTTAAGAGATCGTGGCTTTGGTTTGACAAACCCATTATAAGAGTGTTGCAAAAACGGTAGAGAATACTACCCCCATGGAGAGAGACCCACCCTTTTATTCAATGTTAATTTAAGTACGTAATTTGAATTTGAAAGCCAGTCGACGAAGAAAAGACGTAATATTCCCTAGCTAACGTAATTGCGAAGATGACTCTGAACGACGGTAAAAAATATGTACAAAATGAATATTAAGAAAAAGAATCAAATAAAAAATTCCACCACAAACAGATAATACAGTTTATATATAGGTGCATATATTTATTTAGCAATAACTATATAGATATTGTATAAATTGTAACAATACTAGAGTTTTATTATAAGGTAACTTCTGAGTATTTGGGTACAGCCCTTTTAACAGATTTTTCCTCGTAATTAAATTTTCTCATTATCCAGATAAGTGACACATATTAATATCTGTGTAATGTATATAAAGTTATTACCAAATAACTATATACATGTAGAAATTTTTTTATGGGTTTAGTGGAATCTGTTACGATTCCACTAAACCGTTAGTTCCGGGTAAAAGCCATTTTATCAATTTTTTTCTAAAATTTCATTTTTGTAAAAAGTTTTTCTCGTAACTCCTCTAGATTTCAAAGTATCGCCGACCTGCCTTCTTAGTGGTACACCCGGTACATCAAAATAAAAAGAAGCATTTAATATGATTGTTGTAGTGTTGCATAGTTCAATTTTTGTTAGCTCCTAAAGTTATGTTAATTTTGGGCTGGTTTTTTCATTTTTCACTTTTCGCCATTATAAACAGTTATCTCAATTTCTTAAGAAACAAATACCTATTTTGCCACTTTGCACGAAATTTATCTTTTCTTAATTGCTATTATAAAATAGGTCTAGAATAGGGATGTTAAAAAATATCGATATATCAAATGATTGATATTTATCATCCGATATATCGATTAGACAATATATTTTAGCCCAATATATCGGTATTAAATTTACCCTATCGAATGAGATATTTTTTTACTATTTTACCAGATATTGCAAAATGACTTTTCGTTCAGTCCTAGAAGGATTAAGGACTGTTTCAAGTTGGTAAATCGTAGTATTCTAACAATTTTAAACTGAAAACCTCTTAGATATCGGCTAACAGTTAAATATTAAGGCGTTTAAACGTTAAAGTAAACGAGTGGTTCGGTGAAATTAAAGACGTCGTCAATTCCATTGACCAAGTCTTTAATTTAGTTGATTATTTCATCGCTTTCTATATGCCTCTTTGGAATACACAACTTAGACAAGGAGGAAATGAAATGTGATGTCGCCGATAAAGCAGCGATAAATTTAAAAACTCGATATTGTGTACTTCTCTAGGTTTAACCTAATTTTATTTTTGGGATCTAGGGATTCTGTTTATAGTCAGATTATAAGTAAAATTTACAGATTTTTAAGAAAAAAAATCACAATGCCTATTTGGCATTTTTTTACTACAGTTGATTCTAGGAGTTGTTCTTACAATTTGACTGGAAATATCTATACAACAAGCTATACATCAGGTCATGATGTTTTGTCTACTTTTTTGTATTTTTTTAAATATTTTTCGTGGACCATAACCGTACGGCTATGATTTGAATAACACCCGACATTATCCAACTTTATATGGTTTTTGTAGACTATTACCGTACTGCTAAAGAACGCGATAAAAATAGTTGCTGGAGTGACGAGTTTATTTGGTAAAATACCTAACTAAATCTAAATGAATAGGCGAACTTTGGTTTCCTGAGTTGTGAATTTTTCAATTTGTTTTATGCTGAATTTTTTGAGGTATTTAAGGTACCTATCGAATTGAGGTTTTAGGTAATAGAAAGGATATTATGATTTAAAAAACATCTAATCGGAACTTTGAACTGGTTAATTTTTTAAAATAAGGTTTTTACAGCTTTATGTAACATAGAACGGAAGCTTTCATGGCTTTGGTCAATTAAGAAATCATGGTTCTTGGGGTTAGACTGTGTCAAATTGGAATTACTATCCGACGTTTCGCCTTCGATTGCACGAGGCATCTTCAGGGATCTTTACTCCACGAGATCTGAACACTGAATTCAGAAGAATCCCAAGAACCATGATTTCTTAGCTTTATGTAACTTTTAAAGAAGTAATTTATTTTGAAAAATGTTTTGACAGTATTTAATTTTAAATTGCTTTAAATTTGCTTTAAATTTGTTTAAATTTGTAAATACGGTTATCACAGTATCATGAACATCTAGAAATAAAAAGAAAAAAGAAATTGGGAGTTTCACCACTCAAAGTTCTAGGGTATATAAGGTGTTACGAAAAAGCTTGCAAAAAATTGCTTATTTTTAATAGATTATCTTTTATTTTATTTGACCATGAAATGGAATTCTTTTTAGTAGTTGCAAATTTCGCAGATTTAATGTCTTTACAGACAGCTCAAACTCTCTATTTTTTCTTTTGTTTCCAAAAATGAAAGCAAATTCAAAGTTTTGCTTATTAAAAAAATACCAAAAATTTCCTATATAATAAACAGGTGAACAAAAATTTTTAAACAATGTAATATAACAAATATAATACATTTAAAAATTAAATAATGTTTACAAAAACGTTTCTTATTTTTATGAGTTGACCGTGTATTTTTCAAATATTCTAAAGAATACCCTACCCTGAATAATGTAAAAAAGTAAATCTATCTAAATTGTTTACACTATCCAAATACTGTAGTTTGTTTCTGGGTGGTTTAGTCAAATTATTTAGTAAATTATTTATAAAAAGCTTCCTCCAAAAAAAATGTTTGTACAAGAGACCCTGTTATTTTTTTTCTGAAATTAAAGGTAATATAAAAAATGATCCGGTAACAAAGTTTCTTCTATCAATAGATGAAATAGTAAAAGTATAACAATTTAATATGAAACTCATATTCGTATTAACCTGGGTGAAAAATTGAACAATGGAACGTTTACATTTTTAAAACGCAAATAAAAGGATTATTCTGGATTATGCATAGAAAATATACAATGAGGTGTATGGGATTTTATTGAAAAATATTAACACGAATGAGTATAGTGACATATTCAGGAAAAATATGATGTACAATCCAACTATGCCCTCTACTAACTTCAAAGCGCAAAGTTAAAAATTCTTAAGCTCTGGTCCCTTTAAATTTGTTTAGAATTAACTCCCGATCTATGAAAAACATAAAAACTATGTTTAAATAAGAAAATGGTGAAAAAAGAAATATTTTCGAAAGCATAGTAAATCTGCAACGAGGTATATACGATTTCATTGAAAAATATTTAAAACGAATAATAATATTATAATAAAGTTTCTGCAAAGCTTGTCTTCTACTGACTTCAAAGCGCAAAATTTTAAAATTTTCAAATTTTGTTTTAAACAATTAAAATTTTTAGAATTAACTTCTAATCTATGGAAAATGCATAAACTATTTTTTAACTATTCTATTTAGGCTTAATCTTAACTTTTAATAAGATTTGGGGATTTTACTGCTTTTATACATTTTCTATGAGAAAAACAAAAATACTTAACAACTATTAAACCTTTATGAAATGTTTAAACTTTTACTTTGGTAAAAATCCAATATGGCGGAACAAAATGACATCTTGGTGAAATGTTAAAAAAATATTATTAAAAAACTCACACAAAAATCAAGTGTTAAATAGGAATGAACTGGTAACATTTTGGTATGAATCCAGAATAGCAAAACAAAATGACGGCCTAATAAAATGTTTAAAAAGTCTGTCTAAAAAAACTACCCATAAGATTAAATGCAAATTTAGTGCAAGGATGAGAGTGACATAGAGATAAACTGGTAAAATTGTGGTACGAAATCAAGACGGCGGAACAAAATAGCGGCCAATTTTTTTTAATCAATTAAAAAAAACATCTTATTTCATACTTTAAATTTTGCAGAAAAATCTAAATGTGATATAAGAATAAACTGGTACGAATTCAACATGACGTAACAGTACGGCAGTCTTGAAAAATCGGTGTAAACGCTACTTATTCAATTTACTTTAACTTATGCCCAAAAATGAAGTGCGGCATAGGTACAAACTGGTATAATATTGGTACGAATGTTTTCATATTTATCCAATAATATCTACATTTAAGGTATTTTAAGGTTTCTAAAATTAAACGGTGGTTTACTTTTCCTTCATGATGATTTTTAGTTAGTAAAATTTGTTTTTCTTCATCTATTATTATATTTACCATTTTAGTACAACGTAATAACTTTGTACCTTTTTCTGAAACATGTTTTAAATAGATTTCGTTAAATGGTATGTATAGTCCAGCAATATGAAAATACCGAAGGTAAGTTTTGTTCGACACTGTATAATCTCGTAAAAATTATAAAATTAATTCCTCATTATTGGTACTTGGGATTTTGGGAGTAATTATTTTATAATGCTCGTAATTTTCTTGTTTTACTTTTAATTTAGGGTATATGTGTGGAAAAACTAAAAGTTGGTTTGCTTTATTATTTATTATTTCCTCTAAAATTCTAATTCCTCTATTAGTTGTTTCATTAAAAGTAGAATGTTGTGTTTGTAAGTTTTAATTTCGTGTTTAATTTTCTGTGGTTTAATTTTTTTAAATCAGATAAAATTTTAATATTTGGGCTTTCGCTTGTTTCTTTGCTAGTTGAGAGTTGGTTGTTTTGAGAACAAGGGTTTGGTTCAAGGATTTTGAAACTTTCGGCAATAATGCCCAGAGATTCAAGAGTTTCGAGTTTAACTTGTTCGAAATTACCAGGATTAATCATTGATTCATTTTTTATAGCATTAATTTAAATTCTAGATAGAACATCGGCGTTAGTGTTTAGTTTGCTTTTTTTATATATGTCGAATTCTTCTAATTTTAATCTTCATCATACTAGTTTACTATTGGGTTCTCGTAATTTAAATATTCAAACAAGGGGTTGATGATCGGTGTATATAGTAAATTTTCGGACAAATAAGTATGGCCTGAAATATTTGCATGTCCATACGATTACGAGCAATTCTTTTTCAGTAGTGCTATATCGGGTTTCCCTTTCGTTCAAAGTCGTAGATGCAAATGCAATTGGCTTTTCAGAACTTATAGTTCCTTGTGATAAAATGGCGCCCAGGGCTACATTTGATGCATCATTTGTCAAAATATGAGGTTTGGAAAAATCAGGGTATTGCAATATAGGTGCATTAATTAATAAATTCTTACATGATTGGATAAAATCTTGATCGTGAATTATTTTGGTTGGGTATGTTGAAGGTTTAATTATCTTAGCGAAATTTTTATGAATTTTCGATAGTAACCTACTAATCCGAAAAATATCTTTATGTCTGAATATTTTTGGAAGAGGAACATTTTGTATTGCAATACTCTCATCGGGGTTTGGTTTTATTCCTCGGATAATGACATGTACTAAATAGATTACTTCTTTTCGTAAAAATTCTGATTTGTCAAGTTGTACTTTAATGTTTTCTTGTCTTACTCGGGTAAATATGTTTTTTAGTCTTTGAATATGTTCTTTTAAGGATGTGCTAAATATTACAATGTCATCGAGATAAACAAGACATTCTTCGTTTTGAAGACTTCTTAAAATATTATCCATCACTCTTTGAAAGGTTGATGGCGCGTTTTTTAAGTCAAAGGGCATACGCTTACATTCATAGTGCCCATTTTCTGTGGAGAATGCGGTTTTTTGAATGTCTTCAGGACTGATTTTAATTTGATGAAATCCATCGGCTAAGTCTAGGGTCGAAAAATATTGACCTTTTCCACGTTTATCGAGGAAATCGGCGATATTAGGTAGTGAATATTTGTCATTTATTAAACGTTTATTTAATTTACGGTAATCCACAACTCTTCTCCATTTGCTTTTCGAGAAGTGTTTATCTTTTTTGGAACGACCTAAATTGGACTTGATGATGGGGAGACAGGGTCTGATATAATACCTTGGTCTAAGATCTTTTGTATTTGTGTTTTTACTTCGTTTTTATGTGGTTCCAAATAACTATATGTTTTTATGAAAATTGGAATCGTCAGTAAATCTAATCTTATGTTGAATTTGATTTGTAAAGGTCAGAGGTATTTGATTGCCATACAATATATCACGGAACTCAAGACATAAATCTCTAATAGCTTTACGTTCTTCTAGATCTCGGTCTTATAGTGGTAAATGCTTTGAGTTAGATTTTAATAGATTATCTGGAGATTGACTGATTTCGATGTCATTATCGACTTTATTTGTTCAATAATATTTAATTCATTAAAGTTTAAAAGTTTAACATTAAAAAGTTTAGAAATATTTAATGTAATATTTTCGTTATGTCCATTTGTTATTGTAGTAAAAGCAAAATAATTTTCCACGTTAACTATAGCTTGCGGTATTAATATAGTCAACAAAGCATAAACCTTTTTCATAGTTTACTGATAATTTAATAACCTTTTTTGTTCTTCCCGGAATTTCTATAAAGTAATTTTTTAGTATATAATATTTGTCCTTTTTACTATCATCTTCACGTTCGTAAATTATGGGTATCCTAACGTTAGGTGTTATTATCTGTCTTTTATTTACGTCTACGACTGCTTTTAGTTGATCTAATAAATCAATACCTATTAATCCATCATATTTGTTACTAAAATACATAGAAAAAGAACATACAATTTGTGGTTTTCTAATACATTAAATAATTTAAAAACTGGAATAAAAATTACTTGAACGCGATTTGTTATCATATGAGCTGTCTGAATTTGAAAGTCTTCTTTAAAAATATAACTTTTATGAAATTTTTGGAAATATTAAATTTTTGGTGCTCCCTGTATCTATTAAAAAGTTTGCATTTAGTTCAGAAACAAATATATGAGGTATTTGTATTAAAATTTGGTCGTGCGCAATTTGGTATACGATTATTTTGATAATTAATAGGTTTTGGTATATTTATATTTGCGTTCATAGGGGATACTCTTTGGACGAAAATTTTGTGTGTTCAATGTATGAATAATATTTTGATTATAAACAAAATTTTCTTCCTCTTTCACTAGAGACATTGCTCTCTCCAAAGTATCAGGGTTTCTTAATCTAACGTTATTTTAAAGTTGGCCTGTTAAACTTCTTATACATTCGGTATTCTAATTTGTCTCTCGTTCGGCGTGATAATTAAAGAATTAAATTTTGAAAAAATTAGTGAGCGTGCACCTTGGTAGCGTATACCAAAATTATATGATGTTTAATTTTTTTGAGGTATTAGTGTTATTAGATCTTGAACTAAGCAATCCAAATTACCTTGATCACCAAAACTTAATTCTAAAGCAATTTTTATGTCTTGCCACGTATTTAATTATGAATTCTCGTTCTAGTTCTATATTAGACTGTGAGTATGTAGTTCGACTGTCATACCGTTCGGTTGTGTTTTGTTTGCGTTTGTCGCAGTCTAGCTGCTACGCTGTACGTTTGTATGTGTGTTTATTTTGAGTTATGTTTCGTTTTCGCTTTGGAGTTTTGTACCACGATTTTTTTTCTTTATTTGTTTTATAATAGCTGAATACAAGTGTGAAAATTGTCGTAAAGAATTCTCAGAAAAAGAAAAATATCATACTTTGTTGTAGTGGCGAGTTTAAACGATTTTTTTTGCATGAATTGCACGGGCCTTGATAAAGCTACCATAAAACTTCTACTGTTACAGAAATCAACCCACCTCCGATTTTTTTGTGCCCTATGTGACTCTCCAATTTGAAACATCTCAACGATAAAATCGCAAAATTTGATTCCACATGAACTTTTTGACTTGGTCGCCAACCGTGTAGCCCAGTTGTCAAGTAGTGTACCGACAATTTCTGAAATGTATAACATTTGACTGAGGAGTGAATCCGAGTGGGACCTATTGGAGAAAAAGTTTGACGATATCCATAAACTGTCAGAAGAGTTTTCCACTTACAAGCCAGATATGCTGTTCTAAGGGATATGGAACAGAATATTTTCAATATTTCTGAAATCCTCTTCAACAATGCCGAAGAAGCGTAAAAATCCAAGTACAGGACCACTCTTCTATTGAAGTAAAACCAGGTATTGATAATATAAAGAGTAACCTAAGGAGTGTAACAGATTGGTTAAGGAGTTATACTCCAAATTTTAAAACCAAAAGAAGTGCAAGCCTTTCAGAAAGAAATACCTTACCACCATATCTTTATTTACACAAAATATGAAACTACCTGCATCTCCGCCTCTACACAAACTGAGCTACTCCAGCGGATATTCCTATTACTGTTGAAGGCTCCAACACAAGCTTATAATAATACGCAACGGTGGCACTATGTAATCGGAAAAAATCTTCCTACAGGCTTTACGCCTAACAACATAGTTCATTACGTAAAGGAAATGTTAAGCATTACAGAGTTTATTCGCTGTTACCACCTAATCAATCATAATTCAAATATTATTTTAAAATTGGGACCCAATCGAGAAACTCCGCTGAAAAGTTTTTAGACAGCAATCTATGGCCCCATGGCGTTGTAATAAAATGGTCAGCTGAATCCGATCCTTCTAAAAATCTGCAGCGAACCACCCTCCTCTCACCAAACGAAACTGCACACCAACTGGATGTCTCCTCTCCAGTTACTTGAAAGGGCATTATAATAACTTCAGACAAACAGGCTATTGCTGCCTGCAACTTAAATGTCTTTTTGAGCGACAACTGCTAAAGTCTTTCCAAGAAGGCTCATCATGTCCAAAAACTTGCTCTTGATCTAATGACTCCTCAACAGTGAATCTTACATTGGCCGAAAAAAGTTCTGATAACCGTTTCCTTATATCAAGACTAAGAGAGTGTGCCATTTTAAAGTCCTTCAAGTTATATCTCCCCTTTCTACATGATCAATCTGCGTCAATTTACTTTGAAGGATTTACTAATATCAGCATCAGAACCCTTTTATGTGGAGATATATTCCACAATAGTTAGATATGACCGAAATAACTCAGCTCATGGAGGAACGCTGATTCTTTCTCTAAATGGGGATATCGTCTGGGCAACTAAATATGACCATTTGTTAGCGGATAACTGTTTTGATTTTCTATAGTATATAATCAAAACTTTGATCTCTATGTAATCTGTATTTATAGATCACCAAATTCTGATGTACAATCTTTCTTTAATTACCTGCTAAATTTGCTAGATAGTCTACTAGTAAAAGGCAGGAAAATTCTATGCGGGGACCTTAATATTGACTATGCTGTTTGTGCCGCCCAGAAATATTTAATTTCTATATTCGACTCTTTCGGTCTTGCAATGCATGTATCGTCTCCAACTAGAATTTCAAAATACTCTTCTTCTATCATTGATTACGTGGCGTCTGATTTTTCTCTATCAGAAGTTCAATCTCAGGCTTGTAGCACAAGTCTTACCGATCACGAAGCAATATTTTCCAAATTTAGTATTCCTCTTAGGCCTTTAGCCTGACCTCGCCATGCGGGCGGAATTTTCACGGCTGCCAATTTTTCAGTATTTCATAATATTTGCTTAAACACCGACTAGAACTTTGAATTTGAAAATGTCAACTAAAATTTTAGAGCTTTCTTAAATAAAATTTTAAGTGCTTTAATAATGCCTTCCCGCTTAAGACTATCAAACCTAAGCGTCATCTATTATATATAAAAAAATTCACCGACTCCATTCTTATTCTCGACCATATCTCTAATTATAGGAGGATCTATATTAAACTAATCAAGTCAGCAAAAAAAAATATACTATCAAAAACGTCTAACCAAGTCTAAAAACGTTTCATAGGAAACCTGGTCCGTTATCAAGGAGCTCAGAAACAAATCTAACCCTGTGACTCAGATCTTACCAAGACCAAATGACCTAAATTATTATTTTATTGATGTAAGCAAAAATGTTACCTCTGATATCTCGCCAAGTTTGGACCCCTGTTAGCATCAATTAAAATATTCCTGCCGCAGTCATAGAGGCCCTTACAACACTAATAAATGAATCCCTTATAAAAGGTATATTCCCTAAATGCCTTAAAATAGCTATAATTATTTCTCTTCATAAAGGGGGCGAAAAACTCTTGCAATTATCGCCCAATTGCTCTACTACCAGTGCTATCAAAAATCATTGAAAACATCAGATAATATCTCCGGATCAGTTCGGATTTTTACCCAACAAGTGCACCAGTTGACATGTTCTCGTTGGTTAGCGACGTCTACTTATCACTCAATAATAACCACCGCCTCAGTTTTTTGTGACTATGGAAAAGCCTTTGACTGTGTTACTCATGAAATTTTGATAAGTAAGCTAAATTTTTGTGGAATGCGTGGTATTACTTTAAATTGGTTTAAATCTTATCTCGGGAATAGGCAACAATTTGTAAGGGCAAATGGTTCTGATTCTGATTGTTGTTTTTTTTTTTTTTTCTGGAGTGCTGGTCTTACATACCAAGTGTTTTGGCCACGGAATCTTAAAAAGGGGTGCAAGAGAAGCTATTAATTATTTGTTACTTACACTTAAGCATTAATATATATTTCTGATTTATTATTACTTAAAACCTCTGGGAGCCATATTGGTAGGACAAAATTATATTTTGATAGTTTTCTGATTAGTTTTGTGGACTCTTCGTTGGTTAGCCTGCAGCCAAATAATATGTGGTCACCATTTATGAAGATGTCCATATTTGCTCCATTTATTACGGATCTCATTCCTAAGGACAGAAAAATAATCTGATATTCTTAAGGTAGGTTCATTATAACATTCATTTCCTGTTATGCCTGAGTTTGCTTTAGTTTGAATAAATTTAATTTCAATGTTTTCAGTTGCATTTAATATTTTCATTATATTGGTAACAAAGGTATTTTGATACTGGCTCGGACTTAATTAAGTTATTAAGAACAGACTGTGAATCGGAACATATAAGAATATTTTGATATTGTGTTTTAGTTGCCCAATTTAAGGCGTGGAAAATTGCAGCTGCTTCTGCCGAGAAAATACTTAGAATTATATCTTAGGTAAAGGGCTGTTGAAAATTTTGCTGTGGACAATAAAAGGCTGCATGTAGTTAATTGTGTTGTTTTGATCCATCTGTATAAATGACGAGTTATGGTAAATATGGGATAGGTATTTTTCAAAACTCTGATTTGTTAAAGTAGTATTTTCAGGATAAGTAGGTATATTAACTTCAGGCTGTGTAAATAGTATGTTGTACTCAAGTTTATAAATACTTGAATTCTTTTTTGCCCAATAGGCTTCAGCAAAGTTAAAAAGAAAAAAATTATAAATTTTTGTTAAAAGGGGGTGTTTGTATGTATGGAGCTTAAAGATAAACTGAACCATAAAATAGACTACTATAGTCGATAATTGACCTTATGAATGCTTTATAAAATAGTAGTGCGTTTAATTGGTGTTCTCCCCAAGAGATAGAACATATCTGTTTCAGTAGGTTTATGCTTTTTTCGGTTTTTTAACTACGTTGTTTCACGATTCCAAAGTAATTTTGAGTCTAGTATAACCCCTAAGTATTTAGCGACTGGAAAAGTTGTTCCGTTTAATTTAATATAATTTGGAACTGATATGCGTTTACGACAAAAGAAAACTGCTGTTGTTTTGCTTGTTGAAATAGTCAACTCGTTATCATTAACCTAGTTTTTCAAAATATAAGCTAAGTGCTTTTTTCTTTCCTATTTTCTATACTATAGAGTGTTGTATCATCCGCATATGGATACATGTTATATTATAGAATATAGATTAAATAAAAGGAGTAATAAGACTGATTCTTGAGGTATGCCTAGGCTAGTTTGTCTGGAGGTGAGAGTTAAATTATTTTTAAGCCTAATTGATATAGATCTTTGTGTAAAAATATTAATTATTGAATTTATAACGGTTAATGGAATTTTGAAATTTCATTTTTTGTGCTAAAATTCCTAGGTTTACAGTTCCGTAGGTATTTTTAATACCTACTAAAATAGCGCTGACACATTTATTTTCAGTAAGACCTAATTGAATATTACATAATTCTGGTTATAGTTATAGCTTGCCTTGTACTGAAACCTGGTTTGTTGTTGGTAATATATTGTTACGTAAAAGCCAGTACCCCAGTCTAAATTTTATTAATCTTTTAATCTTTAATCTTTTAAGGTTATTGGTCTGAATGATTCTATATTCGTTGGATCCTTATTAGGTTTTATAAAAACAATCACAGTGGTCACAGTATTGTATTTAAGTTACTCAGGTACGTGAGAGAACAGCCACATTTCATTAAATATATTGAGGAGATAGCTTTTGGCGTAAACACCCATATTTTGTAGCATGGGGTAGCATATTTGATCTGGGCCAGAAGACGTATTTTCTCTATTTGTTATAGCATTTTTAAGCTCCAGGGATGTAAATTTATTTGTTAAAAAATGAGAATTGCTGTTAGCGATTTTAAGCTGACACAGTGGATTCAAATCTACAGAAGGTGGGCAAAGCTTTGTTTGTATTTCTTCTGCTAATTTATTACTTTTATATGGTATATTTGTTTTATTTATTTCCATATATGACCGATTAGTGTATTTTTGTTTACAGAGGAACAGTATTTTTGCCAATGAAACCTAACTTTTTCTTTAAATTGTTTTTTGGCCAAAGCCATTAACTTTTAACATTCAATAAAATTAGATTCCGATGGAGAATTTTTATATTTTTGTAAGGCATGTTTTCGATTTTGTATTATCTGCGAGCATTCACTGTCCCACCACATATATCTTTATTTTTTGGCAAAAATGGTTTATTTTCCTCCATTGCGAAGGAAGAAGATTCATTTATGCATTCAATTAGGTAATCTAGCTTGACATCGACATTACTTCGAGTTGGAGCGCCTAATATGCGGTTGTCTAAATTTTGTTTATAAAGTTCCCAGTTCACAGAACTAATTCACCATTTTGTTGTGGGGTATACATATTTATCGAAGTTGTAACCTATGTGAAAACCAATTATAATTGGAAATGATCGGAACCTAGTGTGTCCGAATGGACATTCCATTCTATTTACGAGCTATATTTGGTGAGGCCAGACTTATATCAACGCTTGAATTAAGTTGATTATTTTTATTTAAAATTACAAGGTTTGAGTCTTCAACTGCTTGCACCATTAGATTTTTTTGTATATTAGAAATTTGTTCTGTTAATTGCTCTTTGTATTTCAGTATGTCATCCCTGTGAGGGTTGGGCAAAATAGAAGAGGATATTGAATTTCTTCTTAATGGAGGAGCATTACCGTTTACGTTTGTATCTCGTGTATGCTGAACCGGTTGCGAGTTATAAAAACGTTGTTGGTTTTGTTATAAATGGCCTTATATTTGTCGAATTGGGAAGGACAGGGTATTCTTCGTGGCTATCTGATATCTGGTATTTATTTTGTGTTGTAATATTAGCGTAAAATGGGTTGTTCTGCCATTTTTTCTTCCTGAAAAGGACGTTATATTTTGCCATAATAGTTTTTATGCTTCTTTGATTTTCGTATTCGGAGCATCTTTTGGATAACGCCTCATGATCAGTTGAGTTACAATGTAAACACTTAGTTGTGCATGCAGTAGTTTCGTCGATATGTGTGAATCCACATTTATAGCATCTTTGTTTACCCTTGCTATTTTGAGCTACAGGACCATATCTTAGACACTGTTCACATTGTATATAACTTTGTATAGGTAAGGTTCTACCTCAAATTCGACCGAGTTAATATGAATATGTTGCGGTAATGTAGTACCCTTAAAAGATACATTTTTCATTTGCCTAGAAACTAGTAGTAGTTTCGCCTTGTATATCTTGAGGAATTTGGCAAGTATACCGATACACTGATAGTACATGGGATACTCTAATTTGATTTCATTTAATATGTATTCATCTGAAAAAAAGGTATCGACACCTCTAATTACTCTCTTTTTTAAAACATAATATTTGGGGATATAAGCTATTAAGTTATTATCAATAATACAGGACTATTGATTAATTAGTTCATTCTCAGCTTAATGCTGTTAAATTCGATTTTAATTTTATTTCGTACCTATTGGCGTTGTGTTAGTTTTATTATTGTAAATAAATGGGTCTATTTTTAGATAGATTAGATTAGATAGAATTACTCGCGTAATTTGCCAATATTGTTTTAGACTCGATATATACATAATGTCGGAGGGGCTATATTGAATATTAAGATCAAAATAATGGGGTATTGTGTAATTATTTGCGACATTAACTTGATTTGATGGTATTTTATTTAATTCTTCATCTGCTACAACTTTTTGTACATTTTTTAGAATTCTATTTGATTTTTGAAATAATGGAGTGAACTCACCGTATTTAAAAGTTTGCATATTATTTGTATCCTGAAAACCTGGGGATGCCCCTTTTACCGTATGTTCTACCCATCATTATTTTATATTAAAGGATCGTGTAAAATATTTAATTTATTTCGGTTAACACTTCATTAATCCTACGAAGTTGAAAACCACCGGACAACAAAAAAAAGGGTTTGCGATAAGACTCCGATTTATCGATAATATTTCCAACGACCTTGTAAAATTGTAACACTTTTCCCGCGGCAATAAAGCATACTTTTGTTTGTTTGTTTGTTTGTAAAGCTCGACCTGATAATTTTCCAATTACATCACGCACTATAAAATTATTGTGTGCGTTTTTACATTCTTGTAAAACATTATTTATTAGGCTAGTGCAATTATTTATAAAAATCGAAAGTGTGTGGATTACCATCATACATGGGAATAGTGTCTATATATAAACGCAAAAGTTAACACCTGCGGTGTTGGCGTTATCAGCTTGTTCTTGACTCATGTTTAAATTATTATTATTATTATTATTATTATTATAAGTTCCTATTTTCGACACTATTATTAAGATTAGCGAGGCTCAACAAGTTTATGATCTCGTCAATTTCTTGTTCAGGACCGGACATTAAAATTAAAATTTAAAACTAACTGATTATTTTTTAAAAGCGAAAGTTTTGAAAAAGTAAATTTTACTCTGAGCAGAATATATGTAAGCAAAAATAGGTGTAAAAATATATAGTCTCGTAACTTACATTAAGACTAGAAATATTTTCATTTCTGTGCCACTTATTTTTTTTTGATGTTCTTAATCTACGTTTTTTCCTAAAAACTAGGATTTTTCTTCGTTCTTCTTAAAGCTAAGATTTTTCTTAGTTTTTCTGAAAACTAGGATTTTTATTTACTTACTTTGCCTATAGGAAAAGAGTGATGTTTGTCCCTTAGTCCCTGGACTTCCTATACCTAAGTTACCAATAGGAAAAGAGCGATATTTATCCCTTAGTCCCTTAATTTGCTGGTTTCGGCGATGTATGTCTTATACCAGTGGTTTTAGTTCTTCGTATTTGGTGGATCTTCTTAAGTCATTCGCGTTTTTAGGAGTCCAAATTAACCGTTGATACGGAGCTGCTTTGGGATTTTTGTCGAAAACCCTTTGGACAATCTTACCGACTGCGCCATTTTTTTTCGTATTCATTCGTATAGGTCAAACCTACCTGTACGAATGACTTTTTAAGAAAACTCAATTTTCAAAAAACACGAACTTTATTACTGGTACAACAATAAATTGCCAAAGACGCCTTTGATTATTCTCATAAAGTATTTACAACTTTCTAAAATATGAAGTCAGCGGTTTCCGTGGGAGCTTCTCGGCAGTACAGGTTTCCATCATAAGATGTTGTACTTACTGTTTCCATAACCAGATAGAATATTACTTAATCATTCGATACTGCTTCCATTTTAGACTAAACATTATTTACGTATAAATGAAAAATGTTAAAATACATATTTTTTCTGCTCGACAGAGCTTAAGACAAGCGACAAATTCTCGATGAGAGAAGACCGCTTTATCATCTCATTTTGTCTTTTGTGACGAGACAAAATTTCCCTCTCGTCTCGGCAAGATGAGATGATACGAAACTAGAATCAGATGGTATCACTAATACCAACTGAGTAGGAAGAAGAGTCCCGTATATTCCATATAGCGATTAGCATTATTTCGAAGTTCGGACAGCAACTAGTAATAAAATGAAAGAATTTAATACCTAAGAACAAATTACCAGAAAAAGAAGCAAGTAATCCTCTTGCAAAATACTTCGTTCCAAGGATGAAGGAGACACTTGTTCAGTCTCAGAAGGAAGAAAAGGAGTTACAAAACACTTTCACTTGAGGGTTGTACCGCTCGTTCCCGTGTTAATTAAGCTTTTAAATAATTTTTTAAACAAAAGGTCGATTATTAAAAAGAAAACAGTTTTTTTGAATAGAACTAGAAAAACCTCAAGATTTACCACTTTTGTTTCTACTCTTGGGGGAATATTCAATTTGCTACTAGTAGTTATCGTAATTCTTAAGTCCAAAAATCTTGATCAGTAAACTTTTTCACAATTCCAAAACGAAATAAACAAAAAAAAACCTTTTAATAATGTGTATTTAATATTAAAAAAAAAGTCATATTTTAATTTTCAAAAATTGAGAGAATTAACAGGAAACAAATAAGAATCAAACTGATAAAATTGCATTCTTCAAATCTCTGATAGGACATAACTTCGTATAATTCGTCGAACAATCCAGTCGCAGAATTTTGATGAACTGCTGCTTTGGTAAAATTCCGCATTTAAAAGATGAGTCATCCTTAACTCTTAGTATCCTTAAATTTACTTAATATATTGTGATGTGATGACAAGCCAAGGCCGTAGCCAGTAAAGGGCGAGGTCCGACATTGCCGACCTCAAATATAATAAATTAGACCTAGAAAATTGCCGCCCCCATAAAGGGGTAGACTTTCACTGAAACACTTTATATATTTTTAAAAATCTACTCAGTGCCGGTTTAAGGTAGTGCCGCCCGGTGCTACAAAAACCCAACGCCCCCTGCCCAGTCGGAAAAAATATTAAAACAAAACCATTTGTTAGAAACACTTATTTCACAGAATCACAAAATGAACAATCATTTTACAAAAACTAAAATAAAATAAAACATACATAAACTTAAATTAATGCTAACGCTAAGAGACAAATAAAATATAAATTAACGCTTTAATAAAAATTATAATAAACTCGATTCCTTGGCATCAAAAGTAAGCGGAACGTAAAAACTATAATATAATTATTTAAAAGGTTCTTTTCGATAGTACTATATATATATATATATATATATATATATATATATATATATATATATATATATATATATATATATATATATATATATATATATATATATATATATATATATATATATATATATATATATATATATATATATATATATATATATATATATATATATATATATATATATATATATATATATATATATATATATATATATATATATATATATATATATATATATATATGGCATATGTATCTTCAGGTATGCCCTCGTATATCCCAAATAAACCAAAATGTGTATATTAGTTCTGCATTTCTCATCGCAAATAGGAATTTATGTTTTTATTTGTTTTTTAAGCGAAAATATAAATCCTTGTTGGTTGCATTTATTTTAACCCGGGTTACCATAGTGATCTTGTAGTCAAAAGGCATTGCTCTTAATTCTAATTGCAATAAAATGTTTATACGGATGCAGCTAGAGCGGTGGCTTTAGTTCAAGATGGTCGTAGCCAGTATTATGCAGCTAATGTGTTAGGTGTTAGTCGTTCGGCGGTTCAAAGAGCAGTTCAGCGATTCAATGAAACCGGCAATTTCACAAGGCGGCCAAATGTCGTATATTATGTTTGAGAAATCGGCATGACACATCAGTTCAATTGGCCAATCGTCTGAATGAAGTGAGAAATAGGACAATTTATGTTTTTATTATGTCCACTATTATTAGAACATCGCAAAAATAGACTTGCCTTTGCAAGAGAACACGAAAACTGGAATGACGCAGATTGGCGAAGTGTATTGTTCTCAGATGAGGCCAGGTTTACCTTGAGGTCACCAGACGGCCGCGAAAGAGTTTGGCGGAGGCAAGGAGAGCGATTTGCTCAGTGCAATATTGCAGAAAGAATAAGCTATCGAGGAGGATCAGTCATGGTTTGGGGTGGTATAAGTTTCGAAGCTCGTACTGACCTAGCTATCGTGGATGGCGGTTCTATGACGGGTGAAAGATACATAACGACCATTCTTGATGAGCATGTGATACCTTTGGCCCCGTTCATCGGACCCAATTTTATTTTCATGGACGATAATGCGCGTCCGCACCGTGCTAGGATCGTCAATGACTATTTAGAAGAGGTGGGAATTGTCCGTATGAATTGGCCAGCTTGCCGTCTTGATCTCAATCCAATTGAGCATCTTTGGGACATAATGGGAAAGCAATATCGAGCACGACTACCTCGTCCAAACAACTTGGCTGAGCTTGGTGCGGCTGTTCAGGAAATATGGAGAGAATTGGACCAAACTGACATCCAGAGCTTGATTACCTCGATGCCACGCCGTCTTCAAGCTGTTATAAGGGCCCAAGGAGGAAACACTAGGTATTAAGTATCACTGCATACACCACATTTTTTTGTATTACAATTTTTTATTCAAGAAGTTTTGATTATTTTTTTAATTTTCTGTATTATAGCGAATGGCTATATAAAATAAAGATTTATTTTCTGTAAACTATGAGTTTTATTGATATTCAATACGTATTTTTCAATCTATAACTTATTTTAAAGTTTAATATCCAAAGATCTTTATGTTTTATTAAAAAATTCGTATGGATCGAATTTTTTGCACCTGAGTGTATATATATAATATATATATATATATATATATATATATATATATATATATATATATATATATATATATATATATATATATATATATATATATATATATATATATATATATATATATATATATATATATATATATATATATATATATATATATATATATATATATATATATATATATATATATATATATATATATATATATATATATATATATATATATATATATATATATATATATATATATATATATATATATATATATATATATATATATATATATATATATATATATATATATATATATATATATATATATATTAAATCACTTTCTTGCCAAATTACTTTTTAAAAAATTATTTTATTACTCAAAAATAATACAAATTAAAATATATACATTTGAACTTGCAAAGAGTAATATTTAACAAAATTAATTCAAGCTAGACTGAACTGTACTGAACTGAACTTTATACAAAGAAAAATAACTATTTATATGTTTCGTTATGCTGACTCAGTGGGAACTGTTTACTTCGTTCTTGAACACTTGGGTCAGGACGTGGATTCTGCTGATGAAGCTTTCTTGGTATAGACTTGTTTTCGTAAACAAGTAACACCTGCTGTTTATGAGAATAGGATGATCTACGTTGTTGACTGATATGTGATACTTTGTTATTGAGATAAGCTTGGCTTTCCGAATAACTGCGTTGGCGGGTGATAGCTGATAGTCTGGGAACCGAGGTTAGCATAACTTGTATGATGAAATAGCTGGTGAGAATAGATATAACAACTCCCCCATCAAGATGAAAGTTGGTACGTGGAAGCAAGTTTCAAGCTGAATGTTTATTCAGGTTAAGTTCTATTTCTTCAGATTCTTCTGTTGGTTCACCAACACGTATGTCGCTTTTTTGGAAATATTCTTCTCCATTGTACAAAATTTGTTCTGGACCTTGGTGGAGAAGGTGGGTAGTCATCACTATTGGCATTGACAATTCCAATACTGAGGTTTTTAGGTTTTCTTATATAACATTTACAAAATATGTACAGGATAATTAGACTGATGATCAGAGTTATGGTCAGGATCGTAAACCAACCGATATGTTTCTTTACGAATGGTTGATTGATTAGTCTGTCCAAATGATCAGAATATTCATTTAATTTATGTTGAGCGATATTTAAGTTTTCTGTTTCAATGTCGTGTAACTTAAGAGGCTTCAAGTCTGGTATATGAATCTTCTCAGGATAATGGCTGCAGCAATCATATGGAATTTGGATTGGAACGTTGCTGTAGGTAACATTATCATAAATATTTACAAATTTCTTCGCTAGAACTTTGGTGCTGCCAATAAATGCACTGCACTCTGGTTGAAGTTTGATTATGGCGTTGGTACTCATTGTTTGGGTAACAACGTCTCTGGAACCACATTTAATAGTCACAGGTAAAGGGTCTGCAACGGCAACTAACCAGGAGTTTTGATTAAGTTGCACATGATAGTCTTTGGCTAGGATAACTGAAACTTAGCACGTTCTTGGAAGGCGATTGATTAATCGTAGTAACTGGGCTTCACAAACAGCATCACTGTCTATTGGATATGGCAGGATGTTGGAACATATTAGTGTTCGGCTGCTCAAAGATTTACATGATTCCAAGTTGCGGATTGTGATATATAATAATGAATCATCGTTTCGCGTAATTAAATTATTTGTTATTGAAAGAATGTAGTGAAGACCTGTTCGATTATCCAAAATTGGTATTGGATATAAATGAAAGAGAATATATTTTTCTGGATCAACTAATGAGATTTCGAGAACAAAAATTATTTTTGAATCTTATTGATATGCCTTTAGTTCTATGATTTCGAGATATTGAGCCACACTTGAAGGGTGAATTAACAAAGGTAAATTATTTCTTTGCAATGATTGAGATATGTGCTTTAGTGATTTTATTAAGTCAAAAGGTGTAATAATTGAACTGTGTAAAATCCGTAAACGGGCGAAAACAATTGAATTTATAATATCATTCAAAGAATTTTCAAGAAATGAGTAACTTTCCATTAATAGTTCGCAAATGTTTAATATTTCTATTTGAGAGGAATAATATTTCAGATCGTCAGAAATATCCAGTATTGATTTTCGAATTTCTATAATATCATTATTGAATGTTTCCTCGTCAATTTTGAGTTTCTGAATAGTTGAATTAAATTCTTTTATTACTGAGGTACTTACTGTGATTTGATTTTTAAGAAGATTTTCAATTTGATATTCATCATGTGTTATTTTTTCTATACAGTTATTAAAATATTTGCCATCGGAGGCATCTAAGTTTCCTGTAATTGCTTTCTAAAATGTTCCTATACCATTAAAAATTCCACGTTTTTCTCTAAGAATATATTTTTTAGTATCTGCCATTATTTCTGTATATTTTTGATTTACAGCTCCTGATATTTGTCTAAGGAGACTAATATGTGTTAATACTTCGGATTTAAATGTTTTCATTCGTGGTACGTCTTCGTTGATATTATTTATAAGGTTTTCTAAAATTCTATCATTATTTACTATTGTATCCTTAATTGGTTCTAAGTCTTTATATACAAGTAATGTCCATTTGTCATTAGAGATTCTTATTTTTGCTTCTTCATGAAAGAAGACTCCTATCGTGTTGTTAATTGGACTTATGGAGTATTGGGACTGGACGACTGATGACAGTCCGAGGATGGTCCTGGAAGAGAAATTTGCTCGCAGTATGGTTTTAATCTATTAAAATTAATTTTAGATTTTTGTTTAGTATTAGGATTTAATAAGAGGGTTGAGTTTTGATAAATTTCGAGAATTTCGAAAGGGCCATTAAATTTGTTTTGAGCGTTATCTTTAATTTGGGATTCGCGTACATGTACTTTTTCACCTATTTTATATTCATGAGGATGTTTGGGAATATGTTGATCAAAACGTTCTTTTGCTTTTTCTTTTTGTTGTTTCGTTTTATCACGAGCAGATTTATAAAGAAATTGCATACGATTGTTTAAATCACGTATGTATTTTGATATGAGGGTTTTCTCATTATATAGGATTTCAGGGGGTCTAGAAGAAGTATGTCCGAAAATTAGTTCAAAGGGCGTAAAACCGTGGGTTTTATTTTTCGTGTTATTGTAACAAATAACAGCATACGGAAGTACGTTGAACTGATGTTCATGTGGGTTTTCGGTTTGATTAGCTCTTATCATTTCGCTAAGTGTAGCGTGAAATCTTCCTAGAGAGCCGTTTGATTGGGGATGACCTACACTAGAAAATGTTATTTTTATGTCGTATAGTTCACATAGGTCTTTCATTAGTGCATTATTAAATTCACGGCCATAATCACAATGGATTCGTAGTGGGGTACCATAATGTTGGAAAAATAAAATAATAGTGTTAACGATAGTTTTTGCCGTTTTATCTTCAATTGGATAAGCTTGGGTAAATTTAGTAAGTTCGTCTCGTATTGTCAAAGCATAGTTCTTAGATGGATATTCAAATATATAAATTTTCTACATCTTTAATCATTCTGGGCCAATTATATTTTTCTTTGATGCGTCTTAAAGATTCATTAATTCCGCGATGTAAATTACTTTTGCCTAAATGGTATTGTTCCAATATACATGGTATTTGGTCTTTATCTGGGATGGTTACAATATTTTGACAAATACATATTTTAATATCTTTGTCTGCAAAGATGAAAGAAAATATTTCAAGAATAGGAAGGTCTATTTTATTTTCGAGAAAATATGTTGAAGAAAGGTCAAATTCGTTTTGTCCTGTATAAATAATATAGAAAAGATGCTGGACTACATTTTCTGGATCGAGTAACAAAGGAATTATATAATATTTCCGATTTTTAACTATTTTACTAGGGAAAATATTTAGTCTCTGTATTGAAAAATCTGCATTTTCTTCAAAAATGTCTTCCAATATTTCATGATGTAATTCTCCTAAATTCTTTTGTTGAAAAAAGGTTATTATGTTTTTATGTGATTTATTTAGAAGTTCGTGTTCGTTTGAAGTTTCAATTTTTAAATAATCAATTAAAGATTTTGTTTCGTACATATTAGCAAATGTGTTGTAATCTTCGGTTATTTTTTCATCATCGAAATTTGAATTTGAGTTATTAGATTTTTCATCATCTTCTTGATTTGTCGCAAAAATAGAGAGTTTTGATTGAAATTTTGCGCATTGATTAAAATGATTAATTTTAATTCTTGATAATGCGTCTGCGTTTTTATTGATCTTACCGGGTTTGTAAATTATTTCATACTCATATTCTTCGAGTTTAAGTCTCCAGCGTGCGAGTCTACTACCTGGGTCTTTGATTGAAAAAAGCCAAGTAAGAGGGCGGTGGTCTGTGATTAGTTTAAATTTTCTGCCAAAAAGATACGGGCGAAAATGTTTTACTGCTTATACGATCGCAAGGAGTTCACGTTCAATAGTTGAATAATTTGTTTCGGCTTTACATAGGGTTCTAGATGCATAGCCAATTGGTAAATCTTTTCCTACAGGTCCTTGTGATAACACAGCGCCTATTGCAAAAGCACTAGCATCTGTGGTCAAAAGAAATGGTTCGTCAAAATTTGGGTATATAAGAATTGGATCGAAAATTAGCAATTATTTTAGTTCGTTAAAAGATTCTTTGCAATCAGAATCAAAGTCAAATTTTATTTCTTTTTTGAGTAAACGAGTAAGTGGTTTAGAAATTTTCACAAAATTAGGAATGAATCGTCGATAATAGACTGCTAATCCAAGGAAAGATTTTATATCCTTAGGATTTTTTGGTTGGGGAAAATTTTGAATACATTCAATTTTTGCTGGATTTGTTTTAACACCGTCTTTAGTTATTACGTGTCCAAGATATGCTACTTCTTTGCGTAAAAATTCGCATTTGTCTGGTTGTATTTTAAGATTAGCTTTTCTTAGTCGTTTGAAAACTTCGCGTAATCTTTGGATATGTTCGTCAATTGTAGCGGAATAAACTATAATATCGTCCATATAGACAAGACATCGTTCATTTAAGATTCCTAAAAGAATATTGTTTATTACACGTTGGAATGTAGATAGGGCATTCTTTAGTCCGAAGGGCATTCGTAAAAATTCATAATGACCGTTTTCTACTGAGAACGCTGTTTTTGAAATATCTTTAGGATCTATCTCTATCTGATGGAAACCAGAAGCGAGATCAAGAGTAGTGAAATATTGACACTGTCCAAGTTGCTCAAGTAAATCTGAGATATTAGGAAGTGGATATTTATCATTAACAGTGGATTCGTTCAATTTTCTATAATCTATTACGATTCTCCATTTTTTTTATTACTAGGGTCGATTTTTTTCGGTATAACCCAAACGGGAGATGACCAGGGAGAAATTGATGGTCTAATTATACCTTGTTGTAACATGTTGTTTACTTGCGTTTTAACTTCTTGTTTATGTATTTGGGGATATCTATAAGATTTAGTAAAAATGGGCTTTGTATTATTCGTGTCTATCTTGTTTGATTTCACTTGTGAAGGAAAGGTTGTCACCTTCTAGATAGAAAATGTCTTCGAAATTGACACAAAGATTTGTGATTAATTCTTTTTCTTCTTCGTTTAAATGGTCAAGTCTAAGCTGGGATCTAATAGTCGGTATTCTATTTGAAGTTTGAAATTCGGGAGATTCAGGAAGATTGAAATTAAGAAGTGTGTGTATCGAAAATGGTTCTATTTCGATATTTGAAAAATCAATTGGTTTTGGGATTGCGTTCGCATTGATAATTGTTGTCAAAAATTCGCCTTTTTGATTGACATGGACAAGGGCATTTGGGATATGTACTTTTTCTATTTCTTTTCGGGATAAAATAGCATCGGTATTGATTAGATGACATTTTAATTTAAAAACTTTTTCTGTTCTACCTTGTATAGTTATTTTATTTTTATTTGCCTCGTATGTTTCGAGTTCTGTTGAAGAGTAATTGTCCTCAACTTTATAAAGTGGTAGTGTTTTAAAATTGGTAATAAGTTGTTTATTTTTTAAATCGATTGTACATTCGTAGTGTTCTAGGAAGTCAAGACCTAGAATTCCGTCAAAATCAATGTCTAAGTTGTAAATATAGACTTTGTGAGGGTCACCGTTGTTAAAATTTATCAAAGTTGATTCAGTTATTAAAAGTTTTTGTTCGGTAATGCCTTGAATTGTTGCATTTTCGGGGAAACGATTTGAAAAGTTCTTTACTGTATTTTCTTTGAAAATTGAAATACCTGCACCAGAATCTATGAGTAGTTTGAAAGTATTTGTTGCGTCTTTAATATAGTAAAGATTTTTGGGATTTATAGCAAGGAAGGGATTTAAAGAAATAGTTGTTCGGGGAAATTGAGTGAGGGATTCATATCGTCTAGCGTGAGAGTTTCGATTTGGGCTTGTATTTGATTTGTTTCTTGATTGGGTGGATGGTTTTGATCTGGGGATAAAAGAAAATTTTGATTTTCCTCGATTGGAAAATTTTGGTGCTCTTCGATTGGCTCGTTAAAGTTTAAATTGGGATCTGGATTCTCATAAGAATTGTCGTATTCGTTTTCGAATAAAGTAGAGGGGTCTTCATAAGAAAAGAATGAGGGATCTTGGTAATTTTGTTGATAGTCGTTAAAATATTTTTCTTGATTATTATCGGTGTTAACTAAGTGAGCTTTGAAATTAGGATTTTTCTGAATTACTGAGGGTCGAGAATATTTAAAATTCGGTTGACGTTGGAAATTATTTTGATTTGATTGGTTATTTGTAATATTTGGGGTTTGCGTATTTGGGCTTCTTTGTTGTTGCATGTTTGGTTTATGTGACTGAAAAGAATTTGTTTGCGGGGCAAATTGGGATCGCTGAAAATTTGAGTTTTGGGAAAAATTGGGACGTGATTGTCCGTTATTGGCATGGCATTGATTTGCTGAATGACCAATACGTCCACATTTAAAACATTTTTGTGTTTGAAAGTTTCGTTTTTTCATAGGTTGATTGAATGGCTTTGGTGGGTTCGGTTTTGAAACTTTTTGAGATTCGAAATAGGACAATTCACGTCGAATACGTATTTAAGCTTCAAGAAGATCTCTTGGGTTACTGGCACGAATTATATGTCCAATACGGGGTTCGAGACCAGTTAAGAGGGTGCTCAGGGACATGGATTCGATCAGGGTTATTTGAGCTTGTTTCTGTTGTGGGGTGAGATTAGACTTTTGTATATTAGCGTGCATTTTTGCATTTAGCACTTGAAGTCGGTTGAGGAAGGTTAAAGGACTCTCATTAGGTAATTGTTTGATACGTTGTAAGTCTTGTATTAAAGAAGACAAGTCTCGCGTATCTCCGAAGTGAGAATTTAAAAGTTGTTTTATTTCTAAGTAAGAAATAGGATTGCGAGAGCTTATTAGCTGCGCTGCTCTTGCACCTAATTTATTTTTTATGTGGATTACTAATAAATCTTTTTGATCGCGTGTAGACATATTGTAAGCACAATCACAAGCATTGAGAAAGTTTTGGAGAAAAATTTGATCACCATCGTATTCAGGAATTATCGAAAATATTTCAGATAATTTATACGGTTCAATTTCGGGTGTCTCAGGGACATTTTGTATTCCGTTATCAGTCATGGTTGCTCAATATATCACAATATCAAAATGAAATAATATAGGCACACAATATTATATAAAAAGGATACGAACTTAAAACTAAGAATTTAGGTTGATTGGCAGTACGTAAAGTAGTACACAAATCAACGTAAATTAAAGCAATACTAAAATCTACAAAATTTAAGTTTTTCTTGAAATTTGATTAACTGTATAATCAAAATTTGAAATTAAAATATTCTTTTGGATTTTTGAAATTTGTTTTTGAATTCAGTTTTTCGTTAACTAATTATCAAAATTGAAAAATCGAACAGTTTCCTTCAATTTGAATAAAAGTTCAATATTTTTTGGAAAATTGAAAATGATAAAGAAAATTAATAAACGAGATGATTCAGTCTTACGTTACTACTAGAAACATCAGACTTCGTCGTGTTCTCTGCAAGTTGGTGACGTCGGGTCGTGATTTTCTCTGTTTTTTCTTGTTTTTCGCAGGTTCTTCTGAACAATGGATTCAGATCCTCCGTCGACAGTTAGAGTGCATAAGGGCTTCGTGTTCTGTTAGACGTTTTCAGATCCTACCGACTGCGCCAGTTTGTTAAATCACTTTCTTGCCAAATTACTTTTTAAAAAATTATTTTATTACTCAAAAATAATACAAATTAAAATATATACATTTGCTTGCAACTTGCAAAGAGTAATATTTAACAAAATGAATTCAAACTAGACTGAACTGTACTGAACTGAACTTTATAAAAGAAAAATAACTATTTATATGTTTCGTCATGCTGAGTCAGTGGGAACTGTTTACTTCGTTCTTGAACACTTGGGTCAGGACGTGGGTTCTGCTGATGAAGCTTTCTTGGTATAGACTTGTTTTCGTAAACAAGTAACACCTGCTGTTTATGAGAATAGGATGATCTACGTTGTTGACTGATATGTGATACTTTGTTATTGAGATAAGCTTGGCTTTCCGAATAACTGCGTTGGCGGGTGATAGCTGATAGTCTGGGAACCAAGGTTAGCATAACTTGTATGATGAAATAGCTGGTGAGAATAGATATAACATATATATAGAATATGAAATATATATATATATATATATATATGTTGATTTTTACTCCTTCACGGATGGAAAAATACAATGTGTTTTCATTCCGGGTGTTCACTACTGTCGCTCTGAAAAGAACAGTTTTGCTGACGTTTCGCCAAAATCATATTTGGCATTTTCTAAGCTTTCTTTCTCGCGACCAAATAGAGACTGAAGTGTTGGTGACTGCGACGCTTCCTTTTATACCACTCGGGGCCGAAGGTTATATCTGCGCAGGCGTTGGTCGTTATTTATGTTTTCCGGATGGTGCTGTTGTTGTTGCGCTAATTGCGCTTGAATTTTTGCGATTTTAGATTTATCGATTATTGTCTTCCATACTGTTGGTAGTTTTAATGATTCGTCCCTTTTATTCAAATCACCTTGCTTTTCAATTTCTATGGCTTCTCGGATTATTCTGGTCTTATAATGTTCTGTATTGGCAATCTCCCTACATCCATCGAAATTTATTTTATGGCCGGTTTCCTGATTATGTAGGAATTAAGCTGAGGTTGTTTGTTTATTTCTGATGCTGAGTTTATGCTCTTCCACTCTTGCTGATATTCGCCTGTTAGTTTGCCCTACGTACAACTTTTCACAGTCCTGGCACGGAATACTGTACACTCCGTGGTATTCCAGTTTCATTTTATCTTTTGGGTTTCCGAGTAGTTTACCTATAGTTGTTTGTGGCTTGTGTATTGTTTGTATGTTGTGTTTCCTTAGAATTCTTCCGATTCTGTCTGTTGTGCCTTTTACATATGGTAAGACTACTCGTTGCTTTCCCGGTTCATATTTTTTGTTGTTCGTTGTTCGGGAAACCTGTGCATTAATAGCTTTCTCTATGGTGCGATTTGTGTAGCCATTTTTCTATAAAGCACTAGATATTACCTTAAGTTCGTTTTGTCTCGTCTGTGATGAGCATATATATATATATATATATATATATATATATATATATATATATATATATATATATATATATATATATATATATATATATATATACATCTACTACTGAAAGTTCAAATAATTAAAGTCGAATATTTTTTATAAAACTGAAACAATGTCATTTGAGATATGAAAGTATTTATGGACGAAAAGTAAAACAAGAAAAAGTTTCTTTGGATCTAAATGCATAGTATATATCATAATAAATATCTGTACTTAGCTATTCAACTATTTTTTTTACATTCGCTTCATAGTGAATACTTAGTATTTGTTTAGTTCCTTAAGCTATTAAGCTCTAGAATTATAATATTCATTTAAAAATTGTAAAATAATATTTACAGGATGATAGAAAAAGACAATAGCTATACCTTTCTGTATTTTATTTGATTGTCTGCTTCTCTCAAGTACATTTATGAGGGCATATTATCAAATTAGTTTTACATTTTCTAAAACAACGCTCCAATAAATTATTGGATTTCAATACTTTGATAGTAATTACATTCTAGGAAGGTATCTAAATCCTTCAGGGGTAGGTACTTAAATACTTTTTATACACTACTGATAAACAAAAAAATATTTATTTCACGAAAACCACTACTAGTTAAATCACAACTGTACTACAAATAATAAGGGAAACTTCTAACAAAAATCTAAAACTTATTTGCCTTTACTAACATCAATTTTTCGAAATTTTGATCTGTCAGTGCATGTCTCCTAGAGGTATTTATAAATGTGGCATAAAATCGCACTAAATAGTTTTTCATTAATTTGTAATATATTTTAAAAATATATTTTTATGAAATAAAATGTGTATTCTCGTTTTTAAAGGGCTGTTAAACCTCTAGGGTCACCTTGTGTAGTAGCAAAAAATTATTATACAAATAAATTTAACATATTTCGCTGTTTTTGGTCTCTCAAATATATACTGCCCTAGGACGGTTTCACCCCCCGCGCAGCTTTATATAGCGGAAAACCACTATAGACAAAAAATTTAACAAATTTAATGTGTCTTCCAAAAATGTACATTTGTATTTTTGTTTTTGACACCTTTGGTGAAATTGTAACATTTAAACGGCTCTAACACACACACACACACCCACACACTTAAGAGCGCTGGTGCCACGGCGATACTGCCAGTCAGCGGCGTTCGCAAATAAACAACACTTCTGGTGATTTATGACAGAATTAAAAAAATAAAAGTTGTAAAAAAATTTGGAAAAAATCTTAGCCATAGAGTTTCATGCGTAGGTTACGGGAAAAATAATTTCAAGTCAATAAAACGTTTCTCTAAGTTAAGAAAAAATAAAAGGGGGAGCTCAAGTTTTAGCTGCTGCCTCTATTTGTCTTCAAACGATACTGGCCATTTTCGGAGAGCCACGAATTTTTTCTTTGCTGTGATAGGTCCAAATTGCAAAAATAGGCGAGTTCATGGAAAGTTAACAAAACAGGAGCATTTTTTGGCCCCAGAATGAAATAGCTCTAAGTTCTCATTACATCAACGCGTATAGTACCGAAACCTTCTATAAAAGATTTTCTCTTCCACGGGAACTGGTCGCCGGAACTTGCTTTTGAAATTTTGCATTGCACGCTGCTTAAAAGTATGAGCTTGTCTGTGGATCCGCCTGCGGATCGTGTCTCATAATAACCATGTATGCACACAGTTGAAAGGGGTCAATCTAAAGAAAGTAAACAGTTTTAAGTACTTAGTAAGTAATAAGTACTTAATAATCTTTGTCCTTTTGAAGAGTTTAACTTTTTGAGTAATCCTTAAGCCTTCAGCAGTGTTGTCTTTGAAATTTAATTTTTTTTTAATTAGTGAAATTTAATTAACTTTGAACATATAAGTGACTTTTAAGTAACACTTAATATTCTGTAATTTTTTGCATATTGTAGTACTTATCCCATTTTAATAACAGAGATCTTCAATTTTTATTTGATGGACATATATTTCCGTATTAAGAAACTAACTTATAAATTTAACCAACTTAAATCCGAATTATTTTTCAATCAACTATTACCAAGTCATTTGTTTATTTATGACACTTAGCCAAATGTGGCGTTTAATAATAAATTTGTTTGATTTTTTACAAAAAAATTTAAGATTTTTAGATATTTTTTAAAATTTTTACATTTGATCTGCCACGAACTCCTTTGATAAAGTTTAGTGCAGCATTTTATTAGCAAAATTAGCAATTGTTTAAATAATATTAATGACTTTACAAGACTTAACATTTTCGAGGAGCGGAGAACGTCGTGATGGAATAAGAATTTAACTGTTGACAAATTTTGTAAAATTCTATTGATGACAGTTACGACTAGACAATCTGTAAAACCTTGAACGAAAAATTGTTTTTCTCTTCTTAGAATAAAATTTTTCTGGACTTATCTAATAAACCAAAAAACAGCTGATCACTACCTGACGTAGTAAACTACTGTTCTGTTAATCTGTTTTTGAACTATAAACTCGTGAAGTGAAATACCTAACTTTAATCATAACCAAGTGAAGTGTAACAAAGAAAAGCTTGAAAAACAAACTAAACAGCAGGTCCCTTGAAAGACTTTGTGTAAGCTTTTAGAAAGTAAGCCAAATTTTTGTGTCAGTGATAATTTTGACAAAAACCATTTGTAAACTTAGTTTTAGTACTTTATCTACCCGACTAAAAAACTATTTATGTAATATTAAATCTGACAGACTTGTTTTCCCCCATAATACCTCCCCGTCGCTACTCTCATAAGCTTGTTTCACACTTGTGAAATTTGGTTAAAATAAAAAAAAATACTAAATAGCATATTTGGGCCGGGACCTATTTTCTGGCTTTGTTTTCCCCAAAAAATATGTCTAAATTCTAGATGAGCGACTTTTCTCCCCCTTTGCAGTCCTCGGCGGGAACCCAATTTCCAGAGGGTAACCGGGCATATGGTGAGGGAACCTCAGCTAGTCCGTCGGGATTAGCCCCATTAAATAACCCCCTAATAGAAAACCCCGTACCATTAACAATGACATTGCATGATATTAACAATTGTAATAATAATAGTAGTAAAAACCGAAATGAAAGTGAGAATCCACTCATGAATACTCCTGTAGGGAGATATTAAATTCCAATTCCGAAAATTCATGTAGGGTGATTTGGAAAGCTTTACATGATGAAAATCACACTAATTTTACAAATACTTTGTGATAGCTCGCTAGAGATCAATGAAATATGAATGAAGATTTAAGTTTTAAATCTTTGAGACAAAGTTTGCTTGTGTCTACAGACTGTAGCACCGATTATAACACATTTAACCGCAGCACACAAGTTAACAGTGATACCTTTGAGGTACATAGTTTAATTGAGCATGATGCTCGCGGGTCGACTTGTTTGAATGTCAATTTAATTATATGGAATAATTCAACATTTATTCAACCTTGCGCCGCACAGAGGGCCAGCGGACCATATTTTATGGAAAAATCATTTTGCTTATAGATGTTATTCAATATATGCTAAAATTGCAAAATTAATACAAAATATGAAAAAATGAACAATCATTAGCCCATAGGAAATGGTTTATACAGGGTGTTACAATATTAATACACATAAAGAATAATATTTTCGCTGATTTAGGTCAAAATCATACTTTAACTAATTTCCAAAAAATTTATGAGCCTTAGAAGCAGTAAATATGTGAAAATATTTGTCATACAGGGTGTCTTAAAAGTCAGAAATAATCAGCTTTTTATAAAGGCAACTGCATAAAAGTATGTTAACAGCTGTACCCTCATTTTATTTGTAATTATTTTGAAAATACAATATTTAATTAATTTAAAAATAATTATCAAATAAGTAACAAGTGAAAACTATTATACACCCTACATGATTTTTCTACTAAGATACCAAGAACTTGTACCCGGCTAAATAATTTTGATTACTGAAAACAAGCTACAACTAAAATAATACATATTCAATTTTCTATTATGGTATCAAAAACAATTTGAAACTTTGAAAATGAGACAAATCCTTAGATATGTAGGTATGTAGGTAATTAACGTAATTGATAATTTTTATATTTAAACAATAAGATAAATAATTAATAACAATGACAATATTTGTAAACAATCTTTAAGTATATATTATATATGTATTATATAAAATAGATAATAATCGATTTAATATTTATAAAATATAATATTATTATAGTGAAGCTGTGAAAAACGATTCCAATTTTCATATTACACTAGTCTGAATCTTCATCGCTACTTGTAATCTCAGTTGTTTCATAAGACTTGAACATGTTTAGCGCTTCTGGGCTAAACATTTTCTTTTGTGGTGGACTGTGCTTTCTTAGAGATGTTATTCTGGGATCAGAGGTGATAAGCATATAATTGAAAACGTCTAAATTTGTCATTACTCTACTGCATTTTCTAGAGTTTCGTTCTCTTGCTCTTCTGTATTCTTTGTTTCTCGCTTCCTGTGCCTCTTCTGATAAATGTCCGATAGGTACAGGAATTGCGTTGATTATTTCAGAGCTGTGAATCAATAATTTATGTATTGATGCGGGCATTCTATACCATGGATACAAATTTACAAATAACCGTGCTGTGTCAATACAATACTGCTGAAATTCTTCCACTCTTATAGAGAATCCGCTGGCAACTATTTGCAGTATGACATAAAAGCGATATATGAGTTTTTCATCAACTTTGGTGATTTCAGCTGACACCTTGTAATTCTGGAAGAATGTTCTGGCTGTATTGCCGTCATTTGTATTACCTGCCCCCTGCTTTGTTTGGTCCACCAGAAGCCCTAATCGAGAACGAAAATCTGTTTGGATTCTACTCCTTTCTTCATGAATGACATTTTTATCTTCGCCACGTGCTTGCCATTTTTCTATTTTTATTCTATAACCAATTTTCAGTATACACTCTAAGCATCTTATCCATGCATGGAGAGATGTTATTCCAAACGAAAGGTAATTGTCATTTATAGCTCTTTCCAAAACTTTGCCAATGTCATTCATATCGATTGGAGAAGCACCGCAGAGATAACATTTTTGAGATGAGGTGTCAGTAATCGAATTTATCATTTTGTTATCAACCATTGACCAAAAGAATTTATGTTTTACTGTTATAACTGAGTTATTTTTTTTTGTGTATTGTTGGGGATAAATTGGCTATTTCTTCGTCCAAGTCTTTTTTCAGTTTTTTTGAAATTGCTATTGTTTCTTTTAAGAACTGCATCTTTAAAGGCCGACAATAAACAGTCGATGATGGGCGGGGATTATGCCATATAAAATTTTTTTGGTTTTTACTGCTTCCAGCGTACAACTGTAAAGGCCCCACACATGTAAGTAGTAAGTTACTGTCATTGTAAGTTCCATCAATAAATGCTTGCTTATACTCTTTTTGTCCACTGCTTCCATCACTTCCTAACTTCCAAAGTAGATGAAAAGTGGGATTGTCAAAAGCTTGCTCCTCTAATTCTAAAGTTGACATAAGCCTTATAGTTGTGTGGTTCAAAAGAGATTGTAAAGGTACAACCACACAATGCTCTTGTGCACTTATATTTTCCGGATAACATAATTGTTTGGCCTCTCTTACCTTGTTATAACTGGGATACATATCAAAATGATTTTCTTTGGCATTACTTCTTAAATATTGATATGAACGTTTGGTCAATTTCGTATCGACAAATAAGGCCAAAGCTTTATCAGGAGTTAATGAAGATGGTTTATTTTTCAACGTGTTTTTATCAATATTTGCTAAATTCTGATTATCCGGTAATAACTTAGCAACTTCATATTTTCCGTCAGCTTTTAAGTTAAGTTTAGTAGCGAATACCAATTCGTTTGTTTCAGTTTTTCTTAACTGCTCAGTTCTTTTAAATTTGCCGGAGTACGAGAGATTTTGAAAATCTGACTTAGGCCTCCCAGGTGTTTTTATAGCCACACATTCGAATTTAATGGTTTTATTGAGCCATGCTTCATTAGTAACTAAAAAACGGTTTTTAGTTCTGTTCGAAGCCTGCCACCTTCTTCTAAATTCAAGTGAATAAACTCGGGAGTATTCTTTGACCTTCATATCATTTTTTTGTGTACATTTTGTGCATAAAACCGATCTTAAAAAAGTGTTGAGTTTTGATCTTTCTATGCCGTTTTCAAATAGTTGCCTGATTTGAACTGGGTGGAACATCAAATCTAAAATATTTTTAAATTCATTAGAAGTTATGCTTAAGGCCTTTTTATGATATACACATCTTATTTATAATGACATCTCTAAATGCTTCATGCATTTTAATGTAACCCTCATTATTTTTACACCATTAGGTACCAAATAATACATATTATCGAACCTTTAGATTAAAAACCTATCATAATAATTATTAAAGTGCAGGTTAATCGACTTAAGTTGCTAAATCTTTATTTTTTTGATAGCAGTTTTTATTATAGGGACTCTATGCATCCAACAGAATAATATGCTCTACCACAATGGGTGGCAGTTTGGGGCAGATTTTTTTTGCGCGACATAAAAGTATAAACAACACCCAAGCGAATTACATGTATAAGAAAAATACGATATTCCTACCTTTTTTTTAATCGTTCATAAATTGGAGAGTTTATTTTTGAAATATATATATTAACAAAAATGACCCTTATACAAATATGGGAAACTATTATTAAAATGTTAAAGAGCAGAAAAACAGTAAAAACTTACCCCCATCATCTGCATTCATCATAAAAAAATTATTTGTAAGACATACGTTTTAAAAAAAATTACACAGGTAATACTCTTCTGCTGCGATATTAATAGCATTTTACAAAACCTACCACCAAGTGAAGCGAATTTCAACATGTTATGACAATTCCATTATTCATTTGTTTTTGTTTTGTGACGCTCCAAAGCCTACTTGTTGTAAATTGATAACAAGATTTGAGAAATAATAATATATATTTTTTGGAGATATTCAATGTTTTCAGTGATTCTGGCCCTCTGTGCGCCGTACAAAATGACTTTTCGTTTGGACTTTCTCACCTTCATCAGGTATAATTGCATGCGCCCGTACTTCACAGGAAAAATAACTTGATAGACAAATAAAATACTGGTGAAAATAATAATTTGTCTTTTTCTGAGTTTACAGATAACCCAATGACAGCCAACATCTTTTTCGATGAAACCACTAGTTTATGCTATAACCATTACCACCGTTTACGTCATAGCACAGAACACCGCTTAGGAAAGGAAAAAATTGCTTACATATAAAAAACGGTCACTGTGTTTACCCGGAACTTCTCTCGCAGTATAATTCTCTTTTTGTCATGGAATGTGTACGTTAATTGTGTTATCTTGCCCTCTTCTTAACAAAGAAACATTTTTTACGAGAGAAAGTTTTGGTTAAAACCAATTTATACATTATATTTTTTTGAACTTTCGCTAGTAATATTAATTTCTTTTTTTTTTAATAAGAAGGAAAGATAAATCAATTGCACATGCATATTCTATGATAAAACAGATAATTATATGTATTACGAGAGCAGTTTCGGGGAAAGCGAATTTACCGATCTTCTTTATTTTATTAAATATTTTTTAAATTTTAACATTTAATGTTTTTTAACAGCTTTATTTATATAGTGTATAATAATATATATTATTTCCTTTTATATTCTTCTTATTAGGCCTGTGACACACAAAATTTAATACCCGCGAGATGCTAGATATTGATCTAGTCTATTTTGCTGCAAATTTGAAATTAATCTGTTTGGGTGACTTTTTTGACAGATCATTTATTTTTTGCCTAAACAAATATTTTTTTCATGTCCTAAAGAATCTAAGATGTCGAAAGGTCCTAATATTTTTACTATATATAATAATAATAATAATATTAACATTATAATATAATATTACATTAAAATAATGTTGTTTATTATACGGAAATTTAAAATTTTACCTGTCACGCTTTTTTACCACTAAACTATCGAAACCTATTATTGTTACTATTACTATTTAGTATTATTATTAAATAATACTTTTCCTAAATTCTGGAGTCACCATATTGAATTTGTATGGCAATGTATGATGCAATTTTTAATTGAAATTACATATTTAAAATTCCTAAATACTTTCCAAAGTATGGAAATACTGATAAATAATTACATACAAAAATGGATTAAAAAAAACAAATACTGCCGAGCTCTGACCACAGGCGCGTTATCACAGCTTACTATTTATTATTATAACATTCATAAAAAACAAACAATAATCAATTAATTAATTAAAGAGCAGCCGTCCTGATGACATTATATTGCGATGCAAATAAGAAAATATTTCCACACAGAACAAAATATAAAGAGTCAGTCCATGTTTTTTAGGATATTTCCGAAATATTAGGAAGCTTTCAAATTTCCCGTTGACCATAATGATCCTTAATTTTTTTAGCTGAGTCGTGTTAATTTTATAAATAATAAACTTTATTTAAAAAATACTTTTCTAAACTTATAAATAATTTTGTGTTATTTATTTCCTTCTTGGTATGCGATATAATGTTGGCATATTACAGACAAAAAAAAACTTACCCGACCACCCTTTTTAACATCTTATTAAACAATCTTGTACACAAGAAAGACTTACAATATCAAATTAAGCATTAGAAAATAATTCTTATAATAGAATCGAGAATAAAATAAATGAATTCCTTAAAAGTTCAGTTTTTTCAATTGAAAACATAAAAATCAAGGATCGTCTTTCAATTTGTAAGTTTTCTACTGGCCTCAGTTTTTATCTTAACAATGTATTTTTACTAACCTTTACTTTACTTTCCTTGATATTCGTCTGGGTTTCAGATGATGTCTTAATGATAATTCGGGGAGTCTGTATATTTTCTATTAAAGGAATTTTGTTATTTATATCATCTTTTGGAACCTCTATTTCTGAATTTTCATCTGTTATGCAAATTAAGCGAGTGTTGTTGTCCCCAGTTACTGATATTTTTTGCCTAAAACATGTTTAAACATAAACAGGGTGATTTAAGATTAAATAGAAGTTTTAAAAATTCTTCTTCCTCTTATAAAAATAAGGAGAAAAGTTCGTAACAACATGGACTTTCAAACGTTTTAGTTCTGAGATAGGGCCCTATATTATTGGTTAATTAAGTGTGGATAGGGCTAGATACTCTTGGTTAAACTCCCTGTTTTCTAGAAATGATAGTCCAGCTTTCGGTAGATTTCTACATCAAACTATAAAAAAAAACTTCTATAATCATGAGTCCGTAAACACATGATTTCTAACATACTAGCTGTTTTATTGCATTTGACTAATTATTAGATAAGTGCTTAACAAAAATAAGGTCGTATCTCAGAAAGGAAGCTTTGTTGAGGCATCATCCATATTTACAAGGACCTTTTTTCTTATTTTGCTGTATGAAATATGGTCTTAAAAACCTTAACTATCATTTTCAAGATTTCCAAAAAAATCTTTTATCTATTTGGTATTTAATTTAAGCCAGTAAGGATATTTGCATTTTCTTATTTTTATATTTGATGTTGGTGACCAACGCGGTCAATAATCAAGCTTAAAATTTAACGACTTTTTTCACAGCAACATTTTTAATATTATAAATATTTTGTTTCCGGAGTTGATCGGTACTATGTTAACATCAGCTAGTTGCTTATATATTTGTTCAACACGAGCAATGCATATTCTTCAACGTTTCAGTTGACTGAGTTCATTGAGTAAGCTAATATTCAATTCGGTATTATAACACATTGTTAATAAAAATGTATTTTTATTACGATATCATAAGGAATTGTGGCAAATTTCACAAATAAGCATCGCGTAACTGACAATATTTTTCATTCAATCGATAACCAAAAAGTGTGCGTTCTGATACAGTTAAACTATTCTAAGGCTTTGGATTTGCTTAATCAGAAGATAATTCTTGCCATTTTGCAATATGATGGATTTAGCCCTTGTTTAATAAATCTTGCTAAGTCATATTTAAAAAGCAAAATTCATCAGGTCAAATTTAACGGTCTATTATCTACACCTTAATCAGTTACGCAAGGAGTAGGGCAGTATATTGGTGCCTCTTCTGCATACAATATACACTACTAACTTTTACTCGAAACTTAAATAGTGCAACTATCATGTATATGCCGATAATCCTCAAATTTACTACTCGTTTCATACATCCGAGACTATTTCAGCAGATAATCAAATAAAGAAGGATTTGGATACCCTGTTAAAAATATCACAAGATTACCTTCTCAGGCTAAACCCTGATAAATCAAATGGAACTTTTTTTAGGAGCGATGTTTCTCGAAATATCACTCTAAGTAATTTAAATATAACTTTGGATGGCAAAAGTATTAGGTTTGCAGATAGTTGTGAGTCATCAGGTTTAATATTAGATCATAAACTTCCTTTTAGACAACATATAACTACATTATTAAGAAGAGTGTATTCCGCTTTAAAACTTATATTTCTGCACCGGCAAAGCTTAAACCAAGGCACTAAGAAGCCCCTGTGTAAGACTTAAGTGCTCTCCCGTCTCCGACTTTGTTTATGGTCCTTGTCTGGATGGTTTACATACAAGATGCATCCAGAAGGCTCAAAACAGCTGCCTTCTTTTAATATACGGTATATGACGACCTAATCCAGTATCTTATAAACTACAAGACGCAAGCTATCTTTGTTTTCTTTATTATTCATCACCCGTCTGTCGGTGATAATTGTCCGATCGTAGTACAGTTTTATCAAGCACTGAACTTGGTTGGTATTTATAATAGGGCACAATGGTGTTCAGGAGACCGTATTTATTGACAAGCTTCTGGTGTATTATGTTACACACTTGCTTATGTCGCTGGAGGTAGTTGGTGTTTGCTAGGTAAGTGCAGCCATATGTTATACCCTGTATAGTTTCTGATCTCTCGACACTTATCGGATTCAACGATCTTGGATGATAAATTTCGTGTATTAATAACTCCTGTATGTAATGGTCCTGTATTGCTATCACAATATTTCAGGAAATAGATAAAATTAATTTATCGATCAAAAGAACTCACCTGAAGTTCGATCGTAATTATATGAAGGTCCAGTCCGAAAATATTACATAATTGTGTAGTACATGTTACTTCCACTTCTAGCACAAGGTTCAAAGTAACCTAAAAATAAAAGAAATCCGGCCCTGCTCTCTCCTATCGGTCTCTCCCGCGCCAGTCGCAACGTTGTTTCATTAGTTTAAAGTATTCCTTTTTTGGCAACCACCGGGAAATTTAGAAAATAAAGGAGGAGGGGGGTAGTAATATTTTCGGACTGGACCTTCATATAATTACGATCGAACTTCAGGTGAGTTCTTTTGATCGATAAATTATATTTCAGGTCCAGTCCTCAATATTACATAATTGTGTAGATGTTTAAAGTATCGTTGCCAAAAATCTTCCTAAATGAAAATAAGTAGATGAAAACACTAAAATGGAAAAAATGTGTATAATGATATTATATATATACACACATATATATGTGATCAGTTAGGTAAAACAGTAATTAAAACTAATACAGATTTTAAACACTGAAAGAATAGGTATCCCTAGGTTTGAACTTTAAATGTCTTATAAGCTAAAGGCATAAATTATCATGTTAAGGAAAGCAAACAGAAGAATATAAACTCGAACGACTAATAAGTAATAATACTTAACAAAACTAGAACTAAGTTATATATCTATATTTAAGACCGTCTCCAAAAAGGTATTTGGCTTGGTTAGGGGTCTATTATAAAATCTGGCGAAGGTGCTAGATTCTTCACTCCAACCTGCTGTCTTCCTAATGACATCTAAAGAGATGCCTTTTCTATAAGCCGACGATGTCGACGCACGCCTTGTTGAGTGCGCCTTAAAAGTGGAGGTATCCACTCCCGCCTCTGTCAGCGTGTTCTTTACCCATCTGCTTAGGGTCTGTTTCGATGCTATCCCATGTGGTTTATTATAGGTAATAAAGAGAGAGTCGCAGTTTGGTTTCCTCAGGCTTTTAGTGAGGTTTAGGTATTTTTCTAGGCAAGATGCTACGCATAATTTCGGATTTTGTAGAAAATAGGGTAGCGTCAAACTAGGTTGACAAAAATTAGGTCTTGAAGTTTTTGTTAAATCGGGGATTAAAATAGTGACGACGGAATCAGAAAATGTTATATTAGGACACTTAATGAGAGAAATTGTCTGAAGTCTTTGTCCTGTGGCTAGCGCCAAGAGAGTTACTAGCTTGCAAGAAAGGGCCTTTAAATTAGAATCGGAATATTTTTCTAATACTCTGAGTACTACCTGGGGATTCCAGGTGGTATCATATTTTGGTTTAGGTGGTCTAATCCTAAAAACTCCTTTTAAGAAACGTTTGATATGTAAGTTTTTTCCCAGGTCTTCTGAAGAAATCAAGGACAAAGCAGCGCGGTGTGAATTGAAGGATCCAAAAATATTTTTTGTAGAGTCCAAAATAATTTGAAAAAATGATATGACATTCTGTGTATCACAATGAAAGGGTGAAATGTTTTTTACCTGACAGTACTCCCACCATAGCTTATAGGTTGTACCGTATTGCTTTATAGTGGCTTCACTTAGTGATCCCACCATTGTATCCAGGGCGTGATCTGGAACTCCTTTTATTCGGAAGGCCTCCCTGATAGTTTCGCTACTACCAGGATAAGGTCTTTGGATAAAGGATGTGTTTTCCCGCTGAAAGGACAATTTAAAAGATTATTGTTAGGGCCAAAATACAAAGGTTCGCCTACTATCATGTTTTTGAATAGTGGAAACCAAGACTGTGATTGCCAATAGGGAACCACAAGGATTCCTTCTGCCTTGTCAGATAAAATTTTTCGTAATACCCTTAAGATTAACGAGAAGGGCGGGAACGCATAAAAATTTAAGTTTTCCCAATTAGATGTGAAAGCATCCACTGATTCCGACCCTGGATCTTTTAACCATGAAATATATCGATCGCATTTATAATTGGATAATGAGGCAAATATATCGATATCTGGTTCCCCAAAGCGATTGGTAATAAGATTAAAAATATCTTGGTTTAGGGACCATTCTGTCTCGGTATGTAAAGTACGAGACGCTTGATCTGCCTGCCAGTTTTCATGGGACGGAATATAAGAAGCGAAAATCCAAATGTTTTTGGCCTCGCACCACTGCCATATGTCTCTGGATAGAGAATTTAGTTTCTGATGTTGGACGCTACCCATTTTATTTATGTAGGCCAGGGCTGTAGTATTATCTGTCCTTATTAAAATTTTACAGTTAGTGATATTGCTGACAAAGCATCTCAGACCGAGAAGTATAGCTTGGAGCTCCAAAAATTTTATATGATGTATTTTTTCCTTGGTTGTCCACCATCCGTGAACACTTTCCCCCTGGCAGAAGGCGCCCCAACCCGATAAACTAGCATCAGTATGAATTTCTAAATGATATTCATCTCTTTCGAGGTCGTTTTTAGATGTAAGGATATGACATAACCACCATTCTAGATCTCGTATGGTTGAATTAGAGATAGGCATAGATGCATTATAATTGCCTGCATTAAAAGTCAGAGCCAAAAACTTAGCTCGTTCTAAGTTTTTGGTGTATAACCAACCATATTTAATGGCGGGACAGGCAGATGTTAATAAGCCGAGATACTGAGCAAACTATTATTTTACAACTTTTGTGATTAATAAAATATTTGGTCCATTTTAAAATTTTTTGGCGCTTTTCGAGTGGTAATTCTATACACATATGTATAGAATCAAAAATGAAACCCAGAAATTTGCACTTAGTACTCGGTGTCATAGAACTCTTTTGCATATTTATGATAAAGCCTAAAGAGTTTAACAGAAACGTCACCAAATATACGTTTCGAGAGCATTCTTGTTTAGATGTTCCCAAAATAAGGAAATCATCCAAATAATTTACGCATGAAATGCCGCTCGCGCGTAAACTTTGGATTACGGGTTTCATAAGTTTAGTGAACGTGTATGGAGCCGAGGCTAGTCCAAAAGGCAGGCAAGTGAATTCATAAAGTTTATCATTAAAATAGAATCTTAAAAATGTACGATGATTTTTATGTATGGGCAGCAAAAAATAGGCGTCTTTGAGGTCTATTGTGGCTGCATAGTTGCCACGTTGGATTAATTTTCCTGCCGTCCTAGCATCTTCCATTTTGAAATGGGGCGCAAGAACATGTTTATTTAGTTGTTTTAAATTTATAATGAAACGTTTTTTACCATTTGGCTTATCGGCTAGGAATATATTTGAGACAAATTGATCAGGGCGGGGCTTGCACAGCTCTATTGCACCTATACTCAATAATGAATTTATTTCAATTTGAATTTGTTTATATTCGATCGGGTTTATATATTTATGTGAATGAGGCTGAAAGGGTTTGAAAGGAGGGGTACTGACAAATGGCAGTTTATATCCCTGCAGCCAACTTAAAACAGTTTTGTTATCCGTTATGGTTAACCACTGTTCAAAAAAGTATTGTAGGCGGCCTGCGTAACCTTGTTTGCTTACCATGTTTAATATTTTTTTGTTTTGTCCCTGTCTTTGCCCCACTGACTCTGTCTGTAGCTCTCTTGGCGGCGATAAATTTTGGAGGACTGACCCTTCTCTGATGGGCCCGTCTCCCCCGATCGACGGCCCGGGTATTGAGAGTTTAAAACTCGACCTTGCATGGACGAGTTTACGTTAGAAGAGGTTCTTCGTTGACTGCCCCCCCCTTTGTTTGACCTTCTAATAAATGAGGCCTGTTTTGATGTATTCGGTAATTTTAACTCTTTACTAAGACTTTCCATTGCTTTAACTGAGTTTAATTTTTCGTTGAAGTCACTTCCAAATAAAAATTCAGAAGGTGTAGTATTATCTGCGAGTTCCTTCATATTCTTTAGACTAGGAACCACTTGGTTTTTTCGTACAACAGACACACGATGGAATACATTGGAAATTATTCGACCTGAATCGGATAAGTTTGTTAGAAAGTCGTTTTTGATTCCTTCGGGGATTTTTTCCAAATTATTTAATATTATCGAAAGGCCCTTTCCTAATGCCGAAAGGCCTTTACCCAGGTGATTTTGAATCTCTACGTAGGAGCCATCATCGGAGATAATCTGCTTTGGCAATGCTGCCCTTACTTCCGGGTTTAGTTTTGGGGGGCTCAAGTACATTAAATTTGCCGGAATTTCATAGGTACTGAGAAGACTCTGAGAATCCACCTTTTTTAGACCATTGGTTAAAATAGTCTTCCATCTTGAAGACAGTTGCTCGTGTAGCATAAAGTTGCTGTTTTCATTTTTATCAGGGTTGTCCCCTAAGATTTTTAACACTTCATCAGGTAGTGATGGAAGTATGACGTCATTGTGGACAACGAGTTCGTCTCTGTCCGGACTGTCATGAGTCGTATGTTCGTCAACTGTATCCCGTTCGTCCCCTGTATCAGAATCAGAATGCGCGTTACGCACACTCAAACAGTTTCTTGGCGAAACGTCGATTCTATCGACATCGTCAACCACTGCACGTGGCAACGACGCCGACTGAGCAGCTGAGTCCTCCCCTCTCGTGCCGCTTCTACGGTCGCCGATATCGGAGGGACGCGGACGTTTATGGCCGCTGTTGCCGCTATCTTCCGAGGCTGCACGCCTGGAAGATAAAGAACGCCGTCTGCTCTCATGGCGACGGTGTGTCGGACTGCTACGAGAACGAGACCTTGAGGGAGCTTGGCGGCGTAATTCGGACTCTATCCTCTCCAGCCTTTTTAATAAGGTTTTGGAATCTGCACGATTCCTACGGCTAGAATCGGATTCACTAGACGAGGGACTCCTCTTACGTTTATGTTTCCTAGATTTTCCCATATTGCTAAAAATAACGCTGCAAATGTGAAGTACCTAATACTAAGGCAAGCTGTCCTTATGGGAACAGTGCTCAACAAAAGCTTCAGAATAAAGGTATAAAAATCATTTAAGTACTTACCGATTATCGTGCGTAACGAATTTCGTAATAAAAATGCGAGTGCGCCGGAGAAAATAACGTGAACCTTCCGCACGAAGCACAAGAAACACAATGAAACAACGTTGCGACTGGCGCGGGAGAGACCGATAGGAGAGAGCAGGGCCGGATTTCTTTATTTTTAGGTTACTTTGAACCTTGTGCTAGAAGTGGAAGTAACATGTACTACACAATTATGTAATATTGAGGACTGGACCTGAAATATAATGTAACTTATTTAGAATTAATATTTTTAATAATAACCAAAATATGTTGTGTTGCAAAGGCATTTAATTAATCTTCTGGATTTTGAAGATAATTTTTAGTTAGTTAAATGTCTGTTCAATTTAGCATGTATACAGTCCATCAATGTTTATATGTTCAAAGTAGCTCTAATTACGTACTGTAAGAACTTATTCCTATTATCACGCTTTGTAGTGGTAGTAGGCTAACAAAAAACAGAAGGCTATAATTTCATATCTGAGGACAGGTTTTGACTTTTAACAACTTTTGTCAAATACTTCCCTTCAGGTATTACAAGATATCAATACAGAAAGCTTTGTGTTAAGTAAAGTTGTTTTTTAAACGGTTTCCGTTCTCCAGAATTCTTAATTGGCGCTGCGAACAGGATTACTTCATTGGCCCTTTATCGTTTTTTGTTGTGGTCAAAAGAGTTTTAACTCTTTAGAAGTAAATAATTTACCAGAAGAAACAAAAATGAAAAGACGAAGCCAAGCCAACTGTTGAAGGCCTAGAAGAGTTCCTTCAGTGAAAATCTGGGGTCACTCAGTGGCACGTATTGTACTCAACACACTAGACATAGTGAAAAGGGAGAGAAGAATTAGTAATTTTTTGACGTCCCCGATCTTCCTGGGCCGATTTTATTAGTACTAGTTTTTTAAGCAATATTTTAAAAGTTAACATTGGTTCATGCCCTTGCCTGCTTGTATTTTTAGTGAATATTCATTTAAAAAGGAAATGTATTTTAATTATGATGCTAATATTACAAATTTATATATATTATATAAATTATTTTGTACGCTATTGTAATATGGTAAGAGTACCCTGTATATTAAGACCCACGAACGATATGTAATATTGTTGAAATTGTTTTAACACACTTATAAACATGTAATATGCTGATGTAGTAATTGACACACTTTCTGCACAATGCAACAACTAAACAAAAAGAGGAGAATATACGTAACCATGATATAGAAAACAGGTATTGATTATTTCATAGGGCGTAAAACTGGTAAGAAACTATTATCATCATCAATTATTACAATATATTATTTCTCAAATTAAAGAAGAGGCCAGGGATATAATTACATTATATAACCTTAAAAGATTTAATGAACTAAAGATACATTTATTAAATAAAAGAACCACGTAGTGAAGAAAACCTTTTAACAATTCTAAATACTAGTTTGCAAAGGCATTATCAGACTATCGTGGAATTTGCATTAGAAATAAGTAAAAAAGTACATAAATTAAAAGGAAATGCTCAAATAGTGTATTCAGATGAGAAACCCTGGCAATTTAAATGCATGTATTAACCTGTGTAGAGATTACTATAATATTTAAGCTCAAATGAATTATAAAAGCTTTTTAAGGCAAAAAGAAACTCTTTTAAAACCCCATCACAAAATGAAAATATTCAACGTCCGAGCGAATCTTTAAACAATCTATCGTTTACTAACCGATTCCCAAGATGTCCCTTATTCAGATCTCCACAAAGAACTTTCCCTTCTAAATCTCCAGTCTTCCAATCAAATCGGCAAAACGTATTTGCACCCCGAAATACTTTCCGTTCAAGATGATCGTCAACATCAGAGTTATAACCACGTTGCTAGGCAAGGCACTTCGCACCCTGAAATTATTGTCGAAGAATTGCATAATACTGAGGAAGATCCACAAGACCAAAATTTTCAAGAAGCCCCGCTACAAGATCCCGCTTAGAAAATTCGATTCTTTATTCAGCTTTAACTTTTTTACTGTGTAATATTGATTTAAAAAATAAGTGTTTAATAATGACCAATACAAAAATGTATTATCAAGAAGATGTAAATCAAAACAAAAAAATAAAAGTAAGATAAAAAATGGTGGTCTAAGTACCAAAAATAAAAATTTATCTAAAAATATATATAATTTAAAAATTAAAGTAAAATACCCTTATGATTAAAATAATTTAAATATCAATGATATTCAAACTGAACTTTTAGAAAATTTTGAAGTTCAAGTCAATCTAATTAAAATAAAGTATTGTAAAGTAGAAAAAAATATTAGAACGAATCACATGAATAGTGAAGAAAAAGCAAAAATTAAACTATTTTATGATTACAAAAAAGTATTTTATAACCCAGAAGAGAAACTATTTCTCCTATAATTTAAAACAAAAAATTCAAAAACAAATATCCAAACTTTTAGAGAACGAAATAACCCGTCCATTCATATTGCTTTATTCTAGCCCTGTATGGAATCTGCCAAGAAACTTAGGCGCCTCTGGTGGTACCTATGTGGTCGAGATCAACAGGTGGTGCCAAACAAAAACGCAGAGGCTAGATTTTCATCAAGAAGGGCTATTATGAGTGGTGTATTTCAGAGTTCCATTCTGGGATCCCTTTTACTCATCATTTTTACCGCCAATCTGTCTAGAACTATTTCAAATAACGTACACATGTATGCTGATGATTGTCAGGTTTATTAATGTTTTCCCCATAAGTTTCAAGATTTGGCATTGGAGTCTTTAAATTGTGATTTGGAAAAGTTAAACACCTAGTCTAAAGAAAATTGAGTAAATTTAAATGTCAGCAAAACAGTAGCTGTGTTGGTGGGGACAGATTATCAACGGGATAAAGTGACGTACCTAGATAGACTTGTAGTTGATGATACTTATATTCAGTTTAAGGACACCATTAAAAATCTTGGCCTTATATTGGATAAAGATTTGTGTTTTACCTGACATCTCAACAATCGTCTACAGAACGCATATAGTAGGCTTAGGGTTCTTTATCAATATAAATATATATTAAGTACTAAAGTTAAACTATAATTAATGGAAACATATTTGATTTCTGTGACCTCGTTTATCAACCTAGTTTAACCGGATTTGACTGGCATAGAATTCAAGTGATGCAAAATGCATCTATGAGCGCTCTCTGTTATTTTACTAGAACAAACAATGATGATCGAATTTATGTTAAAATATTTAGATATCCCTATCATTTAAAAGAAGATATTTAAACTTTTAGAGAACGAAATAACCCGTCCATTCATATCGCTTTATTCTAGCCCTGTATGGAATGTGCCAAAAACCTAGGCGAATCAGGCGAAAAAAAAAATGAAGATAAATGTCCATTACCGAGAATGGACGAAATATTAGAAAATTTAGGGAAACGCCAATATAACTGGAAACGTGCTTTAATTATACCGGTTCCCAAAAGAGAAAACATTTGTGACATAAGTAACCTTAGACCTATTCTAATAGTCACCTCTAAAGTCATAGAAAGATTTGTCTACTCACAATTATTAGAGCATCTAAATACTTTTTCGACGTTGCCTTTGTTCCAGTCCGATTTCAGAAAGGGCTTCAGTACAGGGTGGTCCACATAACGTAACCTATCCCCTTATCTCAAAAATTAAAAGAGATACCGAAAAAAACTGTTTATGAAAGTTGCTTGATATTTCAAGGACTGCTTAAATATTTACGATCTATGTATACAGGGTGCTTCAAAAATTAGATATGATATTAAACTTCATTATTTTTCATTAAACACCCTATATATTTTTATATATTTTGATTGCTCTCCGAAAAACAAGTTAAGTTTGTATATACATGTATGTTCGAATTCGGCGCCGTTTAGCCTGAAAATAAAAAAAAAGATGAAAATTTAAAAAATTGTGTCTCCAAAAAAAAATAATTAATAATACTAGTCAATTTTTTGTTGGTATATTTGAAATAATAAATCAATTAAGTAGGATCCAATTCATGTTAATTTTGTACCCTGGTTGCTTTTTTATATACAGGTGGTCCACATAATGGGTTAAATTAGTGATAATTCAATCCCAGAAAAAACAGTTTTTTTAAATGGAACACCCTATATATTATACATTTTATTGAATAACCTTTTAGTTACCTTTCATTTGGTATGTATATGTCCTATACCTAAAACTAATATTAAAGGCGCTGTTGCGTTTTATTTTCGGCCATGTCATTTTTTATAATAATCTCGTAAGCATAACTTCCGTTTTATGCAAAAAATAAATCACTCTCTAATTTTTACTCTGAATATTATTTATTTTAAATTAAAAAAAAAATTTGAAATATCATTACAATAAAATAATTAAAAAACACAAAAGTTCCAAACTAATTACATTTTTAAATAGTTTTCTATATAACCTCCATTATTTGCAATACACGTCGTATAAATTATTTGAAGTTTGTCGATTGCCTTTTGGACTGAACCATTTTCATTAAGATGGGTAATCTCGGCTCTTATTCTGTTTTTCAATTCGTCTATGCTATGGGTCCTTTCTTTATACACTTTATCTTTGCCTTCTTGAATGCCTTGAAATAATTGATTGGTTGATTTCCTTCCAAAAGTTGGACAGAACTTTTTGTTTAATTTTACGAACTTCTGCCAGAAGAGGTTGAGAGGGTTTTGGCCATGGGACCAAAATTTGGAGTACCTTTAAAACAGAATGAAATTCCAATTCCCACCATAATTAAGGATATTGAATATTTCATTTCTACGCTTCATTTGGATGAAAATACACAAAATGTTTTAAGGGCTGATACGACAAATATTATTAGTAATTTTTATAATACTAGTTTTAACAACAAACACATTGGACACATTAAAGAGTACCAGCACACTAAGAAATATTTAAAAGAAAACCAAGAGTTGATTGTCATGAGGTCGGACAAGGGTAACTCTACAGTGCTAATGTGGAAAGATCAGTATATGGATGCAATGAAACTTATGTTGTCAGATCAAGAAACATATAATGAAATTCCCAAAGATCCAACGAATAAATTTTAAAAGCAAGGTAATCGTCTAGTTGATGAACTGAAGGAGAGTGATGTCATATCGGAAACAGATGCCAAGAAATTAAAAAAACACAATTCTGTACCTCCTCGTATATATGGAATGAGAAAAACACACAAGCCTGATGTGAAATTGCGCCCGGTTGTTAGTTGTGTAAATTCACCAAGTTACAACATAGCCGTATTAATCCACAACACATTATCGTTGGTGACTTCAACTTTTAAGTTCAACTTAAAAACTCCTATGAGTTAGTATCCTTTTCAAAAACAATGACTCTACCTCAAGATCATGTACTGGTTTCACTAGACGTTATATCATTATTTACTAATATTCCTAACCAATTAGTGTGTAATATTATTAATAGAAAATGGTCTTATATTCGAGCTTATACAGATACACCACGGTCCTTGTTTATGAGAATGTTGACTTTCTGTTTTCAATCAAGTTATTTTTTGTTCGATGGTAAATTTTATTCCCAAATTGAGGGAAGTGCCACGGGCAATCCATCAAGCCCGGTCATGGCAAACCTTATAATGAATGACTTGATTGAGACAGTTTCTACCAGTCTTCTTTTAGTCTGGGTTTCATAAGGCTATATGTGGATGAGACTTTGGCCTCAGTACCACGTGACAGGTTGCATGATATTTTGTACTCTTTCAACAGTTATCATAAGAGACTTCAGTTTACCATGGAGACTAAATCTGATGGTAAGATTGAGTTTCTGGATACGGTGGTCTACAGACAACCGAATGGACAGATTTTGACTAATTGGTACATGAAACCAACTAGTTCTGGTAGACTATTAAATTTCAATTCTAACCACCCAATTTCGCAAAAAATAATGACAGTTAAAAATGTATTATATAGGTCAAGCAACCTGTCGGATGAATCGTTTTACAATGACAATTTAATTAAAATTAAAAATACTCTTCTAAATAATAATTATCCGCTTAATTTCATAAATCAAATAATTACTAGATACAAAGGTAATACGAGTTTGAGGGAAAATGATGACAGTAATAAACTGTATTATAAGTTTCCTTTTATACCTGGATTGTCCTTTAAGGATACCAACAATCAATGTAATTTTGCTTTTTACGATGTTAAAACTGTTAGATAGACTGCCTGCTAAATATGAGTCAAACGTAATTTATGGAATTCCATGTTCCCAGTGCCGGAATACGTTTTACGTCGGTCAGACAGGCCAGGCAGTATTTAAAAGATCGCCTACGACAACATACAAACGACTGTCGCAATCATAATAAAATAGACACAACTGCTCTCAGTCTTCATCATCGCAACAAGGGTCATGAATTTGATTTAGTAAAGACAATAATTTTTGATAAAGAACAAAATTATATAAAGCGTAATATTGGAGAAATGATATATATTAACCTGAATAATTCGATTAATTTTAGAACAGATACAAACAATTTAAGTTGTTGTTACTCATCAATACTTAATAAATATAAAGATCATTTCCAGAGTGGTTTAAACCAATAATATAAAAAAATATTACCCTCGATTGTCCTATTTTTTCACTACTTTTCTGGGTTTTTGTTATATTTTAAATTTGTGATCTACTAGATTAGATATTTCGTAATGTTTTTTTAAGTTTGATGTATGTATTAGTTGACTTTGTATACGCCATACTGCGCGGTCTTGATGTAGTTCCACTATTTGCGATAAACCCCTAATTCTTTAATATCTAACTTCATATCGTTTCCTATATCACTCGGAAATAAAACATTGTTTATAAGAATAACTTAAAACGTAAAAAAGGGTGTATTTGCTAAGATTTTGCAGTCATCTCATGAAGCTTTGTAAATTTACATACACTAAAATGATTTATAAAGGCATCCAGACCGCGTGAGGTATTGGTAAGTTAAACAATGTTATTTATTCTTGCCTTAATGTGTTCAATTTATTGTTGCTCGTCATTTTTGAAATAGAGTTAAGTACAATTTCTGACATTTCAAATTAGATAGATTTATCATAGTACGACCAAATGTAATGTGTCTTCTTCTTTTTCTTTATTATAGGCCCTTGAGAAAGTGGCGATTAACCACGAAACGTTGGGATATAAATTACCATAGTGGTTTTATTTGCCTGCCCTCTTCCCACTATAATCCTCTACATTGATGTATTTTACTTTTTCTTTTAAGATAATTAAAAATCTAGTGAATCCAGATGTACTCCAAAATGTGGTAGGCTTCTTGGCCTTCTTCTAACGATTTTCTTTCTACCATTTCTCTTTAACCTTCAGCGAGACATTACATAACTTTCTTGTCCAGGAAAAAGAAGTAACAGTTCTTTTTTTAATCCCGGACTATTTCTTCCTCAAGTTCGGCTAATCATCCTTTTGATCTAGTGTTTATATACCGTTACTTTAGTAGTAATAGTAGAAGTTGAGGCGCGGTCGAAGCCATGCCGGAAGGCCTAATATGGCCCTTGCGGTTTACCGCAAGATTTCACCCCAACCATTTACACCACCTCCATTGCTTCTCTGAACCTCCAGACTTATTTATATAAGGTAGGATACCCTTCCAAGAAAGGTCCTTGACAACGTTCATTTGCAGCCCCGTGACTCCGAATATGTTTTGACGCAGTCTGGGCTTAGCCTCGCACCTGCACAATTAGTGTAGCGATACAAGTATCGTACTTATATCGTTTAGTTCTGTCTGGTGTAGTTTGAAAAGTTAATAAACAGACTCGAAACAGTGACCCTATTAATTTACCTAACATTTATGAGTTGATTAGCTTTTATGTCTCACTTTAAAATCTAAATAGAACCTTCACCTAGTCAGAGGGTTTTTAACGTTTTGCTCTGGCAGCGATACATTTTCTTTTTCAATTCACTTTGAGATTTCTAATGTCTTGGCAGTTAATCTCCCATTGATTCGTCCTAATTTGAAGAAATTTGATTTATTTATTTATCTCAAATTTCGATTTCGAGTTTTTATTTAGTCTTCCTTACTGCTTTCGAAGGTACCCATCGAGACACTTTAAATACCGCATATACAGCAGACAATAAAAATAAAACTACTTTTAAGTCCTGCGTATATCGAAGAAAGCAGCTATTCCGAACCGAATTACTTTCAGCCCTTATTGAACATAATGGAAGAAGTAAACATTCCTTACTATTACCTGAAAGGGAGAAATTCCCTTAAAAACTAAAGCACAAATGTATATAATATGTACATACCTTTAAATCTCCAAACCGTACATGTATTTATTATTTTATATCTATCTTCATTCTGTATATAAAAATTAGGCTTTAAATAATTGCTATTTCTGTACTTTTCGCTATATTTTTACTAACCCTCAAAGCGCTAACTTAGATATTTACAGAAGGCATTTGAAGTTAAAAACATCGCAACCAAGACATGACTGTCAAAAATTTAGCAGGCAATGCTAGGCCACCTTAGCCTTAGTTTTCTATAAAATCGAAATTATGTGAATTTTTATTCGAAATCCAATTTTACTCAATTTTCAAACCTAAGATAAAAAAATGTAAATCAATGTCTTGTAGAAAAGAGAATAAAATTTTTACTTGTTAAATCGGTTTTATTGCAGGAGGTACGACGCTATGAAAGTTCAAATTCGGGCAAAACGAATTGGTGTAAGCTACAATTCGAACGTTTTTGAAAATTCACTCATAATACTCATCGAGCTGATTTGTATACCTTTCTCTAGAGGAAATGTAGACGTTTATTTACGTAATTTGCCGTTGATATGCTACAGGGCCAAACGTAAAGCAGCAGTGGAATATATAAAAAAAATTATTATTTTATTTCTAAATGGGTAGCCCTAAATAAACGACAGAGTAATTTTGACGATGTGGGTTTTCAATCCATCGGGGGAAATTTGGGGTACCAGTAGTTATAATATGGGAGCGCCTCCTCCTCCTCCTCTTCCTCTCTCTCATGTCCCTCATTCTTAACTTCCTCCCCTTTTATTCTCATTCGCATCATATTTTTAATTTTTTCTCTTTGTTCTCCCACATTTGATTTTGCATTCTTAAGTCTTATAAATAGGTGCATCAAGATCATTTTAGTATGTTAAGGTACGAGTGACTGTTAAAAGAAAAAAATCTGTTGAATAAATCTATTAATAATAATATTAAAATAAAATGAGTGAATCAGTTGGAGAAAGAAATCGATCCATTCCGCTTCAGAGCCTCGAAGAAATTATACCAGGAGTTCAAGAAGAAAATATACCATTAGTTCGAGAAGAAAATAATGGGATTGTTTTAAAAAATTTGAACAAAACTGAGAGTGAAGAGAAAAAAGTGTTTTGTGCTATTTGTTTTGAAATAATCGAATATTATGATTCATGTAGACCAAATACATGTTCCCACATTTTTTGTTTAAAATGTATTTTAAGATGGAATGATGAAAATTGTTGTTCTATAATGGTAAACAATTGTCCTGTATGTCGCACTAGATATTACTATTTGGTACAAATCTTCAAAGATGTAATTAGACATCATTTTGTTGTAATTTTAAAAAGAGGATAATATTTTTTTTATAATTTGTGTTTGTGAAAACTCTGGTAACAAATAATTTTGTAAAAAAAGTAAATGTAAATATATATATAATAATTGACACACATTTTTTCCTTTTCCTATATTGAAACGACAACAATGATCTAACAAGTTTTTTAATACATACTAATTTTCACATTACATAACAAAACAATTGTTATGGGTTGACACAAAAAGTGCCACGCCCTAAAATGGCACCACTTTTGCAGATCGAATCTTAAATTTTCTTATGGGAATTTACATGTAAAAATGACGGTTTTGATTGTCGGACCGGCATAGCCTAATCTACTACTTTTTAATTATACTAATAATATTAATATAATTTGCATCAAGTAAGAGAAAACTCAATTGAATACAGAAACAAGCGTTAACAAAATGTTATGCTAATATATGAGTGCTTCTAGTGGCAGTAGACATAATCGACACTTTTTTTACATATGATTAACTATTTCATTTACAAATACAGTGTCAGATGTTAGAATAAAAAGAAGTATTTTGCATATAGCACTGAAAATATATAACCGCTTATAGTAACATTTGACATTTTTAAATTAATATTCTTGACGTATTCTTATTATCTTTACAATTTAAGTTTAAAATTAATATTTTTGACATTATCTATCCATTACGTTTATAACCTATATTTAAAATTAATATTGTTAAACTAATCTACCCATCACATTTACAAACTATGTTTAATATTAAACCTAACCTAACCTAACCTAACCTATATTTAAAATTAATATTGTTAAACTAATCTACCCATCACATTTACAAACTATGTTTAATATTAATATTTAACAATATAATTTTCTATTTCTTTTTTTTCATTTTTGTTGCAGTAAAAGCAAGCATGTTCAGGAATTAGTATAAAAAGATGTATCCTACAAATAGCACAATGTAAATCAGAAGCACTAACAACATAGGCTCTTTTGTAGTGGCAGCTCACGTGATCGGATTCCCCTCTCCGTAAATATCTCATGTGAATTGCACTACAAGGAAGGCAAATAGCAAATGTTCCTAGTCTTCGACTTTCAATTTTAGAGTAGCTTTGTATAACACATACATCTTTTTCTTCAAAATTATTAAATAATTCACTAGCCCTAAACTTGCTTACTTTTACGTCAGCCTCGATTCCTAAATTTAGTAATTGTCCATCCATATCCACTCCTTCGTCAATTTCCTGACCATCTTCCTCCATCTCTTCCTCTTCCTCCTCTTCAATATAATTAATATCGATGTTACATAAGAATGATCTTCTAACAAGCCTAGATGACTTGTCCAAAAATGAATGTTTATAAGTGATGGAATCGCCTTCCAAGTTATTAAAAATCTCTTCTCTTTCTTCAATTTGAGCGGCGATCTCCATATTATTTTCTTCAATTTGGACAGCGTTTCCATTCATATTTTCTGCCATTGTTAGGAACTTTGGATTTAGATCGATTTATTTGATAAAAAATTTGGTTATACGTTAAAATAATAGCGACAACTGATATTACAGCGAATGTTACTGTATGATCGTCGAGTGGATGTTCTTAAGTATATATCCCATCAACCACCACTTTTACTACCTGCAATACATAAGTTTTTTTTTTTTTTTTTTTTTTTTTTTTATTCACTGTCCCTTTCCCTGTCAGTTGCCTCGGGGGGGGGGGGGGGGGGGGGGGGGGGGGCCAAGGGGGGCTGCGCCCCCCTCCCCGCTCCGCCAACCCCCCTAAGGGGGTCACTTCACCTTACCTTCTTTCTCTCCCTTCCTTCTTTCTCTTTTTTATATGTTTCTCCGTTTTCCTTCCTTCTCCTTTTTCCTTCCTTCTCCTTTTTCCTTCCTTCTTCTTTTTCTTTCCTTCTCCTTTTTTCTTTTCTTCTTTTTTAATCTAACCTAACCTAACCTAACCTAACCTAACCTAACCTAACCTAACCTAACCTAACCTAACATAACCTAACCTAACTTAACTTAACCTGAAGAGGGTAGCCCGAAATTGGGGAGCCGGGATTTGAGTCTCGGAAATTAAGGGGTCCGGGGGGAAGGGGGGAAAGGGGGGAGGAGGGGGGGGGGAGGGGGGTCAGGTTGTTGATCGGCTTGGGAAAGTGGTTTTTAGAGATTGTCGTTCAACTTTAAGTAGGACACATGTGATTAACTTTTGCATATAAAATCGCCTCAGCGAAGAGACGAATGCAATTGATTTCTGCATTCACACTGTGCAGAGCTCGCGAGTTTTCTGGTGTTTACATTGTGTTTATTTGGTAATTTTTCAATTTTTATTTTTATTTCTAACATTTTTATTTGGCAAGATTTAATTCTTATATATATTGGTGACATTTTTATGTACATTTGTGGCATTTTATTTGTTATTACGATTTTTTTTCATAATGGACAATTTTTTGGCATCGAGTAGCAAAATTATTGACAATGACTTTGACTTATACACATGTACTCAAATGCAGAATTTTGCAAACCAACAAAACAATGAAACAGACGTATTTACAACTAGTCAACAACAAACTATTCAGGACTTGAATGAAATTATTTATAATAGCCAAGTTCAAAATAATGCCAACAAACAGAACAACGAAAAATATTTATTTACAGCTAGTCAACAAGAAACTCTTGACGATCTTAATGACATTATTGACAACAAATCGGACTTAATTACAACAAAAACTAAACAAACTCTTGAAGAACTGAATGACATTGACGAAACTCAAAATTCTAGCGATGAGGATATTGTTTGTTTTCAAAAATCTAATACAAATTATTTAACATTAAAATCGCCAATTAATTCTCCGAGACCAATTTGCTCTCCCTTTTTGTTTAGTGAAAATTCTGATTCGGAAGAAGAACAAATTGATCAAAATTTAAGTTTGGCTATTTGTCCTACTAATTCACCATATGATATTGTAAATTCTGATTCGCAAGAAAAACAAATTGATCAAAATTTAAGTTCGGCTATATCTTCTATTAATTCACCATTTGCTATTGTAAATTCTGATCCGCAAGAAAAACAAATTGATGCAAATTTAACTTCGGATATTTCTCCTAATAATTCACCAGTTGAACAAAATTCAATTTCGAAACCATCATTTATCATTAAAAAAAATTTTAAAATTAATAAAAAAAATAAAAAACAAATAGCAAACCTTAAGTGTCTGGGTTTCGCTATTCAAAATTTAACTAATTTGATCACAATTAAAAAGGGAGACGAAAGTACGGTGAATTATGTTAAACAGGCCTTTGACAAATTAGTTGACTCATTTGAAGAAATGGATTCATAAAGTCAATTAATTTCTATTGCTTTTTTCAAAATTTGACTATAACTAAATAAAAATGCACAATATTAATTTTATTATTATACAAAGAACTTCAAAAATGCAATTGCTTTTTTCAAAATTTGACTATAACTAAATAGAAATGCACAATATTAATTTTATTATTATTATTATCCAGAAAACTTCAGAAATGCATAAGTGTGTAACATGTAATAAAGTCTTCACTAGAAAGGATAATTTATTGCGACATAATAAAAAACATGTTAACGGAAATTCCACAAAACTCAACAGTTGGTTGAAAAAACCAAAGCTTGTTAAAGGTAAGAACATTTTATTTTTCATGTTATATTTTGTAAAATATTTTTTTCTTAATTTATAGATTCTACAAATATTGTAAAATATTGTAAAGAATGCAAGAAAAATATAAACCAAAGTCTATGGGGTGGACATCTTCGATCTAGTGTGCACAAGAACAATTCCAAAATAGGCTTGGAGGAAGGTGTTGAAATTATCAAGTCAGCATTCAGGGAACGAATAATATCTTATAGGATTTCCTCACACCAAAACTTCATAAATGTGAAAGAGTATTTTCAAAATTTGGAATACAAAATTGCACATCTAATAGATCAAGAACTGCAGAAACATAAATGTATCAAGCTAAATATGGAACTGTTCGGTTTCTATTTTAACCCCAGCAGCGACAGCTATGATGTCAAATCTTTTAATGCGCCGTTCCAAGTCATTTGCCAGGGATATCAGAAAAAAGAACTGTTAGAGCAAATCTGCACCATTATTGACCAGAAAGCTGACGAATTTGCAGAAAGAGATTCAGGTAAAGAATTTATTTTCGATTTTACAACAGCAACAAAAAAAGTAATTTTTTAATTTTTACGTTGCAGGATGGGCTTTGATGAATTTACTTCATTTGGAAATTAATGTTAACAAGCACAATCCGCTGAGAGCCTCATCTTTTATCGAACTTCCTCAAGAGATCAAGAGACGTCAAGCTGTGATCAACATTAGGAATGATGACAACTTTTGCTTCGCCTGGGCAGTTGTGTCTGCTCTTCACCAACCAAGCGGATTAGATTTTGAAACTTCATCCTACCCACACTACTCTTCTGTTTTGGATATGTCAGGTATAGAATTTCCAATGTTGCTAAAGAACATTAAGATTTTTGAAGAAAAAAATAACATTTCTATTAATGTATATGGATTAGAAATTATAAATCCTAAAAAGGGGTATGAAGTAATTGGTCCACTTTATTATTCATCGAATAAAAAAAATCAACATGTCAATTTATTGTTAATAAGTGATGATGATGAAAAAACTTTTCATTATTGCTATATTAAAGATTTATCAAAACTAGTTTCTGCACAAATTTCTAAACATCACGGAAAAAAATATATTTGCGATGGTTGTTTACAATATTTCCCTACAGAAGAAAATTTATTACAACACAATAGCTATGATTGTGATCATTTACGAATTAACCTACCTTCTAAAGAATTAATAAAAGATAAGTTTGGAAACTATTCATATGATAATATTTTGAAATTTGTAAATTATCATAAACAAATGAAAGTTCCTTTCGTGGTGTATGCAGATTTTGAATGCATTTTAAAGCCTTTAAATAATGACAATGTTGATAAAAATCCTAATACTTCATACACCTTAAAACAATATGAACATATTCCACATTCATTTGCCTATTACATTAAATGTTCATTCGACGATAATTATTCTAAATTTGAAAAATATAGAGGTCAAAATTGTGATACATTATTTATAAATTCTTTAGAAAGAGATGTGTATAACATATACAATAAATATTTAAAGACTCCTAAAAAGATGATTCCTTTGAACGAACTGGACAAAATTTATCATAACTATGAAACAGTTTGTCATATTTGTAATAAACCTCTTTTAAATGACAGGGTTGCAGATCATTGTCATATAACCGGTCTTTATAGAGGTCCAGCTCATTCACTCTGCAACATAAATTACAGAATACCTAACTTTATTCCAGTTATATTGCATAATTTGCGTAATTATGATTCTCATCTATTTCTTAAAAAATTATGCTTAAACAAAGAACAACTAACAGTTATCGCACAAAACAAGGAAAAATATATTTCATTTGAAAAGCTTATTCATGTGGATAACTATTTTGATAAAAAGACACAAAAGGCTAAGAAAAAAAATATATCATTAAGGTTTATTGATTCTTTTCAATTTCTATCCCATTCTTTATCAAAACTCTCTGAAAGCTTAAAAGATGAACAATGTAAGGAAATAAAAAAAATTTTCAATGATGAAGAAAGATTTAAACTTATTCGGCAAAAAGGTGTATTTCCTTACAATTATATTGATGATTATTTAAAATTAGAAGAAACAACTTTACCTCAAAAAGACCAATTTTATAATACTTTAACGGATGAGCACATCAGTGATGCAGAATACCAAAGAGCTGAAAAGGTTTGGCAATTGTTTAAATGTGAATCTCTTGGTCAATACTCCGACGTTTACTTACTCTCTGATACTTTACTTTTGGCAGATATTTTTGAAAATTTTAGAAGCACTTGTTTATCCACATATAAGCTCGATCCAGCTCATTTTTACACTTTTCCAGGTTTATCTTGGGAGGCGTGTTTGCGTTATACTGGAATAGAGTTAGAATTGTTAACTGATCCAGATATGATACACTTTTTCAAAAAAAGCGTTCGCGGTGGTGTGAGCTCTTGCATTTGTAGAAAATCTGAAGCTAATAATCCATTTCTTTTAAATTTTGATCCTTTAAAGCCAACTAAATACATAATTTATTATGATGCAACAAATTTGTATGGTTATGCAATGTCACAGCACATTCCAACGGGAGATTTTGTTTGGTTAACAGATAAAGAAATCAATGATTTAAATATTATGAATATTTCTAAAAAATCTAATAAGGGATATGTTTTAGAAGTTGATTTAGAATATCCTACAAGTCTACATTCCTATCATAACGATTTTCCGTTTTGTCCAGAAAACTTTAAACCGCCAAATTCTAAATGCATAAAATTAATACCCAATTTAAATGATAAATCAAAATATGTTATTCACTATCAATTATTAAAACAATGTTTGGAACATGGACTCAAGTTAACTAAAGTTCATAGAGTTTTACAGTTTTCTCAATCTGATTGGTTGAAAAAATATATAGACTTGAATTCAAGATTAAGAAATGATTCAAAGAATGAATTTGATCGTAATACTTACAAGTTGGCAAATAATAGTATTTATGGCAAGACTATGGAAAATGTTGATAGGAGAATTGACGTAAGACTTGTTACAGAGTGGGAAAAAAATAGAAGAAAAGATGGTGCTGAGAATTTAATTGCAAAACCATATTTCAAGGACTTAACAATATTTTCTGAAAACTTGGTAGCTATTCAAATGCAAAAGATTCAAGTTACTTACAATAAACCAATATATGTAGGCTTCTCAATATTAGATATATCTAAAACTGTCATGTATGATTTCTTTTATAATTTTTTAAAACCTCTTTATCAGGAAAATATTTCACTTTTATACACCGATACCGATTCGTTCATTTTAGAAGTCACAACTCCAAATATTTATTCTGACATGATAAAAAATATTCACAAATTTGACACATCTAATTATGAATTTAATAATATTCATGAAATGCCTATTACAAAGTCAGTTATAGGAAAATTCAAAGATGAATATGCTGGTGAACCCATTACTACTTTCTTTGGTACTGGAGCAAAAGCATATTGTATTAAAACGGAAAACAGTTTAACAAAAAAAGCAAAAGGTGTTAAAAAAAGTGCAATTAAAAAGCAGTTGGATTTTATTCATTATAAAGATGTTGTTGAAAATCATTCTAAAACCTTTTGTTCAATGTATGTTTTTCGATCTAGACAACATACAATTTTTACAGAGTTAATTAATAAATTGGCTTTGAGTTCCGAAGATGATAAGCGGTATAAAATTCCCTATAGTTTTAATACATTAGCTTGGGGACACCAAGATATTGCTTTGTATCAATGGAATGCAGAACATGAAGATTTAGATATATTTATGTAGATATTATAAGGTATTTAAATTTGTTGTTTTTGAAACCAAAGTTAGTCTTCATAAGTCTTTCACAAAATGTGCTTAGAAACTTTTGACAAAGAAATTGATAACAGTTATTTTAAAACATATGAAAAACGACTTTCCACTTTTAAAAAATGGAAAGGAAAATTGAGACCAGAAGTGTTAGCTGGAGCTGGCTTTTACTATACTTCAATCAATGATATTTGTAAATGTTTTTATTGTGGTATTGAAATTTTTGATTGGTTAAGTTATGATGATCCTATTGTGGAGCATAAGAAATTTGCTAGGAATTGTGATTTAAATAACTGTTTATGGAAAAATAGGAATCGAATAATTGTAACCATTCAAAATAAGTCTTCAAGCTACACATTTTATATAGTATTATTAATATCCTTATTTATGAACTTTTACATATATTTAAATTAAGTATTTTATTGTTATTTTTTTACAACTGCTTTTGCTTTCGTGGTGAAAGTGTCTGCTTAATGTTAATAAATTTGGAATATAATTATTAATTTGTTTTAATGACTATCAGTAGATCTCAATTTATTCTTCTTTATTTTATTTTCCAAAATGTTTTTTATGTTCATCATCCCCCTGGCGTAACACAGTGTGAAATATGTTTTTCTAATAAAACAGACGTCACTCTAAGTAAATATTGTAAATTTATGAAAATTGGATTAATTAACAATAGTACAATTAGTTGGATGGAACGAATAAATGGAAATGAAAATGCAAGTAAATTTTTTAAAATTTTGTATCATTATCCAAATCGATCTATTTTTGATACAAATTGGATAGAAAGGTTAGAGTTTAAAAATAATCAGTTACAAATTTTAACCCCCAACTGTACCAATTATTATGACGGATTCAAAAATTATTACTTTTCCATCATTAGTGTTACATTAAACTTTGCATTATTTTTATACATTACCATTTTAATTATTTATCTTTATTATAAATTTCAAACTGGAAATCTATTTTTTCATTAATCCATTTTAAACGAAACTTTAAAGAAAGTGGGGATGAGAATATTTAAGTACAAGAATAACACAATATGTTTCAGTCTCGTTTAGTCATTATGAACAACGCCGTGGTTCATAAACCTTTGGAAACGCTTCTTAATTCAAAAATTTATTTTTTAAATAATTCTTTGTCAAAATTTGTTCTTGTTGGCATTAGTTTAAATGATTTTTCTCCAAAAATTGTAATTGGTGGAAAAACTGGATTTTCAATCGCACTAACCGAAGAAAATTGGAAAGACATTTGTGTTCATCAAGGAATTATTGTAAACAATTTCTACTTTCCTCAAGTTGATCAAACCAGTGTGAATATAAACAACATTCATCTGCAGGTTCAGAAAATAAATGATACCCCTGTTCTACAAATTACAAAAGGCCCACACTTCATATACTTAGGACAAGAGTCTTTGGACAATTTGTGGCGATTAAAGGAAATTATTGATTATAGATTATCTATACTTAAAAGGCAAGAATTCAATACATATTTCAAAATATTTCAAAATAATATTTCATCTGATTGTGGCGACTTGTGTACGCATGTTTATAATATAATAAGTCCAACAGAAAATCCTAACAGTGAAAATGTTTCAACTATGATGGAATTACTTGCTTTATATCCTGAACAAATGGAAAACAAATTGAAGCAAAATGGAACAAAACGAAAATATTACGAAGAAAACAATGAAAATGGATCAAAAAGAAAATATTACGAAGAAAACAATATCTTTTCTGGAAGAGAACAATAAGGTGCATGTGTTAGTGAAGTGTAGCTTTGCTTACAGACAAGCCCGAAGGAGTAACTTTCAGATGTGGTACTTAGATAGACTCCGTTTTGAAAAAAGAATAAATGATTGTAAACTTATTCTAGATTCGATATTATCTGAGGAACATAGAAATAAAATATATTTGACACGTTTTAATAAAAATTGTATTTGATGTTTTACTTAATAAAATTTTAGTTTAGTAAATGTGAATTTTATTTGAAATTAATTAGCACATTAAGACTTTGTAATTTGTATCAGCTAAAGCATAAAGTGAGGAACAGAAATAAAACAAATTTAACTAAAATTTAATTTCAATTTAATTAAACAATATTTTTTTTATCAATCCATGTATTATATTTTTTATCAAGTCCTAACCATTTCACATAAACTTTGTTTCCTTTCCTTCTCAAAATCTTCTCAATAAGATACACATCGGTATGCTTTACTTTTAGTAATTCTTGCTCATAAAAACCACCCAGAATGTCCTGATTATCTTCGTCTTGAATTAAATATGTCCAAGGGTTTGTCATCTTAACTTCTTTAATGTGGAATATCTCATTTGACCAATTTGGTGTGTAACCTTTTGAAAATGCCTCTCGATGCTTGCTTATTCGTACGTGATCACCCACTTTAAACTTTGGAGATTTTATATCTAACGTTTTAGCATGAGTAAATGCAGATTTCAAGATTCTATTTTCATTTGTTTTATTTACTTGTTTTGGCTTCATTCCTATTGAAGAATGTTTTGTATTGTTATAATCTTTTACAATATCCGCTAATATATTAAACCATTTGTAATTTCCTTGAATGCTAAATATTTTCCACATATTATTCTTTAAAGTCCTGTTCACTCTTTCTACTATACTCGCTTTCAAATTGGAAAACGTGCTATAATGGTTAATTCGAAATTGTTGCATCAAATTTTGAAAATTTACATTGAAAAACTCTCTTCCTCTATCCGTTTGCAAGTTTTTTGGTGGAGTTTTTGCACTGATTAATATTTTTTTCATTGCCGCTGTTACGTCTTTTCCAGATTTAGATTTTAACGGTTCGGCCCAAACATACTTAGAAAATACATTTATGGTAATCAAGATATATTTAAATCCCTTATTAAATTTGGCATAGGGTAACATTTCAACCAAATCAGCTTGAAAAAGATCATTTAACCCTTTCACTACCACCCTTCTGCGTTTGTAGTTTTTTCTAGCAGGTTTATGTAATTCATTAACGACTTGCTGTTTAACGGTTGTCATGACAACAAACTTGTTTATTCAATTTTAAGGAAGTTCACTTTCTATGTTTTGTAATAATTCGAAATATAACTTTTATATGTTTTTTCCCATTCATTCAATTTATCAATTTGTATTGTATAACTTTTTTCATTTAAAATTTTACTAATTTTAGTAATCTCCTTTTCTAACGCATTAAAGGATTTTTTTATCTCTCCAGTTAAGAAAGTAGTTGATCTACTATCACTATTTTTTAATTCCTCCTCTGTTTTATTTAATTCTTGTTCTAATTTCTTAATTACACTGGACATTATATTTTCCAAGGAAATATATTGTTGATTTTCTTCCAAAGTGAGTTGGTCAATTGTTCTACTGTTAAGAATGCTATTTTGATTTCTTTTTTTTTCATCATCTAACCTTTTTATAAAAGTTCTTAATTGTTTAATTTTTTCCTTGTGTTTTTCAATTATTACTTCTCTTATATTTGTTTCCATTATTTTATTAATTTTGTTGATATCATCACTTAATTTTTTGTCTTCCTTTTTAACATGTTCATTTAAAAATTGCAAATCTTTACTTATTTGATTTAGCGTTAGCAACTGTTTATTAACGTTTTCAATTGAGGTATAACATACTTTAATCTGGTTTTCATACTTTAAAAAATTTTCATCAAAAACCTTAAGCTTTTTAGCAAAGATTTCATTATTTGTTTCATTTTCACCTAATCTCCTTTTTAAATTATTAATGTCACTTATTCTCTCTTGATTTTGTTTTGAAATATGGCGTCCAAATTTATCAACTGTCATGTTGAGCTTTCATTAAACAATAATTATGATTATATTTGATACCTGTTATTTATAGTATTACTTTATCTTCTCTTAATTCTTCAATAATAGAGATAATCTCGTTACTATGAGCATTATTTCCCGCATCACTTGATGAAATTAATAAACGTAGCCTATCAACAATTTCGTTTACATTATTCCAGTATACATAGTCTGTATTTGATCTGTTTGTTTTCAAAATTAATCCCTTTCCTGTAGATTTGGCTCTAGTTGTTCTAAACGGAGGTTGTGGTTTGTTAAATGCTGTAACTAATCTTGGCAAGGTTTTTGTCTTTGTAATCCCCTTTCTTTGTAAATATGGTCCTATTATTGTAACATATTTGTGTGATGTATTTCCTTGAACTTGTTCATTTGAATCAAAATTCCTACGATATACATTTGTTTTAGCTAGAATGTTCATGTAATTATCTAAATCTTCCTTCTTATAACCTATCGGTTCTTTTTTGAAAAGCAATTCGTATAAACCTGGCGTGCCTGTGTACGTTATTCCTCCCACTTTAATGTCCTTTCCAATAATTTCTACCGGTATCTGTGTTAAACCAAAAGAAAACTTATCCGTTTCGAGGTCATGAACTATTCCGTAATAATGGTCAAATTTATGTTGTGTATCTTTCACACCCTCATCAATATATGATCTGGGTAATTCATGAAAATCTGCTAAGTAATCTTTATATGATGGTGTACCAACATAGGTTTGAATTGTTTTTCTAGTTTGTTCCAATATGTCTGACAAGTTTAAATTTGTTGTTGTGTCACTAGAAGGATCTGAAGTTTCTGCTATAACAGTTGATGACAATGGTTGTACTACAGGAGAGGAAGAAGTGATACTACTGTCATTTAAAAATGTTGGTAGTTCTGTAGGGAGTAACGGAGTTTTTCCTGTTTTCTGAATATTTTTCGTCGGAGTTGATGTTTTATAAAGCTTTGTAGGTGTTTTGAATTCTTCATACTTTGAAACTCTTTCTTCTTTTAAATCGAATGGTTCGGATTTACCAATACTTGAAATTAGCTGTTTAAGTGGTTGTGTTATTGGTCTATAAGTTTGTTCTAATTCGGACTGAGCAGTAGAAGTAGCTAATTTCAAGCTTTGATATTTCTGCTTCACGGCTTGTCTCGATTTTATTAATTCTCGAGCTAAACGTTTATCCATGCTGTACAAGTTTTAAATGAAATAAAACTGCAAATTTTTTACTTTTATAAATATATAAAGGAATCGAATTTACTCCTATATCTGCCGTGATTTACTTCACAATCTTTGTCAATTACAAGAAAGCCATATGGATCCATCCAACAGTTAGCACAAATATTTTTAAACTGATCAAATGTCATATCCAATATACAGTGGTCATTATATATATGTTTTAAACTCAAACAGTCCTGTTTAAATAAAATTAATAAGTTTGCATTTTCTCGAATTAGACGTTTAAGGATTGAGGAATATCCTTGAAAAATAAAAAAACAATCGGTGTTTCTATGCCTTCCATGCGTGAAATAGTCCCTAATAATAGATTGATTATGACAAGGAATATCATCAAAAATGATAACGGAATTTGGCTTTATCTCATGAGGTGAAATAATGTTCTCATCGCTATCATATTCAAAGTATCCAATTTCTTTCATAGGCTTTAACAACTTCCTTAAATATTCATATTTTGGTTGATCTAATGACTTTGAATAAACATAGACATTTTCAAACCTAATTCCATTAGGATGCTCGAGCAGTGTAAGCATAACGTTGGTTTTACCGCTACCACTGCAACCAACTATAAGCCCTCTTTTTGAACCACCGCAAAATAAGTCACCATGTTTTCTCAACTGTTTACTTAAAATTTTTTCGTCATGATTATTTACTGGTAATGAGAATTTTTGTTTTTCAATCCTCATTCTTAATCACACTAGTAAATATTTTTAGCTGTAAAAGTATTTATACCAGAAAAATGTCAATGTGTTTTTAGTATAAAAAGAACTTCAATGACTGTGGGTCGTCATAAGTTGAAAAAAACTATTAAAAGACGTAATAGAAAAGGCTCTGGTTTAGTAAATAAATTAATTAGCAAACTACCTTTCGAAGTTCATATACCTGGATATAATTATTGTGGTCCCGGCACCAACTTGGAAAAAAGATTAACTAGAGGTGACGTTGGTGTAAATCCATTGGATTCCGCTTGCAAAGAACATGATATATCTTACTCTCAGACTGAAGATTTATCAAAAAGACACATATCTGACCAAATATTAGAAAAAAAAGCCTGGGATAGGGTAAAAGCTAAAGATTCTTCTATTGGTGAAAAAATTGCAGCTTTAAGTGTTGCAGGAATAATGAAGGGTAAAAGAAAGTTCGGTTTGGGATTAAAAAATACAAAAGGGGGTAAACTTAAATTGAGAAAAAAACGTATCATTCGAACGCCCAAAAAAATTGGAGGATTTCTACCTCTTTTGTTTCCCATTCTTGGCGCCCTGGGTGCACTAGGTGGAGGCGCGGCAGGAATTGCTAAGGCAGTAAATGATGCTAAAGCAGCTAAACAGCAACTAGAAGAAATACATAGACATAATATTGCAATGGAAAATGCTTCTAAAGAAGGGAAAGGATTATATATTAGACCATATAAAGGAAAGGGACTATTTATTAGACCTTATAAAGGAGGATCCGTCAAAATGAAAGCAATCAGACAAAAAAAAAACTCAAAATAAGTTTTCCAAAAAGAGCACTTACGAACAATGATATTATTAAATATGTAAAGCTGTTAAAAATAACTGGCTTTAGAGGTGTTTTTATGCTCGATGAACTTCCAAAAAAAATTAATCTGAAAGAATGTGGTATTGTAAATTTGGATAAAAAACAAAATAAAGGATCTCATTGGACTGCTTATATTAAAAATAACAAAAATGTAATATATTTTGATAGTTATGGAAATTTAAAACCACCTTTAGAACTTCTCAAATATTTTAATTCGAATGGCAAAGTGGATGTATTTTATACTTATGAAAATAAACAAAAATTTAATTCATATAACTGTGGTCAACTATCCCTAAAATTTTTGCAAAAAAATATATAAACTCATTATTTATTGTAATATCTCATTCATAAATAAACTGCAATGTCTACCACAATTGCCATATCAGGAAACAGTTCTGTTTTGTCTGCTGATTTTAATCCGCCCATATATTTAGAGGATGAAAAACAATATTACCTGGGTTTAGCTGTATTTGAAACGATTAATACAATACACAATATAAAAGAAGTATATAATAAATTTTATATAGATAAAAAAGTAATTGTTATTCCCGACGGAACTTATGACATTACAGATATAGAAACATACATAAGAGAAAGTATAGAAGATTTATTTCCGAATGAAAAAATTTTTTTTCTTTTAAAAGCAAATGTTAATACTCTAAAAACTTTTTTAATGTGTAGTAGAATAATTGATTTTACCAAGGAAGATTCGATAGGAAAAATGTTGGGTTTTAATAGCAGGATACTAGAAGCTATGAAAGAGGAAGAATCAGATAATGTTGCAAAAATAACTAAGGTGAATGCTATTTGTATTGACTGTAATATTTGTGTCGGTTCTTACAATAATGGTAAACCTGTTCATATTATTCACCAGTTTTATCCAACTGTAGCTCCAGGGTATAAAATAGTTGAATCTCCTTTGCCCATTTTGTATTTTCCAGTTAGCGTCAAAGCAATTAACAATATAACAGTTAAAATAGTTGATCAAGACGGAGAACTTATCAGTTTTAGAGGAGAAACTATAACAGTAAGGTTACATTTACAAACAAGTGAAATATAAAATGGTAGTTAGATATAATAGAGCCCTTGGGATGAGACTTGCCCCTACTACTATCAACAAAGTAAAAACTTATAAAAAGAAAAAGCCTAAACAACAGTTCAGTATCAAATCCAACACCAACAAGTTAAGACGAGATAATCGTAAATTTCTCACATCCTTGGGTTTCACTGTTTTAAAATAATGAACATATTAAACGTAAACGAAAAGCTTTATGTAGACAATTCCATCGTCAGTTCTGAGCTTCACACATATCAACCATATATTTCTTCAAAATTCGATTACAATGATGAAATAAGGATCCCAATTCAAGAACTCGATGCTTACACTCTACCATCAGATAGTTTACTTTATATCGAAGGAAAATTAACTAATACAGAAGGTAAATATAAGAAAGAATTGCTATTTATTAACAATGGTATAGCCTTTTTGTTCAGAGAAATCCGCTATGAACTAAACGGAATTACTATAGATTCAATAAGAAATGTTGGATTAGCATCAACCTTAAAAAGCTACCTTTCTCACAATACCAACGAAAGTTTAAAACTGGAAAATGCAGGTTGGTTTCCACATCGGAAAGAAGGTGATACAATTTTAGTTGATAATGATGGAAAATTCTCCGTATCCATACCACTAAAAATGCTTTTAGGATTTTTTGAAGATTACAGAAAAATTATTATGAATATGAAACAGGAATTGGTTCTTATTAGATCAACTGATGATTTAGATGGTGTTATTTTCAAAGAAGATCCGGCACACCTTGTTACTGCTCCTGACACTCCATTGGTTACTTTCGATAAAATTTATTGGAAAGTTCCTCACATTTTAGTTGATATGCCACAACAACTTGCTCTATCAAAAATATTAGAATCAAATAAGATATATTGATAGGATTCAGGAGTTGGGAACTTGTTGAATATTCTTCTCTAACCGAAACAACCCGTCACACATGGCCGGTAAAAACAACTAGTAAACTAGAAGCTCCTCGTCATGTTGTGATTGGCTTTCAAGAAAACAGAAAAGGGAAAATTGTTAAAGATATGAGTAAATTTGACAATATTACCTTGTCAAATATTAGAGTATATTTAAATTCTGAAAGATATCCTTATCACGATTTGTACTTAAATTTCGAAGAAAACAAATTTTCTGCTTTATACGAAATGTTTGCCAACTTTAGACAGTCTTACTATGGTGTTCCAAATGAACCCATTTTTAATCCTGAACAATTCAAAAACATTAGTCCTATTACACATATTGATTGCTCCCATCAAAAAGAAACAATTCAAACGGGATCCGTAGTAATGAGAATTGAATTTGAGACACACAATGCAATTAAAAAAGATACTTCTGCTTATTGTCTTATTTTACATGACAAATTATTTAGCTACAACCCTCTTACTAAAATTGTGAAACAATTATAAACTTTATCCCCACTATTTTCATATTTCGATTTAATTTAAAGAAATTTTCAAAAGCTTTTAGTTTTAGTCATGACATCAAAACTACAACTACAAATTGAAAAATTTATTTTTAAAATTAATCAACTGAAAGAAGAAATTGCAAATTATTCAAGTAAAAAAAGTCTCATTAAAAAATTTGCTGCTTTGAAAATATGAGATTGGTTATAGATATTCAAGGATTCAAGGATGAAAAAAATAAATTTATACCGAAAGAGCTTGCAGCTTTTGATGGTTATGAAATGACTCATTACATTTTTAAAAGGCCTTTTCCAATGGAGTTTCTTTCACCTGATTGTCACAAGCAGGCGGTATGGTTAACGAAAAATTATCATTGTATACATTGGAATAATGGATTTACTCCATTACATCATTTCCCAAAAATAATTGAAACACTTACGAAGAAAGCAGATTTTGTTTTTGTAAAAGGAAGCGAAAAAAAGGATTTTATACAGAAATATTCTAAAAAGCCTGTGATTGAAATAGATGAACAACCAGCGCTAAAGCTAATGGAACCAAAATGCTTCTATCATTCAAAATCACCTTGTATGTGTGCTTTGACAAATGTGTTATTTTTATATGACAATTGTTTTATGAATGAATAAAAATATAAAAAACTTAATTACCTTTTTATTTTGCATTAACCAACCATGATTGAATACAATTAATATGATACCTTAAATCTAATTTTCTAAATTCATTTAAAAGTTCATACTCATTTTTATATTTTAAATAATCATTACAAAATTTAGCGGCTAATTTACATTGTTCCATTCGATCTATATTATTAACATATGCTGACAAATCTTGTGCTTCTGCGTCTTCTTCGCCTACAATTGATAAATATTGGAAGTATGCAGCAGATATAATAAACTCTTCATACATTTCAGTAACCATTTGCTCCATTGTAAATATTATTAAATTTATTCTTCCTTTTCAATTTCTTGAAGAATAGTATCCTCGTCAATAAATTGCTTCAAGTCTTTTAAATAGTAACCAAAGCCAATATCTTTTAGATCTTGAATAAGTTGAAAAAAATTTAATGTTTCAATGTATTTGTTGCAACAGAGGGCAGCCTTTACGAATTCCTCAGATTGATTACAATAAAAGTCTATCCACTCCGGACCACTTGCCATACAATATGAGAAATAGGTTTTTGAAAGATTACTAAATTTCTCCTCTAATAATTTAACTGCAATCAGCAACTCAGCCATTTCATTTATTTAACATAATATTTTAAATATGTAGGGGGACGTCTCTTGCGAATAGGATTAACTTTCTTTGATAATACCTGTTTTTTATCTTCGTATAATTGAAACCTCTTTTGGGTTGCAATAATAGCAGGTATAAATTGGCAATCTTCTCCTATAAATTCTATTAGGTGGCTTAATTCTCCTACAAAGTATGATTTCCCAAATGTATTGAAAAACGTAGTAAGGCTTATAATTCCTTCTAAATAATCATCACAACAGTCAATTGCTTCCAAATAATCTCGTTTCAGTGGATAAAACAGCTTGGTGTATTCATCTTTCGAAATCACTTCAAAGAAATTGAGATATTTAACTTTTAACTGTCTGATAGTTGTAGTTAATTTTTCGCGATTACACATAATTCACTTATTACTTGACACATTTTTTCTTTTTGTTTTATACAAAATTGGTGGAAAAATTCAAAAATAACTTTTTACGCAACTCGAGCACAGCTTAGTAAATGTGTCTCGGCATACTAAAATGATCATGATGCACCTATTTATAAGACTTAAGAATGCAAAATCAAATGTGGGAGAACAAAGAGAAAAAATTAAAAAATATGATGCGAATGAGAATAAAAGGGGAGGAAGTTAAGAATGAGGGACATGAGAGAGAGGAAGAGGAGGAGGAGGAGGCGCTCCCATATTATAACTACTGGTACCATAAACAATTTTCGTCCCTCATTAACTTTCTCGAAAATAAATAGCGAAATTATAAGGACAGAATCAGTTTTTTATGTTTTTAGAATTTCAACTGCTTTCTCGGTATTTGAGGTATAGGTATCCTATATTGACTTTAAATTTCCTTTATATTCCTTATCGAACTCTCTTTTTACCTTGACAGGGTTTTGGGGACACCGCAAAATCCTTTCTAGTTATCCCATTTTTTTCCTTTTTTATTTTTCTAAGCGACATCCCGGGCTTCTATTTTGCCCGTTAACGAATTTTAATGGAAAATCCGAGAAAAAAATTCCTCACCTGCATTTTGAATCATCGAGATTTTGATCATTTTGATCCCTATCGTCCGCCACTGTCTGCTTAATATAAGTCCCACCAAAAACGTATTTTTACCAAAAGAAGTGCTCATTCATCCTTTACGATCGATCTTATAAAAGAATATTTTCCCGATGTACCGTTACCGAGCTGGACGACTTCAAAGGTTAAAAACTTCAAAATTGCCGGTTCAGAAAGAGAAATGCGAGAAATGGAATACTGAAAAAAAAAATCCATATTTATTTATAACGAAACGTAATATAGTGTAATGACTTGCTGAATTAAGGTTAAAGAGAAATGGTTGAAAGAAAATCGTTAGGAACTAGACGGAGAAATTCGTCGGTGGTGGTTGACATGAGAAAACAAATGGGAGACCACAAAATTTATGATGACAGGAAAATGGGACAGTTATGATATAGGGTGGAGGTGAACTTGTAAGTTTTTAAAACTATAGCGGGAATTAATGGGTTTTTTACTATAAACGCAGGAAACAGTATATCCTCGCCAGTCCTTAGACTCCACAGCGTGTTCCACAGGAAGTGCTAAGCAAATACCTCTAGAATTTCTAAAAATCCTCGTTGCTGGATGAAACTCGGTCCGTTTAAAAAATTAAAAATAGTTAAAAGTTTTCTGTTAAGCACGTATGGCGGGACGCCGCGAGGTCTGTATCGTTCTAGTGTGTCGAAAGCGCAAGATCTAAATAAGTGACTAAAAAGTTCTGCCTGTGAAGTATGAAAAATCATAGTAAATTATCAACCTCAAAGTAATTATTTAAATAAAATATGTCTGATAGACTAGAACATTGCGATGCGACTGTTTTCTTGTATAGGGTGGTGCAACCAAGATGGGGTGGACGATTGTGGGCAAACGGAGAGGAATTTGAAAAAACATTTTTGGGATATGATTGATAGTCAAGAACGCTGTGTTTTAAAATTATACCCATTATACAGGGTGGTCTGAAAAGTTCGTGGTGAACCAAACTTGTGTTTTTTTAAATGGGACACCTGGTATATTATTATTTTAGTTGATTCTCCTATTCGTTACGATCATTTTGATATGAGGTTTGTTGGGTCTATAAATTTATACCAAGGGAATGGGACGAGGTTAATGTGGAAAAAAGGGTTATACTCCGGCCATTTTTTGAAAACAATTAAAGCAGGTATGGAAAAACCAAATATTCTATAAAATGTATTGTATCTAGGATTACAATAATCGCTTGTAAGTCGTTCAAAATTATTCACTGTTATACAGGGTGGTCAAGTTTTGCAAATTTACCTCGGATTGAATTTTTTTAAATGGAACACCCCATATATTTTACTGTCATATTAAAGATAACATCGCCAGCTTTCAGAAAATACCCTATTTGATATCTTTCTAACCAACAGTTTTTTAGTAAATTAATCGTGAAATCAAAATTGACTCATTCTAACAGAAACGGTATTATTTACGTCGCTTAAATTGACTACCTATAATATAAGGAGGCCATGATATAATCATAAATGAAAAGAAAGATTGACATTCTTGTCAAAACCGCAAAGTGTCAGAGAAATGGCATCAATTACCATTGTTTTTTGACGATAAGCCGAGAAATTGTTAAGTAACAATGAGTTTAAGTACTCCAGAGTTGAGAAACATGACTTTTATGTTGGGCGTGTGTCCAAAAACCTTTTACTAGCAAGCAGGGTTTATGCGGCTCGATATCCCGATGCCGAAAAAAAACCAAGACCTGAAGCTTTTGCAAGTTTATTAGAGAAGTTTCAAGAAACAGGCAATGTTGCTTTTAAGAAACGTAAAGAAATTAATAAACCAGTTACCAATGAAGATAATGCTTTGACAGTGTTATTAACAGTGCAAGAAAATCCACACACAAGTACCAGGGAAATTGAGAGAGCTACTGATTTTGAACGCACTAGTATTAAACGGATTCTGAAACAACATAAATATCATGCCTACCACATTGAATTACACCAAGAACTGTATGATCGCGATTACGTCCAACGACAAGAGTTTTCAATTTGGTTTTTAAATACAATTTGGGATAATCCAGGTTTTGTAGATAGGGTGCTGTTTTCAGATGAAGCAACTTTTAAAAGCAACGGCTTGGTTAACAAACATAATATGCACTATTATTCAACCGAAAATCCACATTGGATTCGTCAGGTGGACTTCCCCCGCATTACCATAGGCATGTAAGACATTTTCTCAATAATTGGAAAGGAGAGCATTGGATTGGGCGAGGTGGACCAGTTAAGTGGCCTGCGAGGTCACCCGATTTAACGCCTAGATTTCTTTTTATGGGGACATGTTAAAGAAGAAGTTTATAAAGAGGTTCCAACCACAGTGGAAGATATGAAGTTGAGAATAATAAGCAGTTTTCGCAACATTTCAGACCTGACTTTGAGAAAAGTGAAACTTTCATTTATGGATAGACTCGAAATGTGCCTTCAGCAAAACGGTGGTTTAGTTGAACATCTTTTATAAGTTTTTTTAATTACATTGTTTTTGTTGATTTATATTAAATTTATTTTTTTTTGTAAAAAAAGATCTGTTATTAATACTGTCAAAGCATTATCTTCGTTGGTAACTGGTTTATTAATTACTTTACGTTTTTTTGAAAGCAACATTTCCTGAAATCTCTATGATAAACTTGCAAAAGCTTCTATCTTGTTTTTATTTCGGCATCGCATCATCAAAGAACAATATTTATTTATTTACTGATGACAATATTCTGACACTTTGCTGTTTTGACAGGACTGTCAATCTTTTGTTCAATTTATGATGATATCATGGCCTCCTAATATTAAATTGTCTATTTTAACAACGTGAATTCAGAGTAATTCGTGTTAAAATGAAGAAATTTTGATTTCACAGCTAATTTACTGAAAAACTGTTGGTCAGAAAGGTATCAAATATGGTATTTTCTGAAAGCTAGTAATGTTATCTTTAACATGAAAGTAAAATATACAGGGTGTTCCATTTAAAAAAATTCAATCCAAGGTAAATTTGCAAAACTTGACCACCATGTATAACAGTGAATAATTTTGAACGACTTACAAGCGATTATTGTAGTCCTAGATACAATACATTTTATAGAAAATTTGGTTTTTCCATACCTGCTTCAATTGTTTTCAAAAAATGGCCGGAGTATAACCCTTTTTTCCACTTTAACCTCGTCCCATTCCCTTGGTATAATTAGACCCAACTAACTTTATATCAAAATGATCGCAACGAATAGGAGAATCAACTAAAATAATAATATACAGGATATCCCATTTAAAAAAACACAAGTTTGGTTCACCACGAACTTTTCAGACCACCCTGTATAATGGGTATAATTTTAAAACACAGCGTTCTTGACTATCAATCATATCCCAAAAATGTTTTTTCAAATTCCTCTCCGTTTGCCCACAATCGTCCACCCAATCTTGGTTGCACCACCCAGTATAATCAACTGGTAGTGCTAGATAGATAAAAAGTAACCAAAAGAATGTATTTAATTCGTAACGTTTAAGAACAGGCGAATCGGACTAACGAAGTGTTTATTTTTTTCGTCAAAGGTAAATTAGGTCAGTCTAGCGCCAGGAACCCCTGACTTGAATATAGGTTAATGGGTTATCGGTTCGAGAGTGTTTATTTTTACATAGACATAAAAGAAAAAGGATACCGCGGCAGCATATTCATTTAAACGCATTTATTTGGAGCATAGACTTAATGCGAGGTAATTAGTGGAAATATATTAATCAAAAATATTTATTATGTTATATTATCAAGTTAACAAGAGAACCCAACCGAAACACTGAATATGCTGGCACGTAGCCAGAAATTCGGTTCGGGTGGGGGGGGGGGGGTTCTAAACCAGAAATTCATGTTGTTTGAATCTTGTAAAATGAAGATCGCTGAAGATACCTCGTGCAATCCCTGGTGAAACGTCGGAAAGTAATTCCAATTTCACACGGTCTAAACCCAAGAACCATGATTTTTTTAATAGACTTCTAGTTGCTGAGTATTTACTCTACTTTCCATTAGTTAACCGAGAGACAGGCTGTCAGGTTCAACACTTTTCTGCCTTGGACCTAGCATCGGGGTACTTTCAAGTTCCATTACATCCAGACAATCAGAAGAAGACAACTTTTTCAACGCCAGATAACCAATATCACTTTTTGAGAATGTCAATGGGATAAATGCACCATCTACGTGGAGCCGACTCAGGCATGATATACTTGAAAAGCTAATTAGTGTTTTCAAAAAACGTTTTTACACATATCGAGAGACTGCGGCACCTGTTCGAAAGGATGAGAGAAAGTAACTTAAAATTGAAGCCAACAAAATGTCGTAAGACCGGAATTGAATATTTAGGCCATATTATAAAACACGGCAGATACATGACCTATTCGAATAAAAAAAATAGTCCAGAATTACCTAGTGCCTAGAACTGTTAAAGAAATTCAAACATTTTGATTTTATCGGAAATTGTGCCGAATTTTGCAAAAATTAGGCAGCCTATCACACACCTCAGAAAGAAAGATGTGAAATATAACTGGAGACAAGAACAACAAATGGCTTTTAATACGCTTAAGCAGGCTCTAATCACGTCACCCATTTTAAAATATCCCGACATCAACAAATAATTTATACAAAATAGAGATTAAAGTGCCACTTCAGTTGCCGCAATACTTATGCAATTACCCAACGGAATAGAACACCCAATATTTTATTCTAGTCGTAGCTTAAATGACGCCGTGAGATGGTACAATGCCACCGAACGTGAGTAACTAGCTGAAGTGTATGCAGTAAAAACATATAAGGTTTATTTGACAGGAGCACATGAAACGGATAATAGGCCCTTAAAATATTTACTTGCTATTAAGGAGCCTAGCTCTCGATTAGCTAAATGGGCAAGCTTCTTAATGGAGCATAGTTTTACCATAAGATATCGACCGGGAAAAATTAATACCCGAGTGGATGTTTTAATTATGTTAAGCCCTGAGAACACACAATTTGCAGTCGTCGCTTCAGTCACCGAGTAAGACGCAGTCAAACCCATTATAAATGCCATCTGAAGTAGAGAAGAATTTAGGGTGTTCCAGGAAGCCGATCCAAACATTGTGCAATTAAAAGAATGCCTCGAACAAGATAATCCCGAGTATATTGGAAATTCTTCTATATTTGCATTACATCCCAGACAGAAAAAAACGGAAAAATTCAGCAAACATTTTACTGGAAAATCTTACGTAAGCATGTCAAACACCTTATTGAAAATTGTCATTCTTTTAATCTATACAAAACAAATCCTTAATTGACGTCAGAAATGCACAAGAATATGGTGCCCGAAGCCCCCGGTCTAGAATTAGCCAGGGTTTAGTAGGTCCCTTAAATAGGACCTATCAAGGAAATAAATATATTCTAACTTGCATAGACTCTCTTTTTGACTAGGTATCCCGAGTGCATTATGATATGATATGAAAGCAGAGACCATCGCAAAAGTCTTTATTGAAAATATTATTCTTAAATATGGAGGACCCATATTTTGACAGACTGTGGCACGCAATTTGTTGGAAGTTTGTTCATGGAATTTTGCATATTACAAATTAAGAAACTAAAAACCACACCATATCATCCCGCTGGAATTGGTATCACTGAGTGTCTGAATAGAACCCTAAAAACCTTCATCAGTAATTTTGTTAATGAATAACAAAATAGCTGGGATGAAATTTTCCCTTATGCTCTATTAGCGTAAAGAAATTCGATACAAGAGGCTACACAGAATAGCCCATTTTTCATTTTGTTCGGCAGAGACATGGAACTTCTATTTAACCTTACTATACGGGAAGATAAAGTCAGATACGATCTCGGAGAAAATTACGCAAGTGAAATGGTTCAACGGATGCATTAAGCTCATGAGTAAGCCAAAATTAGTATAGAACATTCCCTGAAGTAACGGTGTAATAAAAGAAAATTCCGAAAACTAAAATCTGAATTGTCTATAGGTGATTTAGTTTACCTAAATAAAGTTGCAATTTCGGGGAAAAATATAGCAACAAAATTTAAAATTAAGTTGGCAGGTCCGTACCGAGTCATTGAGAAGAAATAAAACAATTGCACAATAATAAGGAACAAATAGTGCATTTAGAGAGAGTAAAAAAGCAATACAGAAGTTCGGAGAGAGCAGCACCAACACATGAAAAATTACTAATCCAAGAAAAACTAAACGATGAACTAGCCCAAAAAATTACACAGGAGGAGGGAGGTCCCATGAACTAATAAAATTACAGGAGGCGAAAAATATAAGGACCTGGCTCTGAAGAGGAGAAAATAACCGATGGAGGAAATCAATCTGAAGATAATTCTGAGTCTGACGAATCAGGGGAGGCCGTAGGAGACGATTAGAATATAGAAAAACCTTTAAGGAGACGTCAAACCAGAACCAAGGAAATCCGAGCTACGTAATTCATTAAGAAAATAGGTCGTAATTAAGATAAATATATTACTAAAATATAGGTATGGATAGATTTATGATAGTAGAGCTTTCAGTTCTTGAAGTCATTCTGAATTGAGTGCTGCAAAATATTTTCTTAGTGTAAATGTTAGACGGTTAAAAATACAGGTTTGGGATTTTTTCGTGAATTAATCTATCATATTTTTACTTTCCCATGTAAGAGCTCATATATTGCTTACTAATATAATGTGTGGGATATATAAAATAGTATTGTTATTGCGACATAATATAAGGTGGATTTTTTTTCGATATTTTAAGGGCTCAAGAAAATGAAAAACTTATTTGTAGAAAAAAAGTATAATGCCTTTACCGATGTATATCTATATCTAAGAGTACACAAAATTCGCGCGAATGAAAACCATTTCGTTTCAAATTTGTATAAAAAACAGTGGGTCAAAGTCTCGCGGAAATTAGAAATTGTTATTAGAAAATATAAGTTGGGTGTTTTTCGATGTTTTAGGAGCCCTAGACAATAAAAAACTTATTTGTAGAAAAAAAGTACAATTCCTTTGTGGTGTACACAAAATTCGCGCGAATAAACTTGAGAACAATCAAACCACTTCTTTTCAAAATTGCCCCAAAAATGGTCTGGGTCTAAGTTTCGCGGAAATTAGATTTTCGTAGTCATGGGAGTGGATCTTTAATTTTTCGGAAAACGGCAAAATAGGTACCTCAAATTTATTATTTTTTTTACATAAATTTTTTTTAGCACTATACAAGGAAGCTCTAAAAAATATTCAGAAACGATTTTTTTATACAAAAAAAAATTATTTTATTTATTCTTTTCATACAAAAACATTTTTTCAAATATACAGGGTAGCCCTAGGAGGCTACCTGAAAATAAAATAAAACTGTATTCCACAAATATTAAACACTCCTCAAATGTATTTTATCATGTTGTACATATAGACATTTTTTCCAGAATGCCGGGTAGCTTATAAGAATGAAACAATGAAACAGCCCCCTGAACACGTCTAATGTCTTCTATTCTTATGCATAATTTTTTTCTACTATACGTAGTCGCCTTAGAGATATGCAGCAGCCCCCAAAAGCGATTTTTTTATTGTAAAGCGGTTAATTAAAAAAAGCGGTGAAACATGTATTATGGTTTTTATGGTAGCCCTTAGAAATATAAGAATCCTCTAAACATACAAATTTTTTTTATATCTATAAGGCTTAGCTTTTTTTAAAAAACGTAAAAATAGGACATAATATTTTCTTTTTTACATATACAAGCAATTTTTTGTATATAAGGAGATCGAGCAGATCCCTAGAAACCAAATTAAAATTTTAGGTTTTTACTTTAAGGGGGTGGAAAACGCCAAATATGTTTTATAATTTGTATATAATTTTTTTTTTCGATAACACAGGGTTAATCGGTTGTCGGGGGTAAAATACCTCTTTAAAGGTCAAGATATTTTTTTATTTCAGAAACTATTAATATTTTCAAAAAATAATAAAACAAATATTTTATTATATATTTTCTCAATTCGTTATTAGATGAGGTCATTTAAAAAAAATTGTCCAACATTTACAAGGTACTTTAAAAGGTATCCATTTAGGATTGTGCGTACTACATAGTACTTTAAATATTAAGATATTTTTAAATTTAGAATTGATGTATGTGAAACTATCAAAAATACCCACATATGCAGGCACTTAGCCAGAAATTCAGTTCGGGAAGGAGGGGGATGGACCAAATATCAAAACTCGGGAAAATTGGAAAGAAGTATAGCTATACCAATATACTTTTACAGTATAGGTGGGGCGTCCAAACCCCCTGAACGTCCCAACAGGTTTAGGTAGCTGTTCTCTGACTCAAGTTAGTTAATCCCATATTTTCTAACCTACACATATACACACCTATAGAAAATCTTAGAATATTACGTACGTCTGGGGTGATTAGTAGTATTTATGAAGAATAATTTTTTTGCTAAAGTCGATAATAAAAAAGTTATCCATTTGTTTACTAAAATTACAGTGTATTTACAGATCCGATTTTGTGTAATGTAGAAGTAAGTAACCATCTAGAAATGTAAGGTAAAGGAACAACCTTTTGTGCAATTTCGAATTTTTTGTATAAACGAATGTCCTATTCAAAATGTAATCATTTATCCAAACTAAAAAAGTTAGGAACGCTCTTGTCATTTTCACTTTATCGATATACGGCTATGAGGGAGTTAATGATCTGCCTACTTCTAGTAAGTAACCAGGCCGTTTTGGCCCTTATCAGGTCCCGCAACGAAATCTTTTGTCTGCCTTCCTTTGTTGTAAGTGTGTCACTCCCTACTGAGGGTCTGAGAGGTTCAATCATTTAGGGCTACCTTAACTTGTTGCCTTGATAATCCTAATATAGGTTCCGGGCCTATGGGCGGCATGTTGGTTCCAACTTTGCTAGCTCACCCGCTTTCTCGTTGCCTGTTATTCTGCTGTGACGACCCTAATAAATTCTATTCTTTTTGTTATTACCAGTCTTTCTAGTGCGTCACAACAGTGCTGGACCAAGATTGTACCGGCCTTGGATGAATTCAACACTTCTTGGCTGTCTGCAAAAGTAAATGAATACTTCATCTTCTAAGCCTCATTTAACATCATCATAATGGCATATATTTCTGCCTAGAAAACCGCGGTGTACTTTCCAAGTGAAAAGCTTTTCCTATGGTTTAATTTCTCTATATACACTCCTGCACCTAACCACTGCCCCTCGGGCATCTGTGACCCGTCGGTGTAGCATACAAGCGTTTCGTTTGTGAAATTAACTGCCCCGCTATCTGACTCGCCCTTGTCAGAGATCCCAAGGGCACATTTTCTATACACCCTTAGTTGTTGTCTACTGACAGGTAAACTTTGAATGCTGAGATGGACAACGCTCTGCTTGCTGTTAATGAGATGCGGCCATCACCAAAGATCTCACCCCTCTTCTACCAAACGCCTGCGTCTCTCATTCGAAGGTGGGCCGCAATTGCCTCCTTTTTGATCCAACTGCCTAAAGATGGCAAACCTAGCAGAACGTTCAGCGCTCCTAACGGTGTCCATGCTGGCACCGGTGATTACCACGCACGACAGTTGCTGAACTCTAGCAAGTCTTAGACATGTCGTCTGGTTTTCAACCGTTGTCCCCCAAACTATTGAGACATAAGCTCCTCTAGGCCTGACTACCGCTTTATACAACCAGTGCACTACGAGCGGGTTCAGGCACCAGTTAGCTTCTATTGCTCTCCGAAGCTACCACATGGTCGCGGCAAATTTAGCCGCGACTCTTTTGACATGCGCTTTCCGCGTTAGCTTTGCATCTATAATAACTCTTAGGTACTTTACTTCATTTTTTAAACTAAGCTTCGCCGTGAACACCCATGAAACACGTAGACCGCTTATATTCCTTTTCCTTGTGAATAGGATTATTTTTATCTAACGGATTGACCGAAAGTCCTGTCTATCTTCACACCAATAAACCTGTAGGCCATCTGCATTCTCTCACTGATTATCTCGATGAAACGGAGACTAAGACCACGCCGTCATTAACGTAGGTCTGCGCGTAGAAGCCGGTGTGCGGCGTTTGCAAGGAGCCTCAGCAGTCCGTACTTGACTAACTATCACAAGTGTGGCGAGAGGTAGCTTCCCTGTGTGCAACCACCATTCACCTCTATGCTCATCTGAGTCATTCGCCGCTGCGTTTACTCTCCTATTTTCCAGCACGCTTCCGACCCACTGAATCAGAATTGCAGATAGTCTCTACTCGAGCTTTGTCAAATGCGCTCACTACAGCGAACAAAACAGCTAAACTTGTACTCCTTGTAGAACTAGAGCGGTTTTACTATCTTGTGCACAAGCGCATAAAGAGCGGTTTCCGTACACGTGGAATGGGTTGTTACTGAGAACTATCTCCATTAGATACCTATCGACAATATTTTCCAGTCCTTTCATAATGAATGATATGAGACTAATTAGTTTGGGAATATAGGTAACATTAGCCGACTCGAGCTTTGTCAAATGCGCTCACTACAGCGAATAAAACAGCTAAACTTGTACTCCTTGTAGAACTAGAGCGGTTTTACTACCTTGTGCACAAGCGCATAAAGAGCGGTTTCCGTACACGTGGAATGGGTTGTTACTGAGAACTATCTCCATTAGATACCTATCGACAATATTTGCCAGTCCTTTCATAATGAATGATATGAGACTAATTAGTTTGGGAATATAGGTAACATTAGCCGACCTCCATACCTTTAGAACGTACACTAAGATAAGGCTGGCTTTAAGCACCTTCCTAATTCTAGTGATCAGTAAAGAAGGACTTTTCTGAAGAAGGGCCGGTCATTCAGCCTTGTATAGTCTATACCCTTTTATGGCCCACTTCACACTGCTTTCAGTGCTGACTTTATTAACCCGTTTGACCGTCTTCGTTTAGGTCACCTCTCAGGGACCCTCTCGCTGCGTCCCTAAGATACATGAGTCTTCGGCTCCATTTCCTGACCTTCCGAGCGCTTTCCTCCCTCAGTGAACACAACTTTTCTTACGCCGTTGAGATATTGGTTCCCACAACAGCTTTGGCGTCACATCTTATAACACGGGTAAACCCACAATGATACTTTATTTATTATTTATTGATAAGTACGGGTACTAATCGGTTACAATCCACTAGAAGACCATCGATTCAATACAGATTTTTAGTGGACAGTAATAGTCATAATATAAAAATATTCTAGTTTTTATTGGAGGAATAAGTTATTGGACTACGATTATTCAATAATTTTTGTTTCATTCTAATCTTCAAAGTATGAACGGTAAATTCAAGGGATATCGTTACAAGATGTATTAAAAAAGCGAATCATCCTATATTGGTCATAGCTTAGCTTGTGCTTCTAAAAGATACCGAAACCGAAAAAAGTTCAATAAATCTAAATATTCTACTATTATTATGACATTCCACTTATCTGTATAACTTTGGAAGAGAAGCAAGTCCTTTCATCTTAAAGAAACATGGTTCAGTCTGAAATAGTTCTTCTGTCTCTAAGGGCTAGAACGTTAAATTCACCAACTGAACCGTGATGAGTTTCTTTTTATAAAGCCTAGCAGACAGCTTGATTTTATCGCGGTAGGGATTCGTTTCATATTTCGGGTATAGCTGCAATACCTTTTTCAAAGAGCAAAAATAAATCTTTTTTCCTACAATATGCAGCTAGACGATCCAAGTCTCTTTGTATTTTTAGATAGTTATCTAATTGTGCTATTGAATAATATAGCTTTAAATCGTCCGCATAGAGTAGGAAATATCATTCAAGTATATAATAAAAAATAAAGGACCCAAGTGACTGGCTTGAGGTAGCCCAGAATGTACCTTAACAGGGTTAGATTAATGCCCATTGACAGAAACCCCCTACCACGCAGATAAGACTATATCGAGTAAGTCTCTTTAAATAGTCACTAAATCCGCTTGTTTACTCAAATCTTTTGTGAGTCATGTCCTAACTCGCAACATAGAATTTTGAAAATCATCATATAGAGAAAAGAACTGTCGAACATTCACTTAAAACTTAATTATTTTTGTTAGGTATTGGATTAAAAACAAAATTTAATTCTTTTTTGTATACTACATTCTACACTAGTTCATTATACCTTCTGTTTAACATCACAATTATTTGTATAACTATAATAACATAGAGTTTAAGGTCGCATAGTTGCAATTTTGATTTCAATGTCATCGAAATTATTCACCTCGTACATGTGTGTTTGTTTACTTTTATAAGGTTATTAGGATTCATTAACTGTTTTGCGGCAATGTTATGTTATATTCTAACATGTGTTTTACGATTTGGTAAATTGATAATTTACATTTTTAAAAAGCATTGACCTATCGAAATTCTTTTCGATTAATGTTTTGATATGTCTTATTTTAGGTATATTTTGCTTTGTCCATAAAATTGTAAAATTTTTCTGCGGCAATAAAGCATATTTTTGTTTGTTGTTTGTTTGTTTGTATATCTGGCGCGATAGGAATCCAGATACACCAGGTCGATAGTTTTGCACATTATAATGCTTATTTCCGCTTTAAAAAAAGGGTATCACCTTGGATAGTTTCTGTTTAGATGGATGGGTTTCGTGAAGCAGGGATGAATTAATGAAGTAAAAATGTATTCAAGTGATTGCACTAAGGATTTGCATGACTTAACAAAAAATGCCATGCTATCCGGGCTCATGTCTTTATTTACATTAAGTGATTCCACATGACAATTTAAATATATGTCTCACACTTTTTAAAATGATAAGGCATGTTGGGAAATAGACTACAGAAAATCTGAATAGACGTAATAGTTCTTAAAACTTTTTGAGAATAACTCACATGCATCTCTACCCGAAATAGCCGTTTCGTTTTCATAAAACACAGACCAAGGAATCGCGCTTGTACTATTATTTTTGTTTTTAACGAATTTCCAGAAAATGTTTACCTTATTGGAAGTGTCAGTTTCATTGCTTCGTACATAATCATAATAACTATTTTGCATCATTTGTTTACACAAATCAAAAAACGTAGGTAGCTATTATGATCACCATATATCCTAAATTTTTTATGAGCTAGATTTTTCTGAAAAATTGTCAAAATACCTATTCTAATATATAGAAAAACAACTTATCTATAATACTATTAAGGTTTTTATAAAAATTATCCGTCACAGAATAAACACACTTCTTACTGAAAAATTTTAGCCAATCGGTTTGGGAAATTTCAAAAATCTGCTAATTTAAAATTATAAAATTTGCTTTGTGAATGGCCCAGATTTTTAGATTATTTTTTCTAAAATTAAATTCTAAAGCCAGGCAGTCCAGATTCTCATCCAGATTGCAATTCTCCGGACGCGCAATAGTTCCTACACAGTCTTGATTTCAAAATATCAAATTCAATATCTTATCATTATAATTCAAAATATTATTAAATTGCATCATTCGAGAGATGAAAAAACCTTGGTTCCAAAAAACATTAATTATTAATTGGGTATACCTTACTGTGGGAAGATTGAAAATCTTCTACAATTAACGTTCAATTCTTTCCTATTATTTATTGTTGCAATTTGCTTAAGAATGAATTATGCTATAAATATCATTTGGAGATAAATAAACTAAGCAAATATAATGTTTTCCCCATTCTCTTCATATATACTGATTTATAGAGCCTACAGTCTGGCAGACTCCTAGAGAAAATAGTTTTTTCTCTAAACAAAATTTTTAACTTTAGCATATTAAAACAGCAAATTTCATTGCTAAAAAAATTTATTATCTAAAAAACATAAATACGTTTTATTTAGTAGTACTAAATAATATAAATGTAAACATCTACACGGACTAAAAAATATGACATGTTCTACCTTGTAGAAAATGGCTAAAGGTCATCTTCGTGTTCGTTGACTCCAACTATATACATGTAATCGTCTCCCCTTTACTAACTATTTTGGACTATCCTCTCATGATGTGTTGTTTTCGTAGCTCCTTTTAGAGTTTGAAGTCACAAGATGTTTCCTGGTTCTTTTATACCTATATCATTTTTTTAACCTTAATTTTACTTTTCTAAATTAAACACCAAATACCATTTAATACATATATTGATACTCTCAAAAAAATATTTACAAGACCTTGTTCCAATTTCATCATAAAATTACATATTTGTATTACACATTCCCTTTCTTTTTTATGTATTCTAAAACTCATTGCATACGTTTATTTTCCAGCAATCTCATCTCTCATTTTTTTATTTTAATAAAACACAAACAGGTCACTTCTAAAACCTTATGCATTATAGTAAAAGAAACTGAACTAAACATGTTCGGAATACGTTATTTTTCTGAAGAACAAGTGACTTTGTTTTGATGCAACCAGATGTTTAAAAGGCCGTCCGCGTGGCTATTACAGTGTCAAAAAATTAAGTATGTTTGCAAATTTTCCCGTTTATTTAAATTCTCACCAGTGAATTTTTGTTTACCGGTTTTCTCTCCCCCGAAATTTTGTGATTTTGATCTAGTCCTCATTTTTAAGTTTCTATTATTTTTCATGATGATTTGAAGCGTCTGTGACGGAACCAGATGTTCAGGAGGATAAATACCCACAAAGCGTACTCTAATGTTCAAGCTTTTTGAAAAGGAAAATTAAGGCTGCCCCTAAATAATACTTTAATTTTTTGTTTTATAATCACCCCGCAAAACTAACATTTTTGTTTTAGGTTCCTTTGCCATTATCCCAACTTAGAAGTGAAATCTTGTGCCGACGGGCACCGGACACTACGGAGTACAATGAAGTCGAGCTGGACGATGCCAGCTTTTTTTAGCTGTCATGTGCCGTAGCAGCGACTTCTCTGAAGTGACATGATGTTGTGCCGGGACGCTGTCAGCTTTTTATAGCTGTCGCGTGCCGTACCACAGACCTCTCGGCGTCGACACCAATACAATATCCCACTAAAAATGTGTTGTATGAGACAAATCATTGAACTACCTTTTACTGTATTTAAACCACCGTCACAGGATTGAGATACACTGATCATACCCAATAATTCGACAATTAAAACAATTTCCTGCAAAGTAACGTATAGTCGGGCACCGCTATAAAAGCTCCCAGCCGCATCAGCACTGTAATGTGACCTCCAGGAAATTATTTAGTTTAACCGTAAGAACCAAAGAGTTGAAATTTAATTTATATCGAGCCTATCGATTTTTGCCATAAAAATACCCTTTCTCTTTTTTTTTTGTTTGACCCAAACTTTGTATTGACTTATTCGTCTTCTAGATCTACTTCCTGATCACTCTCCTCTTGCTCACTTTCAGTCTCATGATCACTGGCTTTAAAATTATCCACACCATTCTCGGAATCACTAACATCGCAGCCTTCTTCATTGTACCAGTGCACATGTACAAAATCTGGATCTAGTATATTTACAGATTGTTTAGAACTCGCCATTATCAGTAAAATTATTTTTGTGACACACAAGCTGACACGAAGTCACACAGACCCTACGATGCGCGTAATTTCGTAAAATAAACGAGCCTGAAACTAACCCCTTGACATGTATAAGTAGACTAAACTTCAAGAAGGTACGGAACGTAAAGGTGCGTGCTCACTTAGCGAACAAGACCGCACGAACAACACCGCACGCATATGGTGAAAACATACGTTCGTTTTTAATTCCTGCGAAACAACTGCTGGCAGAAAGCAGGCGAACGATACCATTGCATACGTTCGGTCAATGTAGACGTTAAAGCGAATATTGAACCAATGCTTTTCATTGCAAGTGCACCGTTTGTAATTCTTAATGAGGAGGTGGAAAAGAAAAGGCCATTGGTAGATGGCATCTATATTTAAAAGTCTAAAAGCAAATATAGGGGTATAGAACTAGTGCTGGAACTCGGAACTAAATGCCTACGTGAGGTGCAAGTGGCGCATGGCATATAATCCATAAACAACTTAAAGTTTTAAAGATTTTCACTATATTTGTTGTCAACAATACATGTTTCGCATATACAATACCTTCTTCAGATGTTGAGGTAAAATTAAAATACTACGATGTTAACATGCAAAAGGTAAACAACAGGTAACAAAATATGAATAAATGAAAAAACTTAAAATTGTGACTTAAATATCTACGACAAAAGGAAGGTTTAGTGAAATAAATTTAACAAAGGAGAGCTATTTAATTCTAATTGGACATTTAGCAAAGGGTAAATCACATTTTAATTTGTTTATATCCAGAAATTCAAGCATTTTAATTGTATGCCCTTATTTTCGATATGTAGAATTTCGAAGTTATGATTAAATGAATGTTGTTCGAAAAACATATGATTTTTAAAGGCTGAGTCAAATTTTTTATAAAAAAAAACTATTTTTATGCTCTGAAATGCGTTTGCTAATCGTTCTCGGGTGTCTTTAAAGATAAAAGTTTAAAACCTGGTATAGTCATAATCAGCAGGAAAATATTTATTTTATAGATAGTGTGTTAAAAAGTATAATAAAAATAATATAATAAAAATAGTAATCCTATTGTTACTGAAGAAAACACACAAGTGTTATCAAGTTACTAAAAAAATAAACAAAACTGCTTATTTTATCAAACCTTAAACCACCCCTTTATATACAACCTTTAAGAAAAAATTGTAAAATAACTTCCATTGACAGCAGCAAACCAACTTGAATAGAAAATATTGAAAAATAAAAAACAATATTTTATTTCATTATCTTGAAAATGTTATTTCATGAAGTCCACGCCCAACCAAGGCCTATGATAATAACTATAAAATATTATTTCTTACATTTCAATGTTTTCTTTTGATGTTGGTTTTATTTTTTTTTATAAAAATATTTATTTCCCTCCTTTTAGTTTTTTTTTAAGAAGTTTTACTAACAAGGTTAGGATCAAAGTTTTCGAGGGCTAACCCTAGGTTAAAATGTTAGACGTACCTAACAACTAGAACAGGTACTTGGGTCTATTCGTTACCACCGAGTCTTGGGCGTAATGGTCTATTACATTTGAAATTTGGTTAGAATGACAATAATTGGTATTATCGTTGCTTGAATAATCAAACAACGATATTATAATTATAAAAAGCCATCTACATAGAAAATCAATAATACAAATTGTTAAAAATTAAAATAATTAATAGAATTAGAAATGAACTTGATGCCCCTAAAAACTCCAGAAAATATATGAAATGCGAAAATTTGGTTCATCCCCTCCTTTCCACTTACTGACACAACAAATATGTTTTTATAAGATTTATTATTACCTACCAAATTAGCTTGATCAGAAAAACGTTTGTACCTCCTAGGTCAGAGGATGCACCTCTTTACTTTTTTGGGTTAATTACAGTTTATGCATCAAATTTTAATATTTCAATTTATATTAAAGAATTCAACTTTTTTGTGCAATTTGGCCAAATCTTCCTAGAGAAATCGATGCTGGATATTTGCTCTTAATACGCTGCTGTTAATTATATAATTAATATAAGTTGCAGGATTTATTACATAATCAATAGAAAATTATATTCTAATAATGTTCCATTAAAAAAACATAATTTTTTTAATGGAAACAGCGTGTTAGATGCCAGTAAAATTAACCTCTTCTTGCTTATTATAAATATACTGGACTTGATATCTTTATCTTTTAAAACATTTTTTGTCTTTAAAAATTCTAGAAAAATTTGAGAAAGAGACAATCGCTGACGCAAGAAGCAATGCGTTTCTATTGACTCCACTATGTAGAAAACCATTTTTCGTTTCTTACCTTTTATGTCAAGATTTTGGTCAAATTTGTACGGATTTTTTAAAGATAGAAGTATCAAACACAGTAAATTTATAACCAGCGAGATGCGACCCATTTGAATATGTGGAATATATTTGTTGGATTTGCTACACATTTTTAAGATATCCTGTATATATAAATAATAATTAGTTCAAAACTACCTACTAAACTCTACCACTTTTATATTCAATAAATTTGTCTAAATTAAACCAATATTGAGAGTGGCCAATTATGAGGAGAGACCCTAGACATAGAAGTATATGCATAGAAAATCAGTATTTGAGCCCCTAAAAACCACGAACAGCATAAGAAATTCCCCATTCATTTTTATCAAAAGTCATCCCATTTGGTCAAACCAAAAAATAAAATAAATTTTGTTCAAATTTTTAAATTTATTATAATTTTATATATATATATATATATATATATATATATATATTTTTTTTTTTTCTTTAAAGAAGTAAAACTATAATTCAATCGACGTTTCGCTCATTATATTGAGCTTTCTCAAGATATTTAATTTCTACAATAAAAACATGTATAGTATTTAAAAAACATTATTGAAAAAACATCACTGAAAAAAACATTACATTTAAAACAAACTATGATCATGAAAACTAAAATACATTTAAAACAAAATTAATATTATACAGAGTACGTACCTTGGAAAGGTGTCAGTTTTACGAATGGTTTGCGATTGCAATAATTTCGACACGTCTGGAATTCTGGTAGATAAAAACGAGACAAATTTTTTTATATTTACTTAGATTTTTATTGTTGTACCGAGTTTGGGTTTATGATCTTACTGAAAAGTACAGGGTTTTATGTATGGAGTGGTTTATTTATTTAGATTAATTTACTTAGATATCAGATTATGATAAATTTGGCTTAAGTTATTGATGTCTTTTTTATCGTTGACGGCATCTTTCTCTTTTTTAATTTGTATCATTTCTTTTATTGTGAGTTTTCGATAATTAGTTTCTTGCTCTAAAATTTTGGTCTTATCAGAAAAAATAAATCATATCTTGTCTAAACACGACATAACTGTCTGCCATAAAGCACAGAATTTACTAAACGGTCTTTTCACTCCCTTGAAAAGCAAAGTAATAAAAAAAAAAGAAATCAAACCTACTTTACTCAATTTCATGTTTAAATTGCCCAAAAAAGTACATAGGAATGACAACACAATACTTAGATAGTCGATTAAACGGCCAAAAATACAAAAAAAAATGCATCTACTGCACTCCACAAACACGAACATACAGAAAAAACATGAATTCGATTTTAAACAAGCACAATAAGTTAACCTATGCCCAAGAAAATAATTAAGAAAATATTTATATATGGTTAAAGAAAAAAAAAAACGAAATATATATATATATATATATATATATATATATATATATATATATATATATATATATATATATATATATATATATATATATATATATATATATATATATATATATATATATATATATATATATATATATATATATATATATATATATATATATATATATATATATATATATATATATATATATATATATATATATATATATATATATATATATATATATATATATATATATATATATATATATATATATATATATATATATATATATATATATATATATATATATATATATATATATATATATATATATATATATATATATATATATATATATATATATATATATATATATATATATATATATATATATATATATATATATATATATATATATATATATATATATATATATATATATATTCTGCAGATATAGTGATCAACTATAATTAAAAAAGTAAGAGAAAATACATATAGTATTTAGTAAATGCAGAATGTGTTTTTTTAGTATATGTTAGCTACTAAATGATCTTTTTTTTTTTATTTTCTTTTAGATTGGTTTGATTTTTAGATATATTTACAAAGGTACATTTATTGCTAAAAGTTGCTATTTTTCGCATCCAAATTGGTCCATCCATCATTCACACCGTTCACTAAATTAATTACTAATTAACTATTACGACCTAAAACTAAATATATTTGGTGCAAAGAAAATGTTCAATTTAATCATAAACTTTCTTGTACTGACCGTTTGCTATGTATTTAAATAATAAATAGGATATTAAGCCACGCTGCCTCCTTGAGCGTCCGACCAAATATGTGAAAATACGATACAATTGACAACGAGCAACGAGTTTTCTCTTTGATGTACCGACGAACGAGAAAAACTATCCGCAAGCAAACGCATACGTTTGTCGTTCATATACTTTACCAGCGAACGAGCGTGTCCGCATACGTTCGTTATCCACGTCCACACTAGGTGCATGTGGTTTTCACCGTGCGGCCGTATGCATTCACTGAGTGAGTACGCACCTTAACGGAACGCGAGAGGCCTGCAAATAAATAGGAGGGGTTACACGCAGAAATGCAGTGGGCGGAATGTTACAGACTCCATGTCAGCAGTTAAGGGTTAATTAACCTTTAAACATGTAGCATATGAATTAAAAAAAGAAAATAAAATAAATAAAACTTTCCGAATCACTCTGTATATATCATGATTATTGTTTAAACAATATAAATATGTATGTGCCCCTACCAAAATATTTGTGATGTTAAATAATATTCAAAAGAAAAAAATCGGAATTATTTTGAGAATAAAGAACAAAAAACCTTTATTGACTCGGGTAAGGGTGCCCGATGTTATATAGTGTTTCGAAGAGGAAACTAAAATGTGTTTTTTCATATAATCCAATTCTGAAAATGCCTTTTTAATAAATTATAAAAAGAACATCGGATCAGCAAATCAAGTTTTATATATAGATGTTGTGTATTTTTAAACATTGATTATAAAAAAAGGATAAATATATTTTCATTATTATGCGGCCACATCCATAAAACGACAAATCAAGTAATATTTTATTACTATCGATTTCCATTAAGTGTGTATACGATTAGATAAGTGCGATATCGCACAAATAATGATTATTTAATAATAAAGTAACTATTTTCCAACTCACAGCATAGTATTAATCCTTCGTGACACTTAGCCTAGATCCAAAGGATTATAAAAATAAATTAAATTGCTTTCAATGGTACCGAGTGCAAAAGCATAGAAATATGCCAGAAACTGTCCAGAAAATAAACAACATAGGTTTAGTTAAAATTAGATGCTTACGTTAACTTGGTTTAATATCTTCTAGTTAAAAACATATAATACATATTTTTGTGAAAATGTTCTGAGAATGCGGTAGATATACATATATACAGTCAAACGAGCCCTCAAAGGACATCAGGAAGTGTTCGTTCTGTATAAATATGTAAACAATCTGTTTTACTTAAAACATTTATTAATTATTTGTGCTGTAGATATTAGTTTTCACAAGTAATGAATTTACGTTAATTCGTTCTAATTATCTACCTATATGTATGTATTAAAAAATAAAGCAAACAAGGACAAATATATTTTATGAATATATACGTATTACATACGCAAATATATATAGACTAAAAACCAAACAAAGTTTTAAAAAAGTTTTTTATAGGAACATCAATTATGTAAAAAAATCAGTAATTTTAAGCTCAAAAGAACTGTCTAGAACAGCGATCAACTTTTTGAAAAGTAGTTATTTATAGTAAGATTTTAAACAACGTATGACAATCTGGACTATGGACTGGAGAACATCTACAACATTTGGTGACAGGCAAACTAGATCAATGCACTTAAGCATGGGTACTTTTCGATGGCAGCACAGTTATTCATTAAAAGTAAGAATTTTATCTTTTCTCTTCACTGTTCTAATTTTTTAAAAAATTTGTGAAAAGTTCAGAAGTGCTCCATGCTCGACTATTGGGAAAGTAAGTTACTGGAAGATTTTGACCATGTAAGACAAACATAGTAAGGCATTCCTTAGATATTTTCCTTTTAGAACATTTATATCCATTAAATTTTAGAGTTTTATCGGGCGCAATTTTAAAAAATAACCCTGTTTCATCGGTATTAAAGGTATCACACTTCTTGTACTTTTATTTGAGAATTGGTGAAACTACAGTAGCACTGATTATTAGCAATACATTGGCAGATTCACTATACATGTTTTCACATTTTATATAATATATCACTTTAAACCGGTCAGTTCAACATCTGAAACATCTAATTTCTTCATTTAACACGTTTATTGTTTTTGCAGTGGCGTATTTAGTGGGGGAGGGGGGTCCGGTCGTTAAAACTTACCTCCCTAGATCCAATTTTATTTACGCTAAAATGCTTCAAATGTTATATAAGAAACACATTTGCTTGGCTTTATTCCTTTTTGTTACCGTATGTAAAGAAAGTCATGATTAATGATACATACAAATTTTTTTAAAGAAAATAAGTTGTTGAAATGGCATCATAATTACATTTTAATACACCTGGTTGTAATAATAGTTCAATAATTAGATTTGGGGATCATAAAAAAAATTTAAAAATTCTATCACTTCTGATGAAAGCACTACCCCTTAAATTTTTTCAATAATTCGGTTTTTCTATGTCATACGATAAATATGATCGTATTCAAATTAGATTTTCTACAAAAAAAAAGTTCCATTCACTTTTTACAGCAGCCACTTTAAGTTTTTATTCACTGCCAATGGCACATTACCAGGTATGCTACATAAAATAAGTAAATTTCTTGTCAAAAATTACAGCTTTTATGACAGTCAGTACTATGACAATATATTGTTTATTATTGGGTTGGTAGGAATTCACCTTTAAAAAAATCAGAAGGTATTTTGTGTTTTTATTTAATTTTCGTTGGTATTATATTTGGTTCCATTGTTGCAAGATGGAATGTTATTAAGTTTAAAGAAGAAATGAGAGACCCTAACACTAACAATGTTATGACTGAATTAAATTATAAGAAAGTCGACTTACAATTCGTTACAGTCTTGTGATTATATGCATTTTTGTTTTTTTTACAATACCATTTCATAATTAAAAATATGGCTTAGTTGAGTCATATGTTCGTATGAGCTGTTTTCGGGGTGTTGATTGGTTTGACCTATATATACTTTATTGCAATTATCACAAAGTATCTGGTATACTACATTTTTTTATATATTTTTTTAACAGATGTCTTTAGATTGCTAATTTTTTTATTGAGCAAATTGTGTGCTCTCTCTCCTATGGTTATATTATGGTTTTTTTAAGACATTCTGTCTTTTTTCTGATAATTCTGGAATTTAAGGAATAGGTACAAATTTTAAAATATGTTTTTGGATTTTTCGTGTATATTTTGATTCATGCATTTAGAGATTCCAAAGTTTTCTAATGTCTTATTGTTTAAATTACAAATATCAATATCATATATATATATATATATATATATATATATATATATATATATATATATATATATATATATATATATATATATATATATATATATATATATATATATATATATATATATATATATATATATATATATATATATATATATATATATATATATATATATATATATATATATATATATATATATATATATATATATATATATATATATATATATATATATATATATATATATATATATATATATATATATATATATATATATATATATATATATATATATATATATATATATATATATATATATATATATATATATATATATATATATATATATATATATATATATATATATATATATATATATATATATATATATATATATATATATATATATATATATATATATATATATATATATATATATATATATATATATATATATATATATATATATATATATATATATATATATATATATATATATATATATATATATATATAACGAAACCAGTAACGGTAAGGATTACTCCTTCACCATTTTGTCGAGAATCGACCAAAACATGACGCTATGTTTGTTTCCAGGGCCAAGGTGCCAATCTGCTACCGTGGTATCTGCCCCGGCATTTGGTAAGAGTTTCTTGACCTTCCTTTTATATTGTTAATATATATAATTTTCTTGGGTATAGGTCCGAAAAAAGAAAGTAATTGTGACTGAGGTTTTGGTAGTGTCACATATATTGTCAATTTTAAAAAAATATCATTTTTGACGTTTCGGCAGGAACACCTTTGCCTTTCTCAAAAAATGTTTATCCTAAAACCAAAAAACAAAACCCTACATTTCACAATAAAAACCTATCACTTTTAACTTACCATGAAACGTAATTAATCATTTAAAATTAAAATCTTAATAAAGAACAAATTTCACTTATTTTTAAGAACATACGAAAATAACAAAAAAGACGACAACAACATATCGTTTGCTGCTCGCTCTTGGGCGATATCACACTGATTTGGATTTTATTATTTTTAAAGAAAATAACCCATCGTTGGTATGGAAGGGAGGGGCAATATTTACTTTAGTTATATTATACCGAAATAGATTTTATTTAACACATCTATATCCTTTTTGTCATTTATGGCATGTTTGTTTTTTTTTTTATTTCTATTGACTCATAGATTTCTCTTTTCTTTTTATGTAACTCAGTTTTTAGAATCTTTGTTCGGTCAAAATCGAAAGTATGATTATTTTGTTGTGCGTGTTTAGATAATGCAGTTTGGTTTTTCTTATCGTACTTGTGGCCATGTATTCTTGACTGTAGATATTGTTGTGTCTGCCCAATATAAACACCATCACAATCCTTGCATGGTACCTGATATACTATATGTGTTTTTTGAAATTTTGAATTTTTTTTCTTAAGTTTTGTGTAATGTTGATTTAGCAAATTATATCCCCTATGGGCAACTTGTACGTTATATTTAGAGAATAAATGATTAAATTGTTCGGATAGCCCCTGTATGTATGGTAGTGTCAAGTAATTTTTTTTTGTTGTTTTATTTGACTGATTTGTTTTTCGGTGACCCAGATTGTTGTAAAATTTTGTTGTTTTTTTCTTTGGGTACTAGAGTGATACAATCGTCAACATATCTATAGAAGAATGGTAAATTAAAATCCAGTTTCGGTATTATATTTTCTTCTAAATTCTCAAGAACAAGTTGTGCAATTACGCTAGATATACTTGAACCCATTGCACATCCCTCTGTTTGCTTATATACAGATATACCACTTGACGAATTTATGGAAGCCGTAGAGCTAACACTAAATTCGACATATTTTTTGTACAAAGATAAAATATATAAAAACTTAAGACAAAAAATTCAAAATTTCAAAAAACACATATAGTATATCAGGTACCATGCAAGGATTGTGATCGTGTTTATATTGGGCAGACACAACAATATCTACAGTCAAGATTACATGGCCACAAGTACGATAAGAAAAACCAAACTGCATTATCTAAACACGCACAACAAAATAATCATACTTTCGATTTTGACCGAACAAAGATTCTAAAAACTGAGTTACATAAAAAGAAAAGAGAAATCTATGAGTCAATAGAAATAAAAAAAAAACAAACATGCCATAAATGACAAAAAGGATATAGATGTGTTAAATAAAATCTATTTCGGTATAATATAACTAAAGTAAATATTGCCCCTTCCTTCCATACCAACGATGGGTTATTTTCTTTAAAAATAATAAAATCCAAATCAGTGTGATATCGCCCAAGAGCGAGCAGCAAACGATATGTTGTCGTCTTTTTTGTTATTTTCGTATGTTCGTAAAAGTAAGTGAAATTTGTTCTTTATTAAGATTTTAATTTTAAATGATTAATTACGTTTCATGATAAGTTAAAAGTGATAGGTTTTTATTGTGAAATGTAGGGTTTTGTTTTTTGGTTTTAGGATAAACATTTTTTGAGAAAGGCAAGGGTGTTCCTGCCGAAACGTCAAAAATGATATTTTTTTAAAATTGACAATATATGTGACACTACCAAAACCTCAGTCACAATTACTTTCTTTTTTCGGACCTATACCCAAGAAAAGTATATATATTATATATATATATATATATATATATATATATATATATATATATATATATATATATATATATATATATATATATATATATATATATATATATATATATCTGTTGTGTGAATCCGTTCACTACACTGGTTCCGAAAAGAAAAATTGCCGACAAGTTCTTTGGATCTTAAAATTACTGATTTTTTTTACATAATTGATGTTCGTATGAAAAACTTTTGTAAAACTTTGTTAGGTTTTTTAGTATATATATATATTTGCGGATGTAATATGTATATATTCATAAAATATATTGCTTTGTTTTTTAATACATACATATAGGTAGATAATTAGAATCAATTAACGTAAATTCATTACTTGTAAAAACTAATGTCTACAGCACAAATAATTAATAAACCTTTTAAGTAAAACAGATTGTTTACATATCTATACAGAATGAACACTTCCTGATGTCCTTTGAGGGCTCGTTTGATTGTATATATGTATATCTATCGCCTTCTTAGAACAAATGAACGAAGGAAAATTGCTTCACCATTTGGCATTTTCGAAACTGTTTCTCGCGTCCGAATAGAGACTAAAGTAATAGTGACTGTGAAACTTCCTTTTAAACCCTCACTCGGGTTCCGAAGGTTATACCTAAGTTTAATTTTAATTTAAATAAAAGGGACTTTACTAAAACTACCAACTATTTGGAAGACAATAATCCATCAAATTCATATGAATAAGGACGATCGGTAGTATTTTCGTATCTAGCCTAGCGTACTGCAACTCATATATATCCGAAGATCTACGAGAATCTCCGAAGACGACCAAGTAAATCGCGCGAGTGAATGCATTTTTCTATTTCAGGAATCTTGTAAACAGTGCTTGATACCGCATTTAGATCAAAATTGTTGTGAGTGTGACAACTGTTAAACATTAATAACCTGCCGCCAGATTTTAGTTATTTGTTTGTTTATTATTTAAGTAGATGTGTAAATATGGTTTCTTTTTGTTTTACAGAAATTTTGTTATTTTTTACTTGTTTGTTTGTTCAAATATTGGCCCTAGTTATAAATATATATATAGATATATGTATATATATATACATATATATATATATATATATATATATATATATATATATATATGTATGTATATATAATTGTTAAATTGAAAAATCTGGCGAAGATTTCGGATGTTCTCTTGGTAACCACAAATATCGGCTTTGCTCCTGTTGATGACTGTGTGTGGTTTTGTGTATTAATTTTTGCGCTAGTTGTACTCGTCTTTCAACTAGTTGACTGTACTGATGAAGACCTTAAGTCAGAAATACGGGTCTATGCTTAGCCAAATTCTACTGATTTAGCGGTCATCCCGAAAAAAAAACATCTTCTACTATATACTAGTTCTTGCCGCGTTAATATTTTCCTACTTTCAGTATCAAGTCCGGCGAAGATTTCGGATGTTCTCTTGGTAACCACAAATGACGGTTTTGCTCCTGTTGGTGACCCTAGTGTAGTTTTGTGTATTAATTTTAGCGCTAGTTGTGCTCGTCTTTCAACTAGTTGACAGTTCTGATGAAGACCTTAAGTCAGAAATACGTGTGTATAGTTAGCCAAATTCCATTGCTTTAGCGCTCATCCCAAAAAAAAACAATTCTCTACTGAATACTAGTTCTTGCCGCATTAATATTTTCCCATTTTTGTTATATATATAATATGTACTTATACACCTGAAAATATATGTTTTTTGATAGTCTGCGCCTCCGATTATTCGAGTTCCACTCCGATTTCGGAGGTGAATACGTTTTGCCAGTTTTACTCGTTATAGCATGAAACTCGACGTTTCAACGTCAGTTGGCAATTTTTTCGAGGCGGAAATGTCGTATACAACTACAAACATACAAGTTAGTTCGATGCACTTTTTACTAGGTGGCGTTTTGTGTCTTATACATTTTTATACACAAAATGTGTATGGGTATACTCCGTCTCCGTAGGTTTTGATGATCTGTTGGCCTCCAAACCTCATATTTTACTGATATATATTTTTGTCGCACATCGCATCTACATGTCCCTCTGTTAAAACATATTAGTTTACAAGTAGCAGCAGGGTTGAATAATAATGTCTCTTTAGCGTGATAATGTGAGGTAAAAATTAAAAGAGACAAAATAGAAAAACTGTGCCGTTTTTAATAGAAATCAGATACAGAAAAGAGAGACAAAAATTTAAATAGACTGACGAAAAAGAAAGCATTAAAGAGATATAAGAAAGAAACTAAGAAAGATGATAGAGAAAAATTAAAAAACAAAGTAGAAAAAAGAAAAAACTATAAACTACAGCTTACCTGGTTGGATGAGAGGTAGATAGAAGGTAAAGCAAATAACAGCATAACAAATAAAAAGCAGATAAAATCAAAAAAGCAAGGAAAAAGAGAAACAAAACAGAAACGTATAAAGAATGATGCCAGGAATAAGAAAAAGCAATGCTATAGAGAAAAACACTAAAACAGAACAATTACATAAAAAGTAAACAAAATAAAATCAGCAATGCTAATATAAAGATGAAAAATGGTCATCAAGAGTTCAAAATCAGCACCCGGAACTTCCCTCTTTGTGAATCTTTCCATCTATTGGGAATAGTAAAGTGTGACCCAATTTAGTTTCGTACATGGTCATTTAATAACATATATTCGGTCTGTAAATCACAACAAAAAAACAAAACAAAAAAGTGCTAGATCAAAGTATCAAAGGTCAAATTTCTTACAGTTTTCTGCAATAAACTCCCTACAATATCTTTTAAAACAAGCTAGAGAAGTTTTATTTCTTATTCTTATGGGCAAAGTATAGTACATTTTTCGTGCAAGGTAATTGATGAATCCAAGATTGCTGGTAGTGCTAAATTTAGAAATCACAAGGTGTCTGTTTATGTTATTCTCTGGTTTCCTGTGCGTGATCTACATAGTTCTTCAATTCAGTAGTCTTATGTACAAATAAAGATGCTGACAAAGGGTAAATGGATCTAATATTGAAAATTTCTACCGAATACAGTAAATGAGTGGAGTAACGTTTACTTGTTTTGTATATGACTTTCAATATAAAATTTTGAGCAACATTTAGAGGTGGCAGAGCATTTTTGTACAGGCCTCCCCACACAATTATACCATACCTAAGCAGCGACTCTATCAGCGCTTTATATAGAGTTGTTTTCCAAGAATTTCTCTTAATATGTAAAACTTATGAATCAACTGTCTAATATTTTTCGTTAGTTTCATAACATGTATATCAAATATTTTATAGAGTTCACCTCATGGATCACAAAATCAGGATTCCCAATTTCCAATTTCCAATTTATCAAAATCAGGACGGCCATGTGATGAAAGGGAAAAAGGCAATATAATTGATCTTAGAGGCATTTAAGTTTAAAAGAGTCTAACCAATTTTTTATTATTGTAATACCATTTACAGCAGAATTTTTACCTTATGCCCATGTGTCTTCTGAAACTATAACGGCCGTGTCATCAGCATAAGATATTACTGTACCATTTTTTATTAGAATAGTCAAAGAATTAAAATAAGTAATAAAAAGAATAGGCTCCAGGACAGTCCCCTGGAGTATTCCTATTTTAATATTTAATGGATCGCTATGTGTATCTTTTATTTTATAGTTGTTGTCTGTCAGTAAGATAACTTTCAAAAACCTTCAAACCGGGGCCCCTCACTCCATAGGTATTAAGAACATTCAAGAGTGAATCATGAGTCACCGTGTCAACTGCCTTCGAAAGATCTAGGACAACTGCAAGGCACTTCCTGTTGTTATACAAACTGCTAGCTATCTCTTTGTCAGTTCATATATGGTATTCTCAGTGACCATGCCGTTTATAAAAGCAAATTGATTTTTTGAGAATATGTTATTATTTTGAAGGAAACTTACTAACCTATGCTTTAAGCACTTTTCAAAGATCTTAGAAAAATTACCTATTACACTTATGGGTCGATAGTTATTAACGTTGGTTTTGTCACCAGCATTATAGACAGGGGTGACAACCGAAGTTTTAAACTTCCTTGGTATTATTAAGGTTTTAAAGATCAAGTGTATTATTTAAATTAAGGGATCTATTAAGTAGATATGAAAATACTTACTTAGACTGGTATCGATACTATTTATACCAGAGGCACAGTTATTTTTTAATGAGTTTATGTGTTTAATAATTTCATTTTCGTTAACTGGTTTCAGGGACATTGAAGAGGCTGCACCATGATTTATTATTGTTTTAGTTACAGGATTTTCTATTTTCTTGTAGATCTCAACAGCAATATTTATAAAAAAATCATTACAGAAATTTGCCATCGCTTTTGCATTTTGAAACGGTATGTCAATATTTTGTATTTCCAGATCCACACTGCCTCTAGAGTTATTTGCATCAGTAGCTACCGCCATTATTTTATATATTTTAGTTTAGATTATGACTGTTATATTCTATTCGTTTTTTGTAATATTCTTTTTTGCATTTTTAATTATTTTATTAAGACTGAGAATTATCTGTTTCATTGTAGTTTAGGAGTATTTTTTTTCATTTTATCCCTAGTTTGGAGATCACCACGGGTATCTGCTGCGGCAAAAATAGTTGTGTCATCACCTTACATTGTAGCATATGCAGATCGTACATTCAGAGGTACATTATTATCATACATTACGAATAACAGCGGTCCCAAAACTGAGACTTGTAGTATACCAAGCTCATTTTTCGCTCAGTCATCTAAGAATCTATCCAGTTCAGAATAGTTCCTCGAATGCCCATATTATGAAGTTTGTGGATTCAAGAGTCTTTGTTTATTGTGTCAAACGCAATTGAGAGATCAAAAATTATCGTAATTAAAGGTTTCCCTCATCAATGTTTCGAATAATGTAATTTAAAGAATAAAAGAATGCAGATTCAGTTGACTTATTTTTAAGGAATCCATGCTGAGCTGGACTTAGTACATTATATTAATTTATAAAATTAATAATTTTATTATAAGCCAATTTTTCCAAAATCTTTGATAGAGTGCTTAGTATTGAAATTTGATATATATATATATCAGTTTTCTATGTTTTCGCGATTATTTTTTTTCTAAAGCGGAATTACTATAGCAGTTTTAAATATTTCAGGAAAAACACCTTCGTCAAGACTACAGTTTATTAAGTCTGTGAGCGATTGAGTAATGTGATCTTTAATTATTTTAATAATTTTTACATTTAAATCATCGACACCGACAGAGTTTCTATTTTTTAAACTTGAAATGACGTTAAGTACTTCATCCTCTCTGACCGGATCAATCACAATAGAATGGGGAATAAATGTTTGACGAATTCATTTGCTTCTTCGTTGGGCTCTGAAATAATCTCTGTATTAATATTAAGTTTAATTTGATTATACTTTTCATTACCTCCTATTTAAATGGTTTATATTTATATATATATATATATATATATATATATATATATATATATATATATATATATATATATATGTATGTATATATAAAGTTATATCGATTATAGATGTATCTTCGCTACATTTGTATCAGGCAATAATACATTTTTTAAGGGTCAAAATATACCTTATTCACAGAACATGATAGATTTTGCTACAGACGCACACTGGCGCGTCTAATGTTAAATTCCGGTCAAAAGTGATTTTTAAAAAGTAAAAGCATTTTTGAGTTACTTCATATTTTTCAAAACTAGAGACTTTAGTTAGTAAAAAGTTCATAATAGTTTACCAAAAAAATAATTACATACATTTAATGTGACCCCTATCCACAATATAGTTAGTATGTCAGTTATGATGGTGAAATAAATTTAAAATGATACATATTTTTTCTAGGTTTGTCCAAAGATAAGAAAATTATTTTTCGTGCTACTATTTGTCTTCAAAATCTTATTATTCTTGTTTCTGGTATATGTATAAGAACATTCCTGTAGTCTTTATAAAATGTTATTTTTTCGATTTGATTAAGCGGATTTGTTAAGTATATTTTCGTAATTATGGAAGAAAGAAAAACATAAGAGCATAATGGTGCTAAGTCTTGTTGATGTGCACTTGTGAGCAAAAACAAAGTTGGCTGCCTTCATTCGCCTATTCGTTTGTTTTGTTGATTTGACAGATAGTCTGTTTATTAGTTAATGTCCATATCAACCCGTTCATAACAAGTTAAAAATTTGGTATTTTTGAGTTGTAGCGTTGTTTTGAGTTGTAGTGTTGAGTATTTTGTTGTTTTTGGTTTAAGTTATAATTAATTTCAAAAAATGGTTCATGTGAGTAGAAGATATCTTGCCGATAGGTACTTGGAGTGTGTGGGAAATGAGGAACTTTTTTTTTCACACTTAAAAACAGAACATAATTGTACCCCTGATGGTTTTAAAATGATAAAAAGAAACCTGCAGAAAATCTTTTTACCTCAATTACGGCAGAAATGGAAGGCAGCCCAAAGGACTAAGGCAGTGTTTTGTAAAAAAAATGTGTCTTGGCTTGATAAAGACTTTCTTATTAACAGCAAGTATCTCTCTGATGTTCCTAAGCAAGAAAGACCATCAAAAACTTTCGAAAACAGCTCGGATAGGAGCAAACGAAGAAAACCAGCCCAGATTAAAAAGAACACTGATGATATGAGTATCGCCGAAATTAAATGTATTTTCTTAAAAAAATTGGTTGCAGAGGGCAGGAAGAAAGAGGCGAATGCCATTGATGAAATTTTATCCAAAGGTATTGGTAATTATAAAAAAACGAATTTTTGTGATAGCTTCTCTAAACATGAGGCTTTAGCATTAATCGTAAATTTGAGACTATCAAGATATCAGTACCATTGTCTAAGAACAAAGTGCAAAGAAAAAAATGAGCTTATTTTTCCAAGCTATTATCAAATTTATAGTGCTAAAGCGGAGTGTTATCCATTGAATGCTGTTATTACTGAAAGAGGAGCTTCATTGGCTTTACAAAATATTATGAATCACATAACGGAAAGAATTTTTTTGATAGAGAAAGATAAAGCAATAGAAAGTGGTTAGCGATTTTTTACGTTATATTCTAAATGGGGATGTGATGGATCTTCAGGAAATAGCAACTACAAACAGAATTTCGTTGATTTAACAATTTCTGATGAAAGCGTTTTTGTTGTATCTTTGGCTCCTCTTCAGTTAGTATCTACAGAAAATAACGTTGTTGTGTGGAAGAACCTTGACCCGTCATCTCCAAATTATTGCAGGCCAATCTTTTTTGAGTTTACAAAAGAAACACCAGAAAATACTAAACTAATTGCCAGTAAGTACACAAATGAAATTCAAAATTTAAATAATACCATCATTTCTTCAACTACTGATATACAACTCCATATTTCCAATAATTTGTCGTTGACTATGACAGATGGTAAAGTCGCCCAAGTCCTTACCGAAACATCTTCTGCATCGTGCTGTATCATTTGCAAAGTTAAACCTTCAGAAATGAACAACCTCAGTGAAGTTGTTAGAAGACCTGTGGTTGAAAGTGCTCACCAATATGGTTTATCGAATTTGCACGCTCAAATTCGCTTCATGGAATGTATTTTACACATTGCGTATAGATTGCCCTTCAAGAAATGGAATGCTCGTAGCTCAGAAGAAAAGGAGCTCATGAAAAATACCAAAAAGCGAATCCAAACAGACCTTAAAGCAAAACTTGGCATCATAGTTGACTTACCTCGGCAAGGGGTTGGCAGCTCAAACGACGGCGACACTGGCAGAAGATTTTTTAGAAATATCGACGTTGTTTCGGATGTAACTGGAGTCAGTCGGGAATTGCTTCACAAAATGTCAGTTATTTTGCAAGTTTTGCTTAGCGAACATCCTGTTGATGATAGAAAATTTAGAAAATTTTGTTATGAAACTGCTCAAATTTATGTCGATTTATACGATTGGTATTATATGCCTTCATCTATACACAAAATTTTAATTCAAGGAGCCTCCGTTATTCAATCTGCTTGTTTACCAATCGGCCAGCTTAGTGAAGAAAATATTTAGAAAGGACAGTAGTAGAAAATGTTCAAGAACTGCAACCAATGAAGATGTTTTGCACTCTCTTCTTATTTCGTCTGATCAGTATTTGGCAACTTTGCGCCACAAATTCTAACAAATTAAACATATGGAGTTAGATCAAGAGGCCAAAGAACTTTTAATTGTATAAATAATATCCTGTAGTGTTGGAAAGGTAAACAATATACTTTTTTTCTGCATAACTGAATTTCGGTTTTAAACTATTGATACAAAAACGATCTATGCACTTCTACAAGGCCCAAGCAAATGTCTAATTTCACATCGCTTATCACCACACCACTCTGCACAATACTATCTACATTTTGAAGCAATTATTAATTGAAATAATTATGTCAATTTATTAAGTTTTTGGAAGAAGAAATATCTAATTATTGTTTTGTTTTTTAGACATCAGCTAAGAGCTAAAAAGCACTTTTGTACCTTAAGTAATGAAGAAGAAATTGCTTCAAGAAAAACCTTCATTTTCAAGTAATAATAACTATTACACTTTAATGTTTTGTATTATTAAAAATTTAAAATTAAATCTGAAATTGACCCCAATATATTCTTTCCTAAAAATCGACCCTCTTCGCCTCCTAACACTGCAGGCCAATGACAAATAAAAATTTTTACTGTGAAAAATGTTATTTTCCCAACATACAATCACCACCCAAATTTCAACGAAATCACATTATTAATAATTGAGATATTGAATTGTATTCATCTTAAGTGGGACACACTCTGTATATAAAGAGTCAAAACATCATTAAAATTGTATTTTTACTCAATATACTTGAAAATAATTCAATTCCAACCCCAAGATAAAATAAAATACAATTTTCCTCTTTTTGGCCGCAAGTATCTAGTCTACCTCCCCCCACTGTGAGACGGAGCAAATGTTATGATGGGTGGAAATCAGTCTATAGTAAAATGTTTTAATGAGGAGATACCACATATCTTCCTATTGAAATGTTCTTGTCATAGTTTTGCATTGTGTGCATAATTGCAAGCAAGAAACTATCAGAATCGTTAAAAAGCCTAGTTAGAGAAATTTATAAATAAGTATAGCACGAAAAAAGCTGGACATTTTACAGAGTTTTCAAGTTTTTTTGCAACAACAAGCCGCTCAAGATGCGGAAACCTTCATAGACAAGGTGGCTTTCATTAGTTGCAATAGTGAAGAGAGTTTTAGAACAATGAAATGCTCTTAAGGGAGAACTACAACTAAGAAATGAAAAATCAGCGACAAGGTCTAGTCAAGTTCAAAGTAAGATGAAAAGGTACCTACGTATTAAAAGAAAACTTCGTGCATGTTCGACCTTGAAAAATTGTGCTATGTATATTCAATTTAAATTACATTTCGGTTCAAGACGGGTTCAAACGGGTTTAACATGGCATACTTTGCGGTTATGTAGACGAAGGATCAATGCAAGGCTGTACAGAGCTATATTGTGGAAAAAAATTATATGCAAAAAGGCATTTGCGTCAGAAAGGGGTCAAAAAATGATCGCAAATAGACAAACTATTTAACCGATTGACAAATTTTCGTAATAAATTAAGAGTCTTATGGAGATGACCTGGTAGCATTTACAACGTTACATAACAACAAAAAAAATTATTACCAAAAAACTGCTTACCCAATTTATCTCAAATTTTGCATAAAAATCAACTATTATGTAGAAATCAACTGGTACGAATCCAAGATGGTGGAACAAAATGGCGGCTTAGTAAAATATTTAAAAATTCAGCCTGTAAAACTACTTAAGGGCCTGATTTCAAATTGTGTGCTATAAATAATTGTGGTATACAGATGAACTAGTAAAACTGTTGTACTAACTCACGATGGCGGAACAAAATGGCGGTTTAGAGTCTCTAGATGCCAAAAAATATGTTTTATTCGTCTGTCCGTCTGTCAGTTTGTCTGTCTGACTTATATCATTTGGTTAAATATCACCTATACCCTTCTATCACCTTTCTTATTTTATAACTGTTATTTTTGTTTTTGGTTCTTTTTACAGACTTGAGCTCACTTCGAGACCATGTTAAAAACAAATTAATTAATTAACATTATGTATTTAGCAATGTTCGTTTATTAATAATTTTTATTATTTAGTTATTTATATTATTTTCTTTATTTTACGTAAATATTTAAAATAAAATGTTTTAATGTTGAGTCATTTTAGTGGGCTTTCTGATAATTAGCACCATTTGCACAATAAATTTAGTATTGACATTTGACAATATTGACATATAATATTCGTTGTAAACGTCACTTCTTTCAAAACTGTAAAAAATTCAAAACATACGTCTGGCGAATGACCGTGAATGCTCTAGATAAGGGTGAATATAGTTGTAAATATTACGAAAGCCGAAAACGGCACAGTAAAGTGAATAGTAGCAACAACTCCTGTTTAATGTACCCTGTTTTTGGGTTTTATCTAAATTGGCTTAGATCTACGGAAATTGTCGACATTGAACACGGAATTTGAGTTACGAGGAGATGGCAGCCCTGCAACGAAGATTAATTGGCTGCAGTCCAGCTACCTTTTTGCATTAAACGGCGAAACCATTGACATACCTCTATCATGGCTCTAATGACGGGGTTTTTGGACAAGCTGATTTCAAATTTGTCAATTTCGAGAACGTAGGAACTACATATTTTGAGATATCGACCATCATCAGGTAATTTTCATCTATGCAACATATCGTAGGGACGCAGTTAAATTGACGTACGATAATTATAGGGATCTTCGTGAACGCGTGCAATAATTTCCCACCACTTAATATGAAGAAAAATAGTTGATATGTAGTCAAAATTAATCGAAAGGGAATCCCACGAAAAATAAAAATCAATTTTATCCTCGATAACTCAAAAACCGTGCGAGTTGCGAAAAAACTTATACTTCACAGTCCTTAGATGCCAAGAAACATGATTTCTTAATTCTGTCGGTCTGTCTACCTCTTCATGAAAGATTGACTTTAAATTTTGGTCGACATGGTGGCATGATAAAATTTTGGAAAAAAAACACCGATATCGAGGAACAGAATAGTGGCCTAGAACAATGTAAAAAAAATACATTACTAAAAAATCAAGCATGACATAGAAATGAAATGGGGGTTTGGGAATAGATAGGATATAATTCAAATTCAAATAGTTTTATTTGCCAAAAAAATGAACAAAGTTACACAAAGAATATGTATAAAGTAAAATGTGATTCCACCTTCTTGACAAAAAGGACAGCCTATCGATTATTAAACCGTTCACATCGTGCACCCCACAGACGGTGTACACATTCTAGGCAGCTATAAGTCCAATTAAATTAAAATACCATTTAGCTATTAATAATTAATTAATTATACACAAAATTTGTAATTTTAGTCCTTTATACACCTATATAATAAAAAATAATATTTACAACAAAATATTTTAATTTTAAATTTGATTTAATTCCTATGCGCTGGAGTTGCCTGTATGCATTAAACTAGGAATTACCAGGAATAGGAGGAACGCCGATCCACAGGCACACAATATGTCAGCTTGGCAGGTTTTAATTACTCTATGAAGGAAAGTATACATATGATGTTTCCTACGATTATACATATTTAAAATATTCTCTTCTATTAAGTAGGGTGTTATATGATTCATAGAATAGATATTATACGAGAATCTCATACAAGAGTTCTGAAACTCTTGTATCATTTTCCTGTCCGCATGGATAAGGAGTCTCCATATACGATGTGATAGAGTTTCTTTAGACGGAGGTACGCAGCTATTAATTTTGTTTTTATGTGAGAATTAAAAGTCAGAGAGCTGTTAAATATTACACCACCAAAGTTTTTTGCTTCACTTACAACGGGAATGACATTATTATTAATATGAATGTATAGGTTTCGTTTAATATATTTTCTCAGATTATTATTTTTATCGAAAACCAATATTTTAGATTTTGTTGCATTTAGTTTAAGATTAAGGTCTTGAGCAAATTTTTCGATTTTATTGAGATCTCTTATGAAATGTTCTTGTGCTCCATCTAAATTCCGAATGCTAATTGGCATATATAATTGAGAATCATCAGCGTACTGTTGAAGCTCGGCATATTTAATAGACCTACACATGTCAGGTACATAGAGCGAGAATAATAATGGAGACAAAATGGAGCCCTGAGGAACTCCTCGATTAATTGGCAAAAAATTTGAAGTAGAACTATTCGTGCCTTGACTAACTAACACACGGCTTTGCCGATTGTGCAAATAACTAGACAGGAGTTTTAGAACATTTTCAGAGAGGCTAAAATAGTGCAGTTTTGCCAGTAGCATTTTATGATTTAAGGTATCGAAAGCCTTATTGAAATCTAGAAGAGCCATGCAAGTACTACTTCCTCTGTCCTCATTTAAGCGAATGCTATTTTATATGTTTACCAAACTAGTGCAAGTGCTATAATTTTTTCGAAAACCCGACTGAAAAACAGGAATAATCTTTTCAGTTTTTACAAAAAATGAAATTTGATTAAAAATGTGTTTTTCTACTATTTTTGAAACTGCTGGCAGAATGCTTATTGGCCGAAGATCTTTAAACTCCATGGGGTTTGATGACTTCGCAATTGGTTTTATGATGGCTTTTTCTAAATTGAAGGATATGAATTTTCATATCATATTTATGCAAAAAGGTAAACACAGCTTTATGTCTTTTATAGAAAGCTGATCTTCCCCAATCGCATTCGATGATATTGTAGAAATATTTTTTATCAGTACCTGTTCGTCAATTAGGCAGAATTCGAGACGTTTTTAAGAGATCCTATTGCTCAATGTGTCAAATCCAAGGAGGTAAAAATCTGGTAAATTATAAGTAGTCTGAATAAAATTATGAATGTCTGTTGCGTTAGTTAAACCCTCTGGTTAATCCGAAAAGTTTTTTGTATGTGTTGAGTTTGTTTGCGTTTGACCAAAATTCTTTACCTTTTTTCAAGGACATTTGATAAAAATATGTTACCTTTTCTCGTATGATGGCATGTTTATTGTAATTTCTAAGTTGTCTGTAATATTGTAGACTTCCTTCCGTTTTGAGTTTTCTATATTTTGGATGTGCTTTGTCCCTTAGCTTAATTAATTACTTCATGTTACTGGTTATCCAAGGAGTGAATGGTTTTTCTTTAATTTTTAGGGTTTTAAAAGAGGCATATTTATTAATATAGTTTAAGATGTGTTTGTTAAATATTTTAATTTTTTCATCCATATTATTATTATAATATAACTCATCTCACCGAATACTAATTCGGTATTCGGTAAATAATAGCGAAAATAATTTTTACAATGAGGGTTTCACTAATATTTCTTTAGTTTCGGAAAGTGATATATTTTTCTTTATGATGTATGTTTGGCCATTCAAATTGGGAATAAATTAAATTATGATCAGATAAATCCTCTGAGATACCTAGTAATAGATAGTTTATAGTTATCAAATTTTTACTTGCAATTATCACGTCTATGAGACTAGAGTGACCAGTATTTAAATTTATTCTTGTCGGTTCAGAAATTCGTTGTGTCACAATAAACGTTTCTAAAATGTTGTTAAACCAGAAAAAGCATTTTTATTCAAGAGATTTATATTTATGCCTTCTACAAAGATTATATACTCGTACTCTGTAATTATGTATGAAAATATGTCTTTTAGGTTATCGAGAAATAATGAGATACTTCCAGAAGGGGGGCGATATATATTTAATAAAATTGTTGTTTTGTTTTTAATTTTGAAGAATATATTAATATATTCAAGGTCATTATAAGTAGAGTTAAAATTTACCCTGGAAAAATATAAACGATTTTTGAGATATAATGCCCCTCCTACCCCTCCTGTCCTTCATACTTAAGAACTTCGATTAGCGTCCGACTCGTGTCCATGCTACCCATGGTTGCACCAGCCATGCACCACCCACCACCCAACCAACCAGTTATCCCCTGCCCCCCCGAAGTCCCCGCCGCCACCATCAAACCACCGAATCCATCTCATCCCCTACACATAGTACGATTGGTTTTACACGTACCCATTACAGCTAAAAAACAATAAGCCCGCGAAAATATGCAAGTACCGCTCACTATTTAAAATCTGGATAAAATATATGTATGTAAAAGAAAAGATTACGTAGGCCAGGCAGGGAATGTATTAATAAGCCCAACCTATCTTCACTATAATTTATTACTATTAAGTAAGTGTCGAAAAAAAATGTTTTCCCCGTAACTTTTAAACTGCTTAAAATTTTTAAATACGGTTTTCATAGTTTCATGTAACTCTCAGAGGCGTATTTTATTTGAAACAAATATTTTGACATCTATAAAAAAATGTTTTTTGGCTGTTGCTTTCCAACAGGTTAAAATTTTTAAATACGGTTTTCATAGTTCCTGTAACTTTTAGAGGGATAATTTATTTAAAAACTATTTTGACGGTTGTCAAAAAGATGTTTTTTTCCCTATAACTTTTAACTGCTTAAAGTTTTAAAATACCGGTTTTCATAGTTTCATATAACTTTGAGTGGCGTAATTTATTTAATTAATAAAAAGGTTTTTCCCCATAATTCCTGAATCGCTTACAATTTTAAATACGGGTCTTATAGTTCAAAGTACGTTTTTTTGAGATAATTTAATTTCGAAAAAAAAAGAGTTCTAAAAAAATTGTTTTTCCCCATAATTTCTGAACAGCTTAAAATAGGATTTTAACTCTTTCATGTAACTTCTAATCACGTAATTTATTTTAGAAAAATATTTTAGCAGCTGCCAAAAAAACTACTAGACTTCCCAACGTTTTAAGAGCTAAATTTTTTTAAATAAGATTTTTACAGTTAGATGCAACCTAACTTAGATAAAGTGGGATAATACATTAAGAGTTTTATTTAAATCATAGCCGTTAGGTTATTGTTTACATATAGCTTGTTATAAACTCTCAACTCGACGAAAGGTTATTAGGCGCGTGCCATTTTCAAAATGTCTGTACCCGTCGTGGCAGTGTCAAAACGCAGTTTTTGTACATTTTTATCTTTCGGCCGCTATATATCGAAAACGCTATCAGATAAACTTTTGAAATTTGGTAATTTTTCGTCTATTAATTAAAAAAAATTGAATTTTTTAGAATTTCCTATAAAACACGATAACTGTCGAAAAAATGAAAATACTGGTTTGCAATTTTTAGGAAACGTTCCTCTTTACGGTGTTAAAACTTCTGTTGAAATGAGCGGGATCGAAGTTTGGAAAGTATTTTTTTTTAATTTTTAAACTTTTTTGGTCAAAGACGTTGAATGCTAAAAGAGCATAGATAAGTGCGAAAAAATTACTTATTGATTATGATATCTCCAAAAAAGTGTAAGCAAAGTAATAAATATATCGTATTTCTTTAAAACAAATTCAATTTTCTTAATTTTTTCTGATTTTTTACAAAAATTTGAAATTTGCCGCTAGATGCTTTGGTAGAAAAACTACTTGTGTGCGAAATATTTTTTCCTCGTTTATTGGTTTTCGCAGCCATTGGCCAACATTATAATTCAAACGCACGTTTTGAAGTTCTGGGGTATTTTTCTCTAAATATGTATTGTTGCCTCGAGACCCTGCCAAAAGTTCAACCCTACTGGATATAAAATAAAATAATTCAAAGTTTTTGAATATTTAACTCAATGTTACTACTTTGAAATTGAACATGAGAATATTTATATTTTTTACAAAACCAAAACATATTTAAAAATGCAATCTATTTTCTACAACTTTCTAATTTCCTACTTATTTCTTCAACGTACCTAAATATTTTCCTTATAATTTGAAAAACGCCAAAGCATTAAGTTGCCTTGTTTTTCGATCAAATACGGGAAACGTATAGTTGCTGTCAATGCTAATGACTATATATTTAGATAAATTTGATTAATTTTATGGCTACAAAAACGATTTTTGGGGTATTTTTGAGTTTGACAGGTAAACCTGGATGTCTTTAAGGAGATAGCTACAATTTGAGGTGCAATACTTTTCCCAGTTATGTAAGACCGCATATACAGCCATCAACGTTCTAGATTTATAGATATTGTCAAAGGTAAAAATATAAAAATCATTTCCTGTTAATTTAATGTTACTTAAACAATCTAGAATTATCACTTCATTGCTCGCTTGTCTCAAATGTCTTTTAGCGAATAAGTAAAATATTGTTTAATATTCAGAAAGCAATTAAGGAACACTGAACTTCCTAAAGCAATCTCAGCAATAAACAAATTGGTGTATAGTAACGGTTTAGCAGATATATGACTAATAAAAAATCAAGCAATCGCTGATACATTATTATTGACCATTATTTAAAAGATTGGAAATTCTTAGGAAATCATCAGTCGATCAGTAGAATCAGTCACTCAGTCAGTTATACCGTTTGATTCCCAAACGTCTCCAGCCTGACAAAACAGGGTGTGACAATATAATAATTAGAAGTCTTTTGAAAATCGGGCCGTCACTATTCTGATTAGCTTTTGATTAAAAGCAAAACATGCGTATTAAAAACCTTAAAAAGTATTTTTATACAGAATTAAACAACGTCATTAATAATTTTAATAATATTTTGAATATTCAGTGTGATTTATTCTACATAACGTTTCCAGTTTTCTAAAGATAAGGTGGGTAAAAAGAGTTTTTGTGGATATTTTAATATAAATTACATTAAATACTGTTTTTATTTTCCTCACAAAAGGAAAGTATTGTAATCGTAAAAAAAATCACCCTCTGAGATTTTTTCAAATATTTACGTTTTACGATGCTTGTTGTTTCAAGTATCCCGGGAAAATCCCCAGACCTTACATGGCAACTGTGACATAGTACTTACACCGTGACCGTAACGAAAGACGTGAAAAGTAAAAAAAGTTCAAATAGACGCAAAAAGTAAAAAAATAAAAATTATAGAAAATGGGAATATCTGTGTCAAGGGAATCGTCAAAAGTACGGGTGTTGTGATTTTTAACTTTATTGTCGAGGAAGATAAAATGGCAGTGTCGCTTGACATAAGGGTGGTGCTATATGTTTCAACGGCCTACAGTTTTGTATTTCGTTTAGCGTGTAACATACGTTAATAATAATATAATAATTAATAATTTACTAACTGTTATAATCATTTTGTTTTAATCGTAATTAGTTGCTATAAACAATTTGATGATAGGCAATATCAACATATTAAATTGTTATTTAACCGTATTAAACTCACTAATAAAGAAGGAATTATTTATAGCCGATTCGACTAACGACAAAGACGATATTGATGGTGGCGATAGTGACAGCGCCAGCAAAAGCAATAGTGTAAAGTTATGTCTAAAGAATATAATCTTGTAGTAAAAGATTCATCCACCATGCCTTTAAATACAATTGAGTTCTTAAATTTTGCCAGCAAATTTTTCACTAATGAGTTCGATGGTTCTGCAGATAAGTTGGTTAACTTATCTGCATATCATTTATAGATGTCTTAGCGTTGTTAAGTGCAAATATGGAAACAACATCATAATGACCCAAAATTTATTACAGAAATTGAAAGTTTGACGCAAAAAGGTCATATATTTGCAAAGTTGTACCCGTAAAAATCGCGGAAGACTATTCTAGGAATACCGGAAAACTAATCAAAGCTGAGAGAAAAATAAAATTATCATGGAAGCCGGAAATTTTGAGACGGCTCAAGAAGCCATAACAACATTTATCGCTATCAACTCCTAAAATCAATCTAGTTCCTCGAGTTTCTATGCAAATCATGGACAAAATAGCAGAAGTAGAGGTAGAAGTAATTTAAGTGCAAGAGAAAACTTTAATTCTTGCGGACCTTTTGCATATGAATCTCGCCATCAAAATAACATTAACTATAATGAGTTTCAAAATATGAACAATAATCAGTATAGAGGTAACCACAATAGAGGGTCAGGATTTAGACAACGTATGGCTAGATTAAATCGGTTTATAAGAGCCTGTGATTCGCAACCGAACCAGGAAAATCAAGTGGAACCCCAATAAGGTCCTTTGGTTCTTCATATAAACCTAGCACTTTCAAACTTTCTAGTAATTCAAACAGAAATGTCAGAAGATCAAAATGTCACATAGGTAATGTTAGAAAAATACAAGGTATTACAAAGGATATACTAAGTAAATAGGAACAACAAAAACAAATATTTACGTCGATGATTACATTCTTAGCTACGTTTTTCACATCGTAGATAATGATTTTCCAATTTCTGTCGATGGAATAATAGGAAAAGACTTCATTTTAAAGTACCAATGCCAACTAGATTATTCTAAATGGAGTATGACTTTAAAAAAGATACGAAATGATATCACGCTGCGAATTTTTAAGAGTTTGGAGGATGATGTTTTAATTGTTCCACCCCAATGTGAATTTATTAGGAAGAAATTAAAATCGCTGCATTACCAAAACTGTGATTCAGTAGTTCAAAATAATAAACACATAGCCCCCGGAGTATTCGTGGCTGGAGCAATAGTTTCCAAAAAAATGCGTTTTTAAGAGTGTTAAATACGAATTTTGGAAGTGTTTCTACAAAAAAACCCAAAAATTCATTATACCAGCTTAAATAATTTCAGTATATAATCCTTAAACAGTAAAAATGAGAAAAAATCACAAAATACAAAACTCTATTGTGTTGGATGAACTAAATACAAGTATTATGATGGAATTCATAAAAGCTGATATGATAAATTTATGCCAAAAGTTTTCGGATATTTTTGTATTAGAGGATGACCAGCTCACAACAAACAATTTATATCAAGAAAAATTAAAACTGAGGGATATTTCACCAGTTTACATAAAAAAAATATAGGACGCTTTACTCACAAGTAGCGGAAATTAACTCACAGGTAAAGAAAATGCTAAAAGACAAAATAATCGAACCGTCGCCAGCTGAATACAATAGTCCAATCTTAATAGTACCTAGTACCAAAAAAGGCTAAGAACGGAGAGAACGCGTGGAGACTTGTTGTGGACTTCAGACATGCCAATAAGGCTTTTTATGTAGATAAATTTCCCATAACTCGAATTGACGACATTCTAGACCAGTTAGGAAGGGCCAAATGGTTTTCAACATTAGATTTAAGATCAGGATTTCATCAGATGCCATTGGAGGAAAATTCTCGAGATATTACAACATTTAGCACAAATAAGGGATCTTTTAGATCTTCTCGGTTTAAAAGTTTGTCCTAATAGTTTTCAAAGAGTGATGAGTATTGCCTTTGCAGGAATCTCTCCTGAAGGCACATTTCTGTGCATGGATAGGTTGCTCAAAGGGTCATGATCTAAAAAATCTACAGACTGTTTTTAATATATGTAGAAAATTTAACCTAAAACTAAATCAATAACATATCAACATCACCTATCTAGGAGGACATTCGATTACGTCAAATGGAATTTTACCTGATGAGACAAAATTCGGAATTATCCGTAAATATCCGCAACCATAATCATCCGATGACGTTAGAAGGTTTACATCATTTTGTAATAATTACACGTCTGTAATCGTCCCAAATCGTCATTTCGGAAAAATTTTGCTGATATTATCAAACCGTTAACTAAGCTGACAAAGAAAAACTTTCAATTCAAATGATCGGATGAATGTGAAAGATCTTTTGAAAAATTAAAAAAACTTTTTATAGAGCATCAGATTCTTCAGTATCCAGATTTTGAAGAGCTGTTTATATTGACGACGGACGCATCCAATGAGGCTTGTGGAGCAGTATTAGCCCAGAATTTCAGTTGTGAAGACTTTTGCTTTTGCTTCCAGAGGCTTTACAAAAGACGAAACTAACAAGAGTGTAATTAAAAAGGAATTAGCTGCATTGGGGCATTAATCACTTTAGGCCTTATTTATATGGTAAGAAATTTTTGGTAAAGACAAATCACAGACCACTGGTTTATCTTTTCTCGATGAAGAATTCTTAAAACCTAACAAGAATGAGGCTGAACTTAAAAGAATACGACTTCGACATTGAATACATAAAGGAAAAAGAAAATATTTTGGTAGATCCATTATGCAGAATCACAATCGAGGTGCTCGAATACCGCGAAATATTTCAGAAAATGAGAATAGTAGTCAAGAAAAAATGACAAGCGATCAAGGATTTATTCCCAAAATCTAAGTATTAACTACAAACAATGAAAATTTATTTGCAGTTCCCATCTTGAAATTTTTGAATGAGCCTAGGATAATTATTGGAAAGACTGGGAAAAAAAATTAATGTAGAAAATAAAGTATTTTTCACTAATGGCAATTTTTCTTTAGGGAAAATATTGCCTCAGTCGCAAAAAATGGCTAGTAAAAATAAACTGCATACACTGAAGTTAACAATAAATGACGAAATATTTAAATCGTGCACGACAAGTGATTTAAATTAGCCGCACAAGATTACTTAAATAATTCAAATATAATTTTATATAGGGATCCCAAAGTAGTTACTGAGAAAAAATAGAATTCATAGAAAAATACCATGACAATCCTTTAACTGGAGGACATTGTGGACCAAAAGAGAATTTTAAAGAAACTAAGGTCAAAATTTCGTTGGAAAAATATGTTGGGTGACGTTGAAAATACATTAAAAATTGCCAAAAATACCAATTAAACAAAAGTAAGGTAAAGCATACCGAGCCTATGGTAATTACGCCAACTCCGCAGCAACCATTTGATATAGTCTGCATAGACACCATAGGTCCAGTTCCAAAAACCGCAAATAATATGAGCTATGCTGTGGCCATGCAATGCGAACTCACTAAATACTTGGGTATTTCACCAATTCCGAATAAAGGAACTAAAACAGTGGCAAAAGCTATAGCTGACAATATCATTAGTCTAGTGAAGGAAATTAGAACCACGGTGAGATAATAAAAATAAAGTTTTGGAGAATTTCTCTGATCTATTAAATATTAGTCAAAATTTGTAACAGCATATCATCCTCAGAATATTGGAGGTTGTGACCAAAATCACAGAGTACTCAACGAACATCTCAGAATGTATATTGATGAAACTTATACAGACTGGGATAATTTATTATTATTGGAAAAGAAAAAGTACGAGGGAGGACAGATATTATCAACAGTTGGATACTTGCGCTATGGTTTCTGCTATTTCTTCCACCGTCGCATAATTAATTATGAAATATCTGGAAAAAATGTAATAAGTAGACTTGATTTTAACATAAAGTTTTGATTTGTAGATGATGACTGTTTCCCCAAAAAGCAATATTAATGACCTATTAAATGCTTTTAATGACTTTCACCCTTTGAATAATTAGACAACAGGAAAGAGCCCCATGCATTATTTTAAATTAGCAGGCTTTGACGGAACTACGTAATTTTTGGGACCTTGTTTTTCTGATGTTTACGTTTTGGTTTGTTGACATTTGTTGTCAAACCGTCGTCGTTACAAATTTAAGTTTTAGCAGTTTATAAATAATATACACATTAAATTAATATAAAAGTTGATTAATAAGTTGTGTTGTGTGTTATAAACCGTATGGTTATTGGTCGTTTGCATTATTCTAAATACAAAAAATTGTCAGTTGTGTGGCGTGCAGTCGTACCCTTATTAAAAGTACAAGGAAGAAAGAAAATTCGTTCAGTGGTAAGTGAATTTGTATTTTCATAAGTAAAGAAATTAACAAGATAGTTTTAATTCCGATTTAAGGGCAAAAATAATTGTTATTATAATGAAAATCATAATTCTTAAAGTGTCAAACAGTTAGGTTAGGAACCAAGTGGTATATAAAAAACACAGTAGCGTAACACTTCATGTAATATTTTGTTAGGTCAAAACATTTAAATTACCTTAAGTATGTTTTAAAACGGAAAATGGGAGTTTATGGAGTTATGAGTTTCTAGGAACAATTTTATGTGATAAAAGAAGTTTGAAGATCTAACATTATATTCTCCTTTTTTGGGTCTGATACTGTGCTGAAAGGGAAAAAATGTTATTTGTTTAACAGATAGTAAAGGCAAACAAAAAAATATGAAATCCTCTTTTGAAGATTTTTTTTCATATTTTAGATTTTTTTAGAAAAAATAGAATACACCTATACTTATAGGTACATACATTTTTTTTAATTTCTATAAACACTTGAGATATCCCAAAAATTCTAACAATACAAATTTGGATTCTGTAAGCGTAAACGACCAGACCTAACCTAACTATATATATATATATATATATATATATATATATATATATATATATATATATATATATATATATATAATTTATATATATATAGAGTATTTATTTTTTAAATATTTACTGTGTGTCCATTAATTCCACAAAAGTTAATCAAATAACATTTGTTGATAAATATAATCAAACCGTTTCCCCTTCAGCACAGTAGCAGACCCAAAAAAAGTAGAATATAATGTTAGATATTAAAACTTATTTTGTCCAATAAAATTGTTCCTAGAAACCCATTACTTTTTTTCTTTCGTTTTCAAATATACTTAAGGTAATTTAAATGTTTTGACGAACAAAATATTTCATGAATTGCGTAACACTGTTTTTTATATACCACTTGGTTCCTAACCTAATTGTTTGATATTTTAAGAATTATGATTTTAATTATGACAATTATTTTTGCCTTTAAATCCGATTTAAAAGTATCTGGTTAATTTCTTACTTACGAAAATACAAATGCATTTACCGGTAGAACGAAATTCTTTTCATCCTTGTGCTTTTAATATGGGTTTAAATTAAATATTTAAATTGGTCAAACCATCGCGAAGTAATGGATGGGTATATATATATATATATATATATATATATATATATATATATATATATATATATATATATATATATATATATATATATATATATATATATATATATATATATATATATATATATATATATATATATATATATATAAACAAAAAATATTCCATATAATATACAAGGTGCACAAAAAACACGCAAACGCAAGTAAAATAAAAAAATTGAGAAATTGAAATTTCTAAGATTCAATAACCAATAAATAGGTAAAGAATTTCAAACTGAGATATTTTCTACATATTTACCACTAATTTTCCCAAAAACTGTGTCTACTACTACGGTAAAAAGAATAAATTGCGCTTTCTACAAAAAAAATGCACACGGCCATCTTATGCGAGTGTTACTGCACTTCGAAATACGAATCATAACTGACTATTGTACTTTGGTTTAATAAGAGTTCATGCAAAGTAGGAAGTACTAAATAAAATTGAAGGCGTAGGAACTTCTGGTACCTATATAGCCTTCATCTTACAGACGACAATATTTTACAAATCAGAATGTTTAAAGGTAGTGCTTTTAAAACATTGGATACCTAATATTAATATTTTTCTAAAATATAATAAAGCATTTTTAACCAATAAAATTTATTGGTACCGTATAATAGCAGTTCTTTTTTAATTTCTTTTGTTTTTATTTGTATAGTTGATACTAATTTTACTGAATTTTCTTCTAACACAATGTATCTTAAATGTTAATATTTCGTAGATAGGTATTTATCTAATGTTGTGTTTTGTATTAAATTTGAGTAAATTTAAATGAAATAATATTTCCTAGTTCAACTAAATATAACCTTTCTGCTTATTAAAAAAATATCATTAAATTTTATTTATTAATAAGTAGTAATAAAAATAAAGCAGAAATACAAAAGGACAGTCGAAACAAAAAAACAAGAAAAATTCCATGCATTTTACAGCTTATGAAAGCCTAATGCAACTCAAATGAGTTGCAAGTTTATGTAAATATGCTCTCATATAGTTGCGCCGTTAAATTCTTAGTTGCAAGTACTTCTTAGGAGCAAGCTTTAGATCAAATTATTGTAATTAGTGAGCACGTGTCACGACAGCTCATCATCCAGAATGCGTTCTTTTATTTTGCCAGACGGCAAAATTGCCACATTTGTTTATAACTTTGTGTAACAATTTCTTTATAACTTTATGTAACAATGTCAATTTTAAAGCATCAATAATAACAAAAGTTGAACTTAAACTCCTGAATAAACACAAGGGTATTTATACAAAAGTTTTATTTTGTAAAATGTAAAATTTAATATCTAAAGTTAGCTGTTAAAGACATGAATTTTAATGTTCCACCAGTTTTTTGTTAAATTGGCACCTAAAATAATATATCTAATATTGAGTGATTAAGATAACAAAAAATTTGAGTTTGAAATTTTTTTCAAAATTTAGATTCTTGTTAAGTTTCTAAATTAAAAATGTTATAATATTAAGGGTGTTCGATAAGAAATTTTCCATATTTCGGTGTTCAATCTCTCAAAACTCCCTGTATAACAAAACTGAAATATTGATATGACTTAAGTTTTTTGTAAGTTCTAATGTCTGCAACAAGAATATTAAATTCAGATTTTACAATAGTTTTAATTACTTTTTTGACATTTTTTAAGACATTGTTTTTTTTGTATTATTTGAAGAAATTCCAAAAAACGCCATCTAGTGACCACTAATAGAACTATTACCGTATACTTAACAGCTCTATGTGAAGAGCAAAAAAAGCGCTTTTTTAATTAATTGGCTTGTTTAATTTAGACCATACCTTAATTATAATTCTCTTTCAAAAGTATAAGTTTTCAAATTATTTCGTAAATTTCAAAGTGGATACGCCACACTGTGGTCCCATAGACCCAAAAAACGCGAAAAAACGATTATTATTTGATTAGCCGAGAAAAGCCAAAAACATAATAGGACGATTACTAAATACTCAATTCACCGCAAAATGACCAATAAATAGGTTATAGTCACATATTTGTGGTATGGTGCGTCGAGAAAGTTATATTTCACTATTTTTATATTTTCTGAATAATTCTTACCTCATTTTTGCAATGCTAGTGTAATTTAAAATCTAAACTAAACCGAAAAATGATGACAGATGGTGAAAGATAAAACATTTAAGAAGATCTCAGTGTAAAAAAAAATTAAAACACATCGTTTGTAATTTGGTGGTAGTAATTATAGATATTTATGTATATTTTTTTTACATGTTAATATAAATTTAGACTAAACAAATTTTCAGAATAAGTCACAACCCTCTAATATATCTTATCAGATAGCTTAAGGTATCCAGAAGCCAGAAATAAAACAATTAGCCGCGCATACTCGCGCCTAAGAAATTTCAAAGCTAACGTGATTACATTTTTGCTTATCAATTTGACGTCTGCTAATTCGTAAAGAAGCTGACGTTTTAAATTATTTAATTTTTTTATCATTAATAAGTGATTTATGTTAATTGATTGAAAATAGTGTGTGCAAGTTTTGTGTAAGTGTGTATATATAGATATACAGGGTGTAAATAAAAATGTTGACCAGGCGCGAATGTTTTGAAGTGCTGCGTGAGAAGTGGAATTCACCTGGAAAGGAGCGATGTTGTCACCTATTCAACTATTTAGTGAGGTAAATATTTTGACAAGATATTTCGAATTTCAAAAAGTACAAAGAAGCATTTTTACCGATTATATTAAAATCCAGTTTTTACATTGTTTTTCAAATGAATCGCAAAATATAGGGCATTTCAGTAAGGCGCGCCTAAGATAGGGCTTAAACGATATCAGCTATGTAAGGTTGACCAAATCCTATGACCTAAAAATATTTTTACATATACAGGGTTACTCACAAAAAAGTTATGATACCTACAATATAGAATTTTTTTAATTGAACACCATGTATATTATTTTGTTTTTAAATTCTACCTGGAGTTCTAGACACATTTGCATAATATTCTGTACCTAACTTTACCTGTTTTCAAATTGATAACAATTAAAAATTGGCATTTTTCCTGCTTTTTTTACGTACAGTAGGAAAACGGGCAAAAATCGATTTCACTTTCCTATCTTAACCTTTTAAGGGCTATCTAATGGAGATATTGCTATACGAAATTTGATACTTATGGTACTACCGATAGTAGGTACTGGCTTATTGAGTACCTATAGCTAATAAAAAGTTAAGACAAGAAAGTGAAATCCGTTTTTGGCTATCTTTATTTTTAATTATTTTTTTTAATTTTTAACTTGAAAATAGTTAAATTTAGGTATAATAAAAAAAATGTGAATCTTATAAGTAGAAACTTGTCATTTATTTGCTAAGGACATTGTAACAAAACAACATTTTACGCTGTAACTTTTCTGATCATTATTTAGTTAATTACGTGTACTACTGTATTAAATAATTATTGTATAATTATTTAAGGCGTCAACACAATGCAGAGAATCGGGCAGAGAGCGACATCGACATAAAATTAACTAAAAAACGTGTTTCGGCTTTTCACTCAACTATTGAAAAGAAATGGATTGCAAGTCAAAGGAAACTTGACCGATTTCTTTTGCAAAATGATGAATGGCTTAACCAGAACGCATGTCTAACTTTATATACCTGTTCTGCTGGTAAGTGTGATTGCCATCATGTCTTATAGTGTTTATTAGCTACGTACCGGGTGATCGCGTATAATGTTACCCCCCTTTAACTTTTTTGTTTCTCACTGTAGAAAAAAAAGTGTTATATAAAAGTTTTAGAACTCACTGCATACTATTTGCACAACATATTTTTGTATATACAGGGTGTGTCATAAACAAATACCAAAGCAAAGTTACCTTTTTTTAAATGGAACACCCTGTATATTGTTGCATTTTTGGATTCTACAGGAAATTCTAAACACATTTCATGTATAATGTCCTATATCTAACATGAACCGTTTTCGACTTATTGCTGTTTGAAAATTAAATAATATGAGAAATAAGGTCGCGCAGGTCAAACATGTGTAATGAAACAAACTAAATAACACAAAGCAAAACTACGAACTAGAAAGCAGAAATATAAGTAGCTATACTAAATATAGAGTTGTTCGACTGGTCCTCCATTAACTTCAATACACCTTATTAAGGTTCTTCTTAATTTTTCCAAGGAGTTTCTGATCGACTCAGCATAATTAGTGTTTATTAGATTAATTTCATTTCTTATGAGTTGTTTAAGGTGTTCACGATTCTCTATGTTGTTTGCATTAATTCTATCTTTCAGTGTACCCCACAGGAAAGCATCTAAGGGTGTGAGGTCCGGACTATTAGGCGGCCATTTAATCGGACCATTCCGTCCGATCCAGTTTCCAAATATTTGAGTGAGATAGTTCGTTACTTCAACTATGTTGTGCGGCGGGGCGCCGTCTTGCTGAAACGTAAGTTGGTTTAAACGTGCTAGTGGTAAATCATCCAGAAACTCTGCTAACTCATTTTGAAGAAATTGCAAATATAAATTCCCATTTAACACACCTTCAAAAAAATGTGGCCCAATGATTTTATTGTCAAGTATGCCGCACCATACATTTACAGACTGACGACCCTGATACTGGAATTCTCGGTAACTGTGGGGATTTTCTGTTGCCCAATGCCTCGTATTCTTCCTGTTTATCATTCCATTGGTGGCAAAAGTTGACTCGTCTGTCCAAAGAATTGTTTGTAGAAAGTTATTATTGTGGTTTATTATTCCTAGCATTTCACGGCAAAATTCTACTCTTTTCTCTCTTTGTGTGACGGTTAATTTTGGAGTAGGTCTAATTTTGAAAGGTTTGAAGCCAGCTAATTTATCCTACCTACTATTATTTTATAATATATGATGTATTTTTTGGATTATCTTGCATTTGCCTTAAGTCGGTTGAAATGGTTCTAATTGACTTATTCGGATTTTCTTGAATAGCCAGTAAAATGTTCAATTCGGTATCCTCGTCTTGTGGAATGCATCTTTTCTTTCTGCCTAAGTTTGAATCTCGTTGAAATTTAATAAATATTCTTCGAATGGTCTGTTTACAAGGAACATTCATCCGTGCATTATTTCTTCGTAGTTCTTGCTGCGCCATTTTCACATTATAATTATTTTTAATATAAGCCATTAAAATAAACTGCTTTTCTTGTTTCGAATAAGGCATTTTTGAATATGAATTCTTACTGCTTATCAAAATTGACAACTTGTGTCACGAAGTTAACCAAGTTAACAATATTGTTATCCATGGAAACCATAAAATACATCTTGACCTGCGCGACCTTATTTCTCATATTATTTAATTTTCAAACAGCAATAAGTCGAAAACGGTTCATGTTAGATATAGGACATTATACATGAAATGTGTTTAGAATTTCCTGTAGAATCCAAAAATGCAACAATATACAGGGTGTTCCATTTAAAAAAAGGTAACTTTGCTTTGGTATTTGTTTATGACACACCCTGTATATACAAAAATATGTTGTGCAAATAGTATGCAGTGAGTTCTAAAACTTTTATATAATACTTTTTTTTCTACAGTGAGAAACAAAAAAGTTAAAGGGGGGTAACATTATACGCGATCACCCGGTACCTATACCATGTAAATGTTTTATATGCCAATAAAAAGAAAATGGTTGTATATTAATTTTTTTTTCAGGTTCAGGTCGTCCAAAACAAGAATTTTCTTCTTTATCTAAGGGAGCCAAACGAAAACGCACCGCTAATCTACGAAAGTCCCATAATTCAAGTGAATTAACACACGCTGCTGTTTTGTCAATAAAATCAGATGGTAATATAGACGCTTCTCACCTCTTGAAGGAAACAGTTAGGAGTCCTACAAGAGCTTCTAAGATTCGAAAAGCATGGACTGATAGCCAAAAGGACAATAAATTATTAAAGAAATTTACAGACAATGAGGCTTTGTCCCTTTTTATAGAAGCTAAATTATCAAAAGCTCAGTTTACATTAATTCGATCAAAGCTGCTCTTAAAAAATGCTGATATATTACCAAGTTATAATCGGGTACTTTCGGCAAAGAAGATGTGCTACCCAGAAGAACGTTCCATTAAAATCACAGAAAAAGGCGTTGAAGTTGCTCTCCAGTCCCTGCTTAATAAAACAACGGAGCGTCTAGTAACGATGCAAGAGCCTGTTCTACAAACTATGTCACCCAACGAATGTTTAAATTTAACATTAATTAGTAAGTGGGGCTTTGACGGAGCCTCAGGTCAATCTGCTTACAACCAAAAAAAAACCGATTTGGAGCTAGATGACAAATCTATTTTAATGGCATCTCTTGGGCCATTACAACTGTTTGGCCACTCTGATGATTCCCAGGAAAAAATTGTAATATGGCAAAACCCTCGACCCTCGTCGCCTAGGTTTTGTCGACCCATTAGCTTTTCTTTCATCAAAGAAACCAATAAATTTAAAGTCTTTAAAAAACGGTTTATCAACATTACATATTATTATGTGGATACGCCTATTTGAATGCATTCTCCATATAGCATATAAGTTTGACATTGGTTGTGGCCGTTGCAGTGGTAGTGCAGATAAGGAAAAAGTTGAAAATAGGAAAAAAAAAATCCAACTTCTCTTTAAAGAAAAAATGCACTTGAACGTCGACGTTGTTGTGCAAGGATTCGGGACGTCAAACACCGGAAATACTGCAAGAACTTTTTTTAAAAATCCAGAGCTCTCAGCAGAAATTACTGGTATAGATGCGGGCCTTATTAGACGTCTGTCGAACATCTTACATGCTGTAGGGAGTGGATTTGAGATTAATATTGAGGAGTTTCGGCGATACACACATGAAACAGCACAAGAATACGTGAGACTATATCCGAAATATTACACGACTCCATCTCTTCATAAGCTGCTGGTGCATGGGACTGACATAATCGCTGCACAACCGTTACCAATTGGTCAGTTTTCAGAGGAGGCGCAGGAGGCGCGAAGCAAAGATTTTCGGAAATATCGACTAAACAATACTCGAAAAACTAGTCGAAAAGAGTGTAATCGCGATTTATTTAGTATGCTCATCGTGTCATCAGATCCGCTGATATCAAGCATGAGAAATCTTCTTCGAAAAGCGGACTCCTATTCTCCAAATGTTTTAAGTCTTTTAAAGGAACCCCATGTACTGTCACAAATACTCGTTGAGGATGGAGAAGCAGAACACGAAGAAATTGAAGAAATTGAAGATGAAAACAAAGATTGATCGTTTGCGCATTTAGTTTTTAGTTGTTAATATAAATTATTGTATAGTACTTTAATTTGTTAGTCTCTATGAACCAAACACTTGTTAAATAATTTAAAATATATAATAACATACAGGGTATCCTAGTTTAAACAAAACAAATCAATTTAAAGTTTTTTTTTTGTGTGAAAAGGACAAAACGGTAAAAAAAATGGCTTCGAAAACAAAGTTGACGTGTTTTACCTTTTTGTCCTTTTTACACCAAAATACCTATTGCCTTGTTTCGCTTAAACTGGGACACCCTGTATATCCATAATTGTTATCTATTTATTATTATAATTTATAATTATGATGTATGACACCTAAAGACATACTTTTACATGAATCCTATTGGTACTTAATTTTCTAAAAAAATGGGACGGGAATTTTATACTGAAACACCCTGTATAGCTAAGCTATCAAATTTAATTGGATACCAAAATCTAGTTTTTTACTCATAATGGTAAAATCGCTCTAGAAACATAGTTTTTTTATCAATCATAGGTAGAGTTACTCTATTTAACCGAAAGAATATGGTGCGATTTTTTTTATTGGAACACCCTGTATAGCCGAGCTCTCAATATTTCAGAATCAATATGTTAGATTTGGACTACTCATGTCAAAATCCCTATAAAAACACAATTTCATATCAATCGTAAGGGTGCCTGTAATTTTTCGCGTTTTTTCGGTCTATGGGACCACAGTGCGCCAGTGAAAACAGGAAACAAGGTGTTGCCATTTTGACGGGCCATCGTTTTGAATCTTGGGACCTTCCCGGTCTCGTCAAGGTCACGGCTAGGCTCTTTTCTGTACATTTATTTATTCAAAGCTTTCACCCCAAATTTAAATTTACTACAGAAATGAAAGACAAAAACAAAATTAACTTTCTAGATTTAACTCTAATTAGAAACAAATAAGATGAAAACATAAAAACGAAGTGGTATACGACAAAAAACGTGGTTAGGTCGGTTATTAAACTTTAACTCCAACCATCCAAAGATCAAAAAAATAATGTCATAATTGGTCTGACCGATCGGGCCATCTCACTTACTTCTTCAAAATGTCGCCCTGAGATTTTAAAGCAAGTTAAGGAGACTCTAATTAATAATCATTATACGGAAAAACAAACTGCAAATATTTAAACAACGAATACATTTATTTTATAACAATTTAAACAAAACAAGAAAAGAAAGAAATGTCCGTACTAAATACGTTGCAATGCCCTACACATAATCAGCCCTACAGATAATCAGGAAAACTTTCATATAGTACAGAACTTATTAAACAGTCTTCACTCCTTTAAAAAGAAAGTAATAAAAAATCACACCTATTTGTCGTAGTATCAAGCTTTTTTGCCAGTTTTTATCGAAAATAACATATAAACTACTTCAAATACAAGAAAATATATTTCCTAGCTAATTACAGTTATAACTGTATGGTATTCCGGCCGAAACCACATCTCCAAGGCAGCAAAATCTCCAGGTCAGTGGAACGCCGCGATTAAATGCGAAACAGTTTTGTTAAAAGCATATAATCAATCAAAGCGCTAGAAATGTTAAGAATAGACCAATCACGGAAGGCCAAGCTACACTTGTCGAGACAAGCAAAAGATAGCGTCGGTATAAAATGAAACTTAATTAATTAATTAAAAATATTTCTGAAAATACAAGGATGAAATTTTGGGAAAAGACGTAACTTTTTACGCTCTTTCAGCTTGTGAAAACCGCATCCCAAAATTTTTACTTTTTCTACCATTTTCAAAATTAACCAAAATTTTCAGAAATTGATAAACAACGATTTTCAAAATTCTAATTACATTTTCTAAAAGCTATTCAAAAAGCATATATTCTGGTAAAAGATTCACTAAAATCGGTAAAGAAACAAAAAAGTTATTAAAGGTTGAAATTTCGTGATTATACTAAAAAAGCAGATTTCATAAGCTTAAACTCTCAAACTTCGAAACAAACTTTTTTCCCTTCGTAAATGGCCAAGGGCCGTAATGGAAATTCGAAAGATATTATCAAAAGATATCTTTTCTAAAAATTTCAAAAGGATTAAACAATTCCCACAATTATCACAAAAAGAAAATTAGAACATAGGAGGAACTTGTTCTTTGAAAACTCAACTTGTCCATAACTCGAAAACAAAAGGTCTTCCTTGCGAAAAGATTCCCTTTGCAAAAATGCGTCATGTAGATTTTTTAAATCAATAAACAAAAAAGATGAATTTTGCAATTTTTGGACTTGGAAATTCGAAAATCCAAAATTTTCACCGATTCAAACTTATACCAAAAGATAAATAATCAAAAAGGATTTACTAAAAATAAACATTTTCAAAAAATTAATCAAAACCAGGAAAATCGACCTCGGAAGTTTTGCACCAGGTCAGTAACTCTAATTTATCTTTGATTGATCTAGTTTTTCTCTGAACCTGATTTCAATTTTGATAACACAAATAAAGTCAACCTCGGATCCATCTGTGATGGTTTCTTGGAACTTCAGGATAACCGCAGGTCAACGTATTCTGAAGAACATCTAGTTACAGGACAAATCGATGAAATTAATTATTTTTCAAAAATAAACCACCCTTATTGATTTCAAATTTAGGTTAAAATTTACGGGTCATATGGAGATGACATGGTAACAATTTGCGAAAAATCCAATAGCGCAAAACAAAATGGCGGCCTAGTGAAATTAAAAAAAAATACTACTAATAATGTGTTTATCGAATTTATCTAAAATTTTACACAAAAAGTATTATGAATCAACTGGTAAAATTTTGGTTCGAATCCAAGATGGTAAAACAAAATGGCGACGAAAATATTTAAAAATTCAGCCAAAAACTACTTAATGAACTCATTTCAAATTGTGTGCCGTAACTAATTGTGGTATAGAGATGAACTAGTAAAACTGGTACTAATTCAAGATGCCAGAACAAAATGGCGATCAAGTAAAATATTGGTAAACGTGAAAAAATCACCCTCTCAGATTTTACATATTTTCAGGTTTTAACGTCCCTAGATGCTCAAAAATATGTTTTATCAATTCCGTCGAACTATCTATCGGTTTGTGTTTGTCTGTCAGTTCGCGGCATAGTTTAAAAACCACTCATCGAATTGACTTTTTAATTGTAGTCAAAGATTAAAAGTCATAATATGTGGATGACCTAGTAACATTTTGGTAAAAACCCCAATATGCCGGAACAAGATGGCGGCCTAGTGAACGTTAAAAAATCATTACTAGAAAACTAATTATTCAATTTCCTCAAATTTTGCACAACATTCAAGTGTTCCATAGGAATGAACTGGTAACATTTTGGTATGAATATAAGATAGCAAAATAGAATGGCGGCCTAGTAAAATACTTAAAAAATCAGCCTGAAGAAACTAAGTATTAAATTAATTTTAAAGCTTGTGCAAGGATTAAGTGTGATATAAAGATAAATTGGGAAAATTCTGGTGCGAATTCAAGATAGCCGAATAAATTGGCGGCCAAATAATTTTTACTTCTCTCGTAAAAAGGAAAAAATCACCTTCCGAGATTTTTTCAGATCTCTACGTTTCTATTCTACGACCTGATAAGAAAGTTTTTAATGCCAATATTTGATATAGTTCTCGTTTTATTCGTGACACTTCTACTGTTTCGTGAGCATCTATAAAACTACACAACAAATTAAGTATGTCTAGACATCTATCATAAAAATTTTGCGAAGACTCGTTTGAATTTTGTCGTAACATTAATAAAATCTCTATTTAGGCAAATTTCGTCGCGTCATTCGGCAAAATTTCTATAGTTTCTATAAAGTCGTCAGCATAAGACATTTAGCAAATTGCACTTACATCAATACCAACAGAAATCTTCTAGTCATCTTCTATAGAAGGTCTTGCAGATACCCAGCGATGTCGTCTGGATACTCAAAACTTCTTACGGAAAGAACTATTCGGTTTCTTTTTAGTGTAGATGGTGGGTGGATGGATACTTCCGTGATGGAATGAGTGTTCTATATTCTAAGAAGCCACTCTGAACAGCACACGACACCTTCACTATCGAAAATAACAATAGCTTCGATTTTTGACAGTTGTCGAAAAAGTTCGAAAAATGATATACAATGCCGTTTATCGCAAATCAATATCTATCAAAATCAAAAACTATCGATAACTAGAAATCCCATTTTTAAAAAAAATATTATTTTATTTTACTATGTTACAAAAGTTCGAGATTAAATTCTTACGGTAAAAAGAGGAACGCTATGTCCGCAGGTTGGCTATGGTTTTCACTACAGGGTGTGATATAGCTCATGTATTTATTTAAAAAAAATAGTAGGGATATGAATTTTGAAACATATTTGATTTTTACTAAAATATTACCAGGTTATCCCCGTATTGTTCTGTAAGTTCATAATTTTCGGAATTAAAAAATTTTTTGTTGCTCGCGAACACAGCTTCTTCTTGGTGAATTTCCCCACCAGGGATGTCATGTTCTGTACGATGTTCTTTTAATTTAGAAAAATTATTAACATCAAGTCCTGTAGCTGGTTTTGAGTTACAAAATTTACTTAGTCCGAACCTGCGGTCGATGTCATAGTCAGAGTCTCCATCGCAAATGGAGATGCGGTCAATCTCTCTTTCCCTAACCTGATTCTGTTTAGGTGGAGATAAGTTTAGATTAACTAGTGAAATTGGAGACTGTAGGTCTATTATAGGTTTTCTTAATTCAAGAGAACTATCATTAAATAGTGTCCGCAGAGATTCGCGCGGGCGGCTTGCATTATCGAGCAACAAATTATCACACGAATTTTCTAATGATTTTTTTCATAAGTAACATTTCTAAATTTGGTATTATATTTATTATTTATTGGGGAAATGAACATTGGATGTTCTCTTCCACGGGGTACTTCCATGGAGAGGTCCTCCATGTAAGTAGCTCCGGAGAAGGTATTACGCAAGTAGGTTCTATAGGTTTTGTCATGTCTATGGTAATGTCCAGGGGCGGTTGTTGACAAGATTGACAAGCTTGTCAGGTATCCACCACTCACCCGAGGAACATTAGGATGGTCATTCCCCTCGCCAGATGAACGAGTGAGCTTATGCTCAGAGAGGGGGACGGTGTTGCTGGGCATAGTGAAAACTGTCGTACCTTCCTCGAGAACCACCACAGAAGTTGGAGTGGCCATTATGCACTGTCATCAAAAGTGTTCAGTTTGCACTTTATAGTATTTGAAGTTTTTTAAGTTTAGTTTTTCAAAGTTCGCTCAACAGTTTTCCACTAAAACAGGTAATTCACAGCAAATACCTGTATACTGACTTTGCTCACTAATTTAGCTTTATGCTCAAAAAATCAAATTCAAACTAACAAATCTCTCGTATTTGTTAAATACTAAAAACACTGTGACTGCAACAGTAAAGTCTTTTACGTAAACAACTTTAGAATGAAAATACAATATTTAACTTAGCTTAATTTCGAACTAACTAACGGAATACCTTTTTATTAATTAGAAAAATATGTAAATATTAATTAACTAAATCAGTAATTAAAAACGTGATAAAATCTGTATTAATTAGAATATCAAAAAATCAGAAAAACGTTTAAATAACTAAAAATGCAAAAATCAGCTAAAAAAGATATTCTAAATTCAAGCTTGTCAAATCCCTATCTAATTATCCTCCCGGGTCACGTCGCTTGGGATATTAACCGCGAAAATAATTAAAATGTTTGTACAGGGAGTCCCACGACGAACTGCGGCGGTCGATTTCTCAGAAAGTAGGCTTAGGAAAAATTTTAAATTTTGGCAGTTAACTAAAGTCGATGGAGGCAATTCGCGCAAAATATTTTCAAGATGGCGGCATTTCCGGTTATACCGGAAGTAGACGTCAACTTTCTTATTTTAAATGGAACACCCTGTATATTATCAAATTTTTGGATTCCTCGAAAAATTCTAGGTATATTTCATGTATAATATCCTATACCTAAGTTGAACTGTTTTTGAGATATTTTGAATTTTATGTAAAAATGACGTTTGCAGGTCTAGACATAACTATAAATATCTGCTTATCGAAGTCTCTATTATTTATTTGCGGGTGGTTTCCTTCTCCAAAAAGCTCCACTTTAGTGGTCTGTGCTGACATTTTTATAATAAATAAATACAGGGTGATCAAAAACTGACATTATAAATATACTTTAAAAAATCGTTAAAAGTTACTTTTTTCAAATGGAAACCCCCAATTTTTATAATTTTATCTTATTTAACACTTAAAATAAGGGTGACGTTGTATAAAGTTGTCTATTCCAAGAATTTGTAGTTTTTGAGTAATTGACAATTTAACATATTTTATTTTAATAATGCCAGACGGCTTCTAAGTTTTCTTGTTATTTGGCCATGATAAAGAGGCCTGGCGAGAACAAAACCAATTGGTTACTATAGAAACGTAATATTTATTGTCGTTTGACAATTACAAACTAAAATATTGTTTATTCATTATGATAATTATAATAATTATTAAACTAATAATCATGCCGGGGCGATTAAATTACACACACGAGGATTATTTGAATTTGTTTATTATCTATGGGGAATTTAACAGAGTTTTAACAAGAACATGCCAGAGATTTGCTGATAAAAACTTTGGAAACGTCAAGGCAAAAATTAATAAGAGGAAGCCCATTGTTGATTATGAAAATGTCGAGATTGCAATTCTGGGATATTTTGCAGCATATCCAATGACATCCCTAAGAAACGTGGCAAGACAATCAGAAATCTCGAGGAACTCAGAGCATAGGATATTGTTAAAACATAACTTCCAACCTTATTTAATATCATTGGTTCAACATCTAAAAGACACTGATTTGCCAAAAAGAGTTACAGTTTTGCGAGTTTATTTTAACAATGGTTCAAGATAACCCTAGATTTTTGGAAAATATAATTTGGACCGATGAAGCAAAACTTACTAAAAATGGCCTTTTCATTAGACACAATTCTAATTTTTGAAGTGATTCGAAACCTTATGCAGTAAGATCGCGGAACTTTCAAGAATCTTGGCAATTTAATGTATTTTGTGCAGTAAGGAACGATGGATTAATAAAACTGATTTTTTACGAAGAAAATTTTAATTTTATGTTATACATTGCCTAAACACAAGGACTTTTTTAATGAAAAATAATCCATTTAGGTAATATTACAATAATTTTTTTTAACAATTTAGCGTCAATCCAAAATTAGATGAATCATTTAGTAAATATTATCTCATAAATAAATTAAATTAAATTATTTATACAGATCACACTACACTACTTCATACAAATACTGGTCCACATACCGTAACACATCATATCTAAAAAAATATATCGTCCCAAGTTTTATAGGAAAGTTATCTTTAGTCAGATATTTACAAGCTATTTAGGGTACTTTAGAAAGTCATAAAATACTAAACCTTCTTTTTTTTTATTGAACACTCTTCAGATTAAATTAATTGAATTTTGATGTATTTTGTTTCTTCTTAAATCAATAAATCGATGAGTATTATCAAAGCATTTCTTTCCGTAAAATTATGTCGATAAACTTTTGTAGGACTAAGTTATCTGAATATTCTTGAAGAGTTGGACAACGAATATTTAAGTAATTTACCTTTGGCAGAACGTAGTTAAATTTTCTACGAACACGATGGCTCCCCACCACATAGAACCGTTACAGTTTCTAACTTTTTACAAGCTACGTTTTACGACAAGTAGATTGCCCACAATGGACCTTTCCTGTGGCCTCCTCGTTCCCCTGATCTGACAGTCTTAGACTATTTTATATGGGGAACGATAAAAGGAATCGTTTATTTTAATCCAGTAACAACGAAAGAGGACTGTATGGCAAGGGTAAGGGACGCGTTCGAAAGTTTATCTCCAGCTTCAGTTAGAGTGGTCACCCACGAAAGATTTATTCGGAGATGCGAAAAATGTTTGGAAGTACAAGGTGAACATTTTCAACATTTATTGCAAAAATAAGTTGTGCTCTTGTGTAGACTAGATTATAATGGGAATAGGCTCTCTTTAATTAATTTTTGTCTTCACGGTTTCAAAATTTTTATAGGTTTCCAACATTTGTTTAACGCTGTTCGGTGACGGTTACTGTTTATCCGGATATCTATCAGCAAATATCTGGCATGTTCTTGTTAAAACTCTGTTAGATTCCCCACAGATAATAAACAAATTCAAATAATCCTCGTGTGTGTAATTTAATCGCCCCGACATGATTATTAGTTTAATAATTATTATAATTACTATAATAAATAAATAATATTTTAGTAGGTAATTGTCAAACGAACAAATATTATGTTTATATAGTAACCAATTGGTTTTGTTCTCGCCAGGCCTCCCCGTCATGGCCAACTAACAAGAAGACTTAGAAGCCGTCTGGTATAATTAGAATAAAAAAATGTTAAATCGTCAATAACTCAAAAACTACAAATTTTTGGAATAGACAACTTTATAGAAAGTCACTCTTATTTTAAGTGTTAAATAGGATAAAATTATAAGAATTAGGGGTTTCCATTTGAAAAAAGTAACTTTTAACAATTTTTAAAGTATATTTATAATGTCAGTTTTTAATCACCCTATATTTATTTATTATAAAAATATCAGCACAGACCACCAAAGTGTACCCTTTTGGACAAGGAAGCCAACCGTAAATAAATAATAGAGACTTCGATAAGCAGATATTTATAGTTATGATTGGACCCGCAAACGTCATTTTTTACATAAAATTCAAAATATCTCAAAATCAGTTGAACTTAAATATAGGATATTATATATGAAATACACCTAGAATTTTTCGAGGAATTCAAAAATTCGATTATATACAGGGTATTCCATTTAAAATAAGAAAGTTGATGTCTACTTCCGGTATAAACGGAATTGCCGCCATCTTGAAAATATTTTGCGCGAATTGCCCCCATCGACTTTAGTTAGCTGCCAAAATTTCAAATTTTTCCAAAGCCTACTTTCTGAGAAATCGATCGCCTCAGTTCGCCGTGGGACACCCTGTATAATAAGTCTTTAAAAATTAGAAAAATATTTTAACAGTTCATGATATCAAATATATATATATATATATATATATATATATATATATATATATATATATATATATATATATATATATAAATTCGCAAAAAATATAAATATCAAAAATCAGTAATCAGTCAAATCAAAAAGGCACGGTTTTCCCTGTCCCTTAGAATAAACATTCCTCCTCACTCAGGAGAGATTGAGAACTTAAGGGACTGACGTGCTAAGATCTCTGGAGGGATTGTTAAGTTTTAATGAGAACGGATTCACCAAGCGTACTAAAACTAAATCCCTATTCTAACTTTACAAGATTATGTATAATTTACACAAATATTTGTTTAAAGAAAGTTTTATAAATAACGCAAGTTCAGAGAAAATCCAATAAATATTAAAAATGTCAAAATAGGTAAAAAATGTGATTCGCCCAATCAAGGGTAGATCACAAAAATACAAGTCAAAAGTAGATAAAATGTAACAAGATAAATGTTTATAAATATGCAGTCAAAAATCAGTAAATAATCAATCACAAATTTTAATAACAGTTTTCAAGGTTAGAGTGAGCAAATCAAATTTAAATTAATTTTAAAAAAAGCAAAGGGTTGAGCAAAAAGTTAGGTCTCAAAATAACAATTAAAGTTGATAAATTATGCCTGAAATACAACAATTATAAAGCACTAAAAGAACACTAGTTGAATTAACTTTAAGTTACTTAGATTTGAAACTTGATCTGGAGAACTTAACTGAGCTTGATGAACGCTTATTGAGAGGGAGACCAGAGACTTAGCTTACCAGCTTCCTCACGCAATTTAGACAGCCAGTTCTTCTTGTTCTTCTAGATGCCTCCCACTAGAGCATAAATCAAGAGAACCTGATTTAGTCCCCGAGGACGATTTTCACAATCTAAGCCCTACTCGGAACGGTGGGAACGATAGTGCAATGTTCCACTAGTTATCTTCGGCTGTATCACTAAGAATGACTTAAGAAACGAACTAATTTACTTGCAACCGGTGCTTAGAAGGGCTATTGAATTCAAGTGTCACTAACGAGTTTGCTTCGCGATCTGCTAAAGAGTCAAATTTCTGTCCATATTTATATGATTTCTCCATCGACGTCACGGTTACATCCTGTTGTCAGCTCTAGACCAATGGTGGCCATTTTGGGCGGAGTTCCGTGAATGAAACTGTCGACAATTTTCTTCAGTTTATGTCAAATTATTTTAGAGATAACATCTCCCGTGGGAACCTTGTTTTTGAGTATTTTTAGGATTTGCTATTTTTCCCAGTAATAACATTATTTATGTGTATTCTGGCAAAGTTTCGGATTTTTCCTAAAACGTCTTCTTTTTTTAATGAAAAATTCGTACATAGTTGAAAATTTATAAAAAGTGGTCTTTTAGGTGTATTATCATTCCACTAAAATTTGGGATTTTTCCTATCAGTAGTTTTTAGATATTGGAACTTTTCACCAGGACCTGGTGCTCTGCGTCTGCCGTTTTCTTGGTTCCTATTAGTTTTTTCGTAAAATGTCCTATTATGAAAAATGTTTCCTTTTTATGGGGCTAACTTCTTATGAAGGTCCCGTTTTGATATTAAAAAATTTAATTTTTTGTTGTAAAATTTCGAAAAATTGAAAAATGTTCTTTCGCAATTTTTTACTTATTAATTTTATGGAAAGTGACTTTTGTCGCTATCTCTACTCGTTTAGGCGTTATGGACGTGGCGTCCTTTTGAAGTATGCCGTTTTCGAAAGTTGCCCTTTTTCGTCCATAAGTCTGTAGTGGATTGAGATATCCTCTTGAAATTTGTAGCAGGTGGCCCTAATGGATCCCTTTTAAAAGGCCCCTGATTATCTTTTAAGAGAAAAATTTTAATGAGGTTTGAAAGGGAAAATTTTGTGTAACCAACTTATAAATTTAAATCATGAAATTTTAAAGTTAAATTTCTCAGGTATTTCTTGGTAGATTTTAATGAATCTTTTACCCAATTGTTTGACGTGATAATGGCTTTCTAGAAAAGTAACAATTTTGAAAAAATACTGAAATTTAAAATTTTGAAAAATTAAATCAATTTTATTTCTACCTGAATTAATTGAGATATTGAATTGAATCATTTCTACCAAGTTTCATTGTTCTACGTTAATTAGAAGTATTTTTAATTAATTATTGAAAATTGAAATTCTAGAATGAACTAGGTCAAGCTAAGCTTGGCGTCGTCGTTTCTGATTGGCTGCTTGGAGCGCGTCCTGTATTGTTATTGGTTGATTTTAGATCATCGAATTTTCGAGACCAAGGGGTGGTTATGCGTCTGAATTCGAATAATTCGTGTTCTTGATGATGCTTTCTAGGCCGAATTTCTTATGTCTATTATATGTATTAATATAGAAATATGTTTTCTTTGTTTTGACCTTATTTTTACGTGTATTTCTTGATTTATTTTGCAAAAATCTGATATTACGACAATATGACCTTTATTCTCAGTCACTCTAATGAGTAGTTTTTAAGCTATGCCGCGAACTGACAAACACATAAACCGACAGACGGTCCGGCGGAATTGATAAAACATATTTTTTGGCATCTAGGGACGTTAAAACTGAAAATATGTAAAACCTGAGTGGGTGATTTTTTCACGATTACAAATATTTTATTTGACCGCCATTTTGAATTAGTACCACAGTTTTACTAGTTTATCTCTATACTACAATTAGTTATGGCATACAATTTGAAATGAGTTCATTAAGTCGTTTTTGGCTGGATTTTGAAATATTTTATTAAGTGGCCATTTTGTTCTACCATCTTGGATTCGAACCAAATTTTTACCAGTTGATTCATAATACTTTTTGTGTAAAATTCTAGATAAATTGGATAAATAATTTTTAGTAGTAATTTTGTTTCTAAATTTCACTAGGCCACCATTCTGTTTCGCTATGTTGGATCCACATGAGCCATTTTGACCAAAATTTGCCATACCAACAGACAGACCGACGCATCTGAGAAAAATACATAAAGATCTGAGAGAATCTCGGAGGGTGATTTTTTTCACGATTACAATACTTCCATTTTACAAGGGAAGTAACAGGACATTTTTTTTATATTGTTTCTTTCACTTGAATTTTATTATTTGTATATAGAGTTTACGTTTATGCTATTATTCAAATGTATGTAATGTAATGTGCATCTTTCTCCTTTTCAATTTGTATAGATTTTTTTATTGTGAGTTGCGATAGTTAGTTTCTTGTTCTAAAACGTCTGTTTGATTAAAATCAAAACTCATGTTTCTCTAAATGTTCGTGTTTGTTGAGTGCTGTAGATGCATTTTTGCATGTACTTTGCTATGTATTTGTATGGACAATTCAGACATGAAATTGAGTACAATATGTTCTGATATGTGATTATTATTTATTTGAACAAATATTACTTTCCGCGAACACAGCCTTCCCAAAGCGAGTTTTCCTACCAGGGATTCCATGTTCTGATAAGGGGTGGTTTATTTTTGAAAAATAATTAATATAATCGATTTGTCCTGTAGCTAGATGTCCTTCAGAATACGTTGACCGAAGGTCATCTTGAAGTTTCGAGAAACCATCACAGGTAGATCCCAGGTTGAACTATATTTGTGTTATCAAAATCGAAATCAGGTTCAGAGAAATCTAGATCAATCAAAGATAATTAGAGTTAGAGTTTTTTCTCCTTTGCGTAATCTCAAGAGTACTATCTGCAAAGATAGTCTGCAGACAATCGCGCTGCAGGCATGTCGCATTTCTCGAGTTTTATTATTATTAGGATTCATTTTGTTTAAGTCGAAAACTGGATTTACAAATGAATGATTTATCGGATAATCTCTTGCTTGTGGGATTCCCATATCAGAGGCTTCCAGGTACGTGTGTCCTGCGAAGGTATGGTATCTAAAATTTCTATAAGTCTTGTCCGGATTGTTGTAGTATTCGGGGATTTTGTTAAGTGACAAGCTTGATAAGCTTGTCGAGCACCCACCACGTACCCGAGGAACAGAAAGTGTTTGTTCCCCTAGCCAGAGAAAAGAGTGAGCCCTTCTGACTCAAAGTTTGGGACGGGGTTGCTAGGCTGAGAATCTTTAGATATACCTTTGTGGGAACTATGTCAGAAGTTGAGGTGGCCACGGTATGCTATTTGTTGAATTTTTATTTAAACGAAGTTCGAATAAATCGAACAAACAATTTGAGGGAGCAACGGGAAGTATAGACACACGGGACGTCAAGTCGGATTTTAACACTAAGAACGCTACCAGGTGGATATCCTAACCCTTAAGCCTAATTACAAAGTTTTGTGCAAAAATCTTAATGATTTATTTACCTTCACTACTATGATCCAAGGACCTTGTGAAGGCTTTACTAAGTCCATTCACCGTGACTGAGATAGTTCAAAAATTATTCAAAGTCGTTTTCAACGTTCAAGAAAATTATTAATTATGGCACTGTCACTTCAAGTGTACAGCACTGTCGTACTATACTATGTACGAAAAATTTGAAGTCAATTAAAGTTTTTTCAAAGGTTTTACAGTTTTTCAACACACAAAATTACAACAAATCACTTGCAAAAAGTTTTTTCAGTGTATCAAAGATTTTTCAAAATTTATCAAACGTTAATTAATTACTCGTATTTAGTTACCAACAAGTAACTGCCCAAAATTTGGCAAAGTCCTCATGGACGTAAAATCAACTTTTACAGAATCAGTAATTTTTGCAAAGCTTTAATTTAAAAACTAAAATGAACTAATGAATATCTTTTTTGTTAAATAGAATAATTATGAAAAATTTAAAAATAGAAAAAGTTAAATTTTAAAGTTTTAAAAATGCAAAAAATTTGCTAAGTGCAAAATTCTTTCAAGCTTGTCAAGCCCTATCCAATTTATCCGGAACACGGCGCTTGGGATTAGTTAAGATCCAGATAAGTTAAAAATGTCTTAAAAATAATTACAATGATAATAAATACAAAAACAAAAAATAAGTAAAGTTTATATCAAAAGTTCAACTAGCCAAAATCAAAAATGACACGGTAATTTTAATTGCCCCCATAACAAACAACCCTTCTCACTTAGAAGAGGCTGAGAGCTTCGGTAGCTGACGTTCCAGAAAGTCTCTGAGTGATAGTTTAAGTTTAAGAGAACGGATTCCCCAAGCGTACTAAAAACTAAACCTTAAATTTAGTTTACAAAAAAAAATCAAGTTTTAATTTTTATAACAACCGGTATTTAATATTTAAATATTTTACAAAAATTCGATTTATTACTCAAAAGAAAATCCAAGTTTTAAAAAGCAGTAATTTTCAAGAAATCAACATGTGATTCGTCCAGTCAAGTAGATCACAATCAAAAGCAAAGTTTCAAAGTCAAAATATTAGAATCAGATACAACAGTTAAAAGAGCAATTATTCAAAAATGGTTCAAGTTAAATGTGCAAATTTGAAAGTCAAAAAGCAGCAAAAAAATAAAAAAAAATAGTGATAACTTTCACCAAAAGAACTTCAGAACAAATACACATATATTACATTTAGTTGAAATTACAGTGAGTTACTTAAAAAAGAAATCTAATACCTGGAGATATACTAGGCTTCAAGAACGCTTATTGAGAAAAGACACAGACTACTGGCTCACTTGTTTCTTCCTCGCGCAATTTAGAACATAGATCTTCATAATCTAAGCTCTACTCGGAACCTTAGTGCAAAGGAATCTTTCGATACAAAGACCCGGCGTATTCCAAAGTTGGGAACTAAGTGCAATGTTCTTCTAGTAGACTTCGGCTGGATCACTCAGAATGACTTTATTAAACGCACTGTATATTACTTCAACTTTTACGATTTTTGTTCAGTACAGGAGCCTTGTTTTTCATTCTTTTTCCCAAAATGAATTTTTCCTGTTATGTCCTTCACTTATTCTGCCTTTTGGCAAAGTTTCAAATTTTTTGGATAACTTTTTATTTCTGTTAGAAAAAACTATTTCAGTGTTCTTTTTACGTTAGGCACGACGGAGATGTTTACCGCACTTCTTCCTGTTAGTTTGGGATTTTTCCTCCATCGAGTTTTTCCTGGTTTTGACTAATTATTTAAAAAAAGTTTATTCTTAGTAAAACGTTTGCTTTTATCTATCTTTGGGTATAAGTTTGACTTGAATCGGTGAATGTTTTGGACTTTGCATTTTTTCGACTAAGTGCCAAAATGTAAAATTGATCTTTTTTGTTTATTGATTTAAAAACTCTAACATGACGTATTTCTGCAAAAGGAATCTTTTCGCAAGAGAGCTTTTGTCGTATCTCTTTTTGTTTTCGAGTTATGGACAAGTTGAGTTTTCGAAGAACGAATACTGGGGGCATAAAAAATACAAAAATGTTATTTTGTATAGGAAAAAAATCCTTTTTTTTCCTATACAAAATATAGTTTTTGCTTGAAAAATAAATAAGGTTAGCTTTATCAAGAATTTAAGTTTTTAGACAGGGGGAATTAACAATACAAAATGTCATTCTGCGTAAGAGTAAAAATGTCTCATTTTGCAAGATACGAAAAAAGTCTCTCTGGAAGTTTTTGCTTGAAAAATAAGTAAAGTTCGCGTTATAAGGAATTTATTTTTTCACACAGGGGAAATAAAAATACAAAAATGTTGTTTTGCGTAAGAAGCATATCTCGTTTATAATTTTCACTCAAAAGTACAAATGTTAAATATGTTTTGAATTAAATCCTAAGCAGAAATACAACATTTCGTTACACGATTTACTTGTGTACTTGTTAATGTCTTTATTTCATGAAATAATTATAATGGAATGTAAAATAGTTCTTATCAAAATGTTATCTACTGAGCAAAGTAGTTTTATAATAAAATGTTACGGGAAGGGTTAAGTATCATACCGCTACGTCATGGAACAATTTAGCAAGACTTTTCAAGGGTACCAATAACTCGGATGGCAATTTGCAACGTAATAAAAAAGTTCCAAAGAACTTGTTCTGTTTGGACCTTAAAAGGAAAAAGAAAAAATATGAGCATAACGATGCAGCTACAGTTTTAGTTCTCCAATCTGTTAGAGAAACTCCAGTGACGACCGTTAGAAGTCGTGCTAAACATTCGAACCCCAGTTTAATCATTCGTTGGAAGAAGTAGATGAAGCGGAAAGACTAGATTTTTGTTTGTGAGTAGAAGACAAAATTCTAAGTGAAAACATTGATTTTTATAAGTTTATTAAATGTTCTGATGAATGCATATTACCCGGAACTTCCCTCGTTATGATTTTTTTTTCATTTGTTAGGAATAGGAAGTGTGGCCCAGTTTCAGGGGCGGCTTATCTTATGAGGCAGGTAAGGCAGTGCCTCACCAAAAAATTTGGAAAATTATACGTGTTAATCGATTATTAACTTTTTTAATCTCAATTTTACATTTTTACTATTTGCATCCATAAGCATTTGCAGCATAATTTTGCTTCATGGGAAATCCATAAAATACGGCCTTGCCTTTTACCTTACTCAACGGGCATCGTCAATCGTTATATCGGACGGGTTCTGTGAGTCCATCTCATTTCTTCTTTAGAAAAGTTATTGTTAGAGGCATGCCTCGCGCTTCCTTGTCTAGCGTATTAATAATATGTGTGTAAGCGGGTGGCGCGTAGTAATCCAGCCGAGTTAAGCTTTAAGTAGGGTTAGCGCATAAAAAGATTCTTTTGAGGCATGCCTCTAATGTAAATTCAAAGGGAATAGAAATAAAGTAATTGGCCGATTGGACAAACAGTCGTTAACAGGTTGAAAATTGAAACTGCACGTGGTTTGGGCTAGTTTTAAGTAGGTGGTAGGAGTAGGTACGTTACGATTGCCTTTTCCGCATTGTTTTGATTCGCTTGCAGTGTTCTCCTAATTTTAATTTATTAATGTGGATTGCACATTTATATTAGCTATTAACTAGGTAAATTGTAAGCAGTGGAGTGGTCAGTGATTTTCAGTTTCAATAGCGGTGATTGGATTTTCGGATTTAATTTGATTTAAATTTTCCAGTTACCCATTATAGAAAAATGGATTTAGCGGGACCGAGTGCAGCGTTACAACTTCCTCAGGTAAATGTAAATATTCGCAATGGTAGTGATCTTGTAAATTTTTTAATAAATCAGCAGAATTTTTCAAGTCACTCCTATGCATATAAATTATACATAGGTAAAGAAGTAAAGCGACCTATTCCAGATTTAAGTAAACGTCTTGTTGCTATAGGTGGGGTAGGAGGAGACCAAATCGGGGCTTTCATAACACTTGGTATAAAAGTACGACTGGCTCACTTGTAGTGTAACATTAAGTAAATTATTTTGTTGGCTATGTATTTTATTTGCAACAAATAATAGGCACAAAGTTTGGTCAAAAAGTGGTTATAGTGACTTAAAAAATTTGTCTCGGGGTCTGTTACTACACAATAAAAGTACTCAACATTTTTCTTCAAATTGCAAGCTTACTCTGATGAGAAAACAAAAGCAAAATATGGCCACAGCAATAGACAATGCGCGTAAAACCGAAATTGAAATTTTTAATGCTAGGGTTAAAGAGAATGGACAAATTAGAAAAAGTCTTATTGATATTACATTACACCTCTGTAAGCACGAGTTAGCTTTCAGGGGGCATGATGAATCAAATGAATCTTTAAATCGCGGTAATTTCAAAGAGCTAGTTATTCTTTTTAGTAAATATTACACGAATTTAAAAACATTTTTAGAACATGATAATGATAATAGATCAATTCCAAATCAACGTCCAAAACAATGCAAAATGAATTAATTGATTCAGTTGTTATGTTGAAAATAAAAAAATAAGGGCGAAATTTCAAAATTCTTTGTTTTTTTCCTGGCAAGTTGATGAAACCACTGACATAAGCTGCCATTCACAATTATCCGTCATTTTTCGTTACGTTATAAATAGTCAACCTGTTGAGCGATTCGTGGTATTTTATGCGTAAGTTCTGGGCATTCTGCGTGAGATTTATTTCAATTTTTATCCACTAAATTCGAAAAATTTGACTTGCATTCGAAATTAGTGGCTCAAACATATAATGATTATAAATTAAAATATTATTATCTTCATATATGAGTACTCCGCGACAAACTGGAGCTATATTGATTTGTCTTCACTTTAAATTCTGAAATTAACATAACAACTTTTTTGTCTAGATCACGCATTCTGATTTCGCCTTTTTCAATTCTCTCGAGCACATCCCTTTTTGTTGCTTCAATATTAGCATTTTTTTCTTCAAGCTGCTTCATCTGACTACGAACCATATTAAGAAAATCTGTATTCATTATATCTGTCATCTGTACACGTAATTGGTGAATTTCTTTAGCGCATAATCCAGGGTACCAGCATCGCTACCCTGGGTCGGTGTGGCGACATTGGTTAAAGATTTTCCTTAAATGTCATAGTGACCATCTGGAGTAAGCTTAAATCCTATTCCTGGTGACCCCTGCAATAAATGCACTTTTTCACCAACCTTTTGACGTCCAAATTTGTCAATTGTGTTATTAACACGACCTATGTTTATCTAAAACTATTTTTTTTTCGCCAAAAGTGCAGCAATATAAGGAATAAAATAAAGCTTGTGGGGTCTGTTACGTTAGTTAAATAGTTTCTCTAATTAACTGATCCACTTTCTTCTCAAGTTTAGAAAATATTACTTCACTTGTTTCTATTATCGAGTATATATATACAAATTCTATTTCGGACTTAAAATCAGTAAATATTTCGTTAATTTTGTGATGCAGTTCATTAAATAATTGGGTCAGTAATATCCGAAGCTTGTGAATTTCTTGAAGAAAATAGTCTCGGGTTACAATATCAGTACTATTGTTGTGTTACTTAAAGATTTGACTTGAATGTCATATCGATGATCAACAGTAAATTTAAAACCAACTACTACAAGGACTACGTGATGTTAGTATTTTTTATCAACTTTTTGACAGACAAATTTATCAATTGTGATGTTAACTCGTCCCATTCTTAACTAAACTAAAGTAAAATTCAAAAATATTGGTTATATCTGAAAACTTAAAAATAAGGAAAATAAAAGAAATACAGCAATACTAATAATTTATTTGCAAAAAAAATACAATTCATACTTCATTATGTACATTGTTTTTTTCACAATCTTCATTTGCTTTTCTAATCTACATCCAGTTTATCGACTCTGTCAACATCACTCTGGTCATCGTTGGTACAGCTTTCAGGAACCGCATATTTTTGTACATCACTTTGGTCATCACTGATACTGATTTGAGGAACCTTAACATGTTTTTGTAGATTTTTCTTTTGTTGTTTTTCAGGAGCTACTTCGTCAACACCCAAATCTTCGTATAATCGATATTTCTCCACAATATCATTTGGAATATATGGAATTTTCGTTAAAAAATCCTTTAAAACCTCCTCAAAAGGGTATCCAAGGTGATACATCCATATACATACTTTTCACAAATATGTGCTCCGACAGATAAATTGGTTGAATCATCCAAATATTTAATATACTTTTCTCGGTCATCGACTGACTTAAAAGTGAAAGAATACCTTCAGACATTCTTCTTAGCTGTACTACCAAATGTCGGACGTAGGAGTACTCATTGTCATAGCTCAAAATGCTTACGTGGGAACCATACCTTTCAGTAACAACATCACCCATATCTAATTAGAAATACCTGTGTGAGGAATCTATGATTCCGAATTTTGTTTCTAACAACTCCCTTATTACATTTTTTATTTAATAAGCTTTTCAGATTATAATACAACAATGGTAAATGTAAAATTAAATATTATTATTCCAAAACACCAAAATTTAATAATGACCTTGTATTACCGTTGGCAAACACGCGCGAACTCTGTCCTAAATAGGTCAAAGTGAATTTATCATCCAACTTATTCATATTTTCGTGTCCGTGTGTCCAACGGAAGAGCTTCAACAACGCGTTTTGGTAAGAATGATTGAAAAGTTTGATTATGAGTTCTATCATATAATGTTACCAGAATAGTTTCCCCAAAACGTGTTATCATTAACTTCATTTTCTTAATAATACATACTTTTCCCACCGTTAATGATGTTATAGCTCTCCGCTCAACATCTTCGTTAAGCGCTTTATTAATTTCAACAAATGTTTGCTTTGAAATACTCATTATTAAAAATTGAATAAGGGTATTGAAAGCCAAAACAAGAATATAGTATACCTAAAAGCTCTTTCAGAATACTCCACACAATATTTTTAAGAGCGAGTTATAACTGCAAATGAGTCGCGTCTCAATACCAAGCCTTTTTATAGAGGTAAACTTCAACACCCCTTACCCATTTACATAACAAACGCATCACTTAATATCAAGCACCCCCACCAACCAAACACATCTCAAGGTCAAACAATTTGACATTCAAAAAAGTATCAAGGTTATTTCGTATAACACCTTCTACCAAAAAAATCTCAGGGTCATTTCAAAGTCAGACAATTTGACCCTCAAAACATCCTCAAAGTTATTCAAAATATCAAAGTCAAATGGATCCAAGGTCAAGTGTGGGAGGCATCAACTTGACCTTTAAATTTTCAAGGTCAAATGAACCCAAGATCAAGTGAGCGGTGCACCTTCAAGGTCAAATGACGTCACAGGGCGAGGGGCAGCGACGTAAGAGGGGTGCTGACCTTCAAAAATTCAAGGTCAAATAGCCCAAGATCAAGTGGGCGGGGCCCCCTCAAGTTCAGATGACGTCAAAGGGCGAGGGACGTAAGAGGGGGGGTGGTCCAAAGGATACATTATTAGAACTAACGGGGTAGGTAAAGACCATAGATATATAACCAAGAAGAGATACATCTATTTATATTTTATACAAATCAAATATCACATTTGCTACTCTACTTGTATTCCTGATCTATTTATCTTCATAATCCAATATGATTTTCTCTGAAACAGTGTTGTCAGCAATATAGGTATTTGTAAAGAATGTTTTCATATTTAAGTCTTTACTAATGAAACACTTTTGCATTTGTAGCTGCGTTTCCGCAAACAGAAATATTTTGTGTTTTTTGTTACGCAAATTATTATCACTAATAGCGAATTCGACTACCTGCCCGGTGCGCACCGAGTTCGAACTTTCGGAGAACGTTGCTATTTTCCGTATTCGGGTTAGCTTACTCCGCCGTGGAGCATGAAACTAGCGTGTTCGGCTATGTGATCCGCACGCGTGCAATGCAGTTAATTATATTTGACTTGCTGGCATCGCTCTCTGGAAATTCGACCTTTTTCGCACCGCGATTTTTGACGGAGCAGCGGTGCAGAAGCAGAATTCTGACAATTTGACATTTCTCCATGTTTAATTTACATTTTACATGTTGAAACAGAAATAGCCACAACGTTATTTTAAAAATATGATATATAGAATATGGATAGACTGGATAGAAAAATAAAATTATGCACGTATTGATAAAAACACGAAAGAAAAAGGTTAAGGTAGAGCATTATGAAGAGGTTGTAATGAGATTTTTTAATGAAAAGTAATTAATAATAATTTTAATACTAGTATTTGATGCAAAATTATTCTGTTGTATAGCGAATTCCCCTTTCCAGCAACAGTATTTGCTTAAACCTACCATCTTCATCCCTTACATGGTAAAAAATATTACAATCGTGCATTTTCATAGGCTCCTGGTTAGCATGTAAAACAACTTGGGTTATTCAATGAAAATAATTCCCAAATTTATAGGTGTGTGTGTTATAAGTGTTGTTTCTTGGTTTTTGGCGCCAATAAATTTAAAGAGGGTAAACAAACAAAAGCAGTGCAGATTCGAATGAATTGTTTGAGACTTGCTCGATGCAAACACACATTTTCAGGCTTCGCGCTTACTCGATGCCTGTTCGAATTTTCAGAGAGCAAGTTCTCTTTTAAAACTGCACTCGCATTCTGCCGATTCGCATTTGCTCCGCGAAAGCCGGGGTAGTCGAATTCGCTATAAATTAAATTGAAAGTTTTTTGTTTATGGTAATAATTACTACTCATTTATTTTCAACTCGTGTTGGAAAAATTTAGGCCAACACTGGCAACGTCGCGTGGAAGTTTATTCCCCATGTTTCGCCGATATACGCACGATACGCAATATTAATTCATAAAAACTCCGTAGAGTAGTTTATAGTATTTTACATCGTGCGATGTTTTTTTAGTTAGAATATGTAATTTTTGCGGATATTTGGTGTGTTTTGTATTTTTTTGGCAATTTTTGGCAAGTCCTTAAAATAGCTCTCCAGTGTCAAGTTTGTGGAAAACTAGATACGTTTAAGCCGGAATTGTCATTTTACAGGTAGGTTAGGTTAAGGTTAGAACATCATCAATTCAGTAGCGTAACATTTAGCATCTTTGAACGAAATGAAATGCAAATGATGAGAAATTATTATTCTTCACAAGTCGTTTGTTGTACAATTATAATACCTATGGTAGTAGATACAACTGCTAAGCTCTTTGATAAGTTAATGTACTAGAATAAAAAAAATTAATGATTATTTTTATTTCGGGACGGCCAAAGTTAGAGGTTGAAAATATCAAATGTTCATATTTTCATGATAAGTGCCGAATTTCAGGCCCATGGTACTTACTAAATCCCTGCATTTCACTAATTTTTTTTATATAAATAAATAAAAAATGTGACTGAGATTGGGTCAGAAACACGCATGAGAAGGGGTCAGACATATTAGTTATAAAATGTATTTGAGTCTGAGTCCGAGATAAGGAACTACTGCAAGAGTCTTGAATAATTCAAACGTTAAGTTCATTTTTAAAATACGGCAAATATAAGATTTTGTTATGCTATTTTAGAATTTAAGGGTGCTGTTGGTGGAGAAGAACTGCCGAAATCTAGGTTAATGGCATGTTTTATTTGTTTGTTATTTGCAACAAATTATATGTTTTATTAATATTTTAAGCCAAAAATTACTATATTATTATTTGAAATAATTTTAAAGCAAAATTTATTTTTCTATAATTCTAAGGTAAATTATGCAAAGTTCTTAACAGAAATATGGGAATGACCTGGTATTATTTTGGTAAAAATCTAATATGACGGAACAAAATATTACAAAAAAAGAAATTTTCCATTTTATCAAAAAATTAAGGGACATATAGAGATTAACTGATAAATTTGTGGTACGAATCCAAGACAGAGAAACAAAATGGCGGCCAAATAAAATGTCTAAAAAAGTCAACGTAAAAAATCTTCTAGTTCAATTGACTTATTATCTTGCAGCAGAATTGAATATGATACAGGGATTAACTGTCACGAATTCAAAATAACGATACAAAATGGCGGTCTTAAAAAAATCACTGACAAAAAATCGATAAATTTTCTTTTCCTCATAACTTCTCTCGTTATCGTAGTTCTTCCTTTTATTAGAAATAGTAAAGTGTGACCCAATTTAGTTCAGCACATAGTACATTTAATAACACATATACACTATCTTTTTAAACATTTTATTAGACTCCATTTGGTTCCATCATATTGGATTCCTATTAATATTTTACCGATTTCTACTTATGCCACACTTGATTTTTGGGGATAATTTAAAACAAATTCAATAAGTATTTTTTACATTGGCACACACCGCCATTTTGTTAAGTCATGTTGAATTCCAATTAATCTAATGAGTAGTTTCTTCTTAAGTAGTTTCTAATAAAATATTTTTAAGTATTTTATTAGGTCGCCATTTTGTTTCGTTATCTTATAATTTTAGCAATATGTTATCAGTTTATTCCTACGTACCACTTGTTTTTTGTGCAAAATTTGAGGAAATTGCATACGTTTTTTTAGTAATATTTTTGTCGATTCTCTAGCCCGCCATCTTGGTCCGGAAAATTCGATTTTACCAAAAACCAGGTCATCCCCATACGACCCTTTACTTTTGACAAAAATTTGAAGTCGCTCTGATGAGTAGTTTTTTATTTTTTCTATTTTTGTTGCTTCAGAAATTTAAAATCAACCAATGTGTAACGCGGCGTTCGCCTGTAAATATTCAGATTCACTCTATCATGGTTTTATTATAGAATCAGTAATACTATTAAATAAATATAAGCATAATAAAGCATTTTGATACACAACACATTGAAGTTGAATTTAATTTAAAATTTAAATCTTCCTCAAAAACGATCCGCCGCTGGCTCCAAAAACTCTCTGGTCAGAAATCTTCCACAGCGATGCTTGAAGTCGGAATTTTGACGTTCTCTCTCATATGTCTTTGTCTGACACATGGGCAATGATTGATACACGACAAACGCGTATTTATGAATGAAAGGTTGTGTCTCTCCTTGCTTATGTGTTTATGGTAAAGACTAATACTATGGGTTTCATTCAGTATACTATGGGTTCCATTCAGTAAATAGGATCTATATATGTGTCTTGAGGATGCAACAATGAAGTTGCGAAACGTCGACAATTTAAAAAAGGTTTTTGTTTTTTTACTGGACCTTAGCCCCAAGTAATACACCACTCTAACAAAATGCTTCTAACATTGTTCCACCATATTGAATTTTTACGAAAATTTGAAGTCAATTGGGTAAGTAGTATTTAAGCTATGCCGCGAATTGGCAGTCAGACCTACAGAGCGACCGACGGAATTAATAAAATATGTTTTTGGCATTTAGAGGGTGATTTTTTCACGATTACAAACATTTTATTTGGCCGCCATCTCGCAATAGTAACACATTTTTACTAGTTGATCCTTATTCCAAGTAGTTTTTCAGGATGAATTTTTAAATATTTTATGATACCGCCAGTTTGTTCCGCCATCTTGGATTCGTACCAAAATTTTACTAGTTGAAGATAATACTTAATAAAAAATTAGAAATAAATTGGATAAGTAGTTTTTTCAGAATAATTTTTTTAACATTTTACTAGGTTTCTATTTTGTTTTGCCGTATTGGATTTTACCAAAATATTACCAGATCATCCCCATATGACCTTTATTTTTTTGTAAAAATTTGAAGTCAATCGGGTTAGTTTTTAAGTTATGCCGCGAACTGATAAACAGACGGGCCGACGGAATTGATAAAACATATTTTTTGGCATCTAGGGGCGCTAAAACATGAAGATATGTAAAACCTAAGAGGGTGAATTTTTTCACGATTAAAAACATTTTATTTGGCCGCCATTTTGTTCGGCCATCTTGAATTAGTACCACAATTTTACTAGTTGACCCCTGCATCACAAGTAGCTATGACACACAATTTGAAATGAATCCATTAAGTAGTTTTTCAGGCTGAATTTTTAAATAATTTATTAGGCCGCCATTTTGTTCCGCCATCTTGGATTCGCACCAAAATTGTACCAGTTGATTCTAACATAATACTTTGATGTTTGTGCGAAATTTGAGATAAATTGGATAAGTAGTGTTATATATTTTTTTAACATTTCATTAGTAGTTCGGTATTGGCTGTGATCGATATCGGATGCGTTGCCTCTTATCTACCTAGTACGGAATTTTTACGTTTCTTTTGGTACATTCTGTAGTGTGAATTTGGTACATTATGCGCTGTGAGTAACTGGATTAGATTTATTTAAGGAACATAATACCTGCAATTCTGTGAGTTGTATCTTTTCTGTAATTTTTTTTTAACTCTGTCATGGTTTTAACATGACAGGGGGTACTTATGGAGAAGGAGGAGGTCAAACCCCCGATTGTCATAATATTAAGGTTATCAATTACACTCATAATGAAAACGAAGTAATTATGCGGGAAACAAATAATTTAACAAAAAATTCTAATAACGATAAACCAAATAACCCTCCAGAAAAAATAATTTCACATAGAGTTAATACTGTCATGTTTAATAGTAAATATAAATCTGATGATAGCAAAGTTTTATTCATTGAACATAAATATTTCAATTTTGCAAAGTTACATACACTTAAAATAAGCGAAAAACTGTATAACCTTGGCGGAGATGAAACATATATCGAATATCTTAAACCAGTGGGGCGTGATAGAGTTCAAGTATACTGTAAATAAGCTTGTACCCAACCAAATATTTGAACAAAATAATTTAATCCCTTACATTCCTTCTTTTCTTACCCAAAAAAAGGCTAAGTACGAGGGGCTGAAACCACTTTTACTGAAGAGGAACTTATAAAATCTCCTATACCTATAAAATCAGTGCAAACGCGATACAAATATGTAACCGATAAAGAGGCTCCATCGATTCGTGTCCCCAGACAAAAAATGATAGTCACATTTGATGAACTAGAATTACCACAATATATTTATATTTATAAGCTTAGACACGAAGTAGATATTATGGTATTCTCCCGTATCTCAATGCTTTAATTGTTTGGAGTATGGGCATACTGCTAAACAATGCAAAGGCAAAAAACAATGTAGAAACTGTAGTAACGTATTCGATGAAAACAATGTGCGATGGTTGCAAAAAGAGGTGTTATTATTGTAAGTCTGATTCCCATTCGCCTACCGACAAAAAGTGTCCTAAATATATTAATCAAAAACATATTAAACAAGCTATGGTTAATCTTGATATCTCTTTTAACGAAGCAGAAACATTAGTTAATCTCTCCTTCTATACTAGCCTATACATATAAAGACAACCCACAAAGCAATAATTCTACCTCTAAGAGTTACAGAAATATCATTATCTCAGCCTAGCACATGTAGTAATATAGTTCAAGTTATAAAAAAAGAAAAGTAAACGATAGAAGTCCCAATTTTGAGCTTATACGTAGAGAGTTTGATTCTTCCTATTCGGGGGCGCCCTGGATTGAGTCTCATCAAATAAAAAACCATGATGACCTTGCTACTTTAACAAATAAAATTTCTTCACACCAAAATTAACTATAATTCACTGGAACGCTAGATCGGCCTTTTAAAACCATAACTTTCTAAAAAATCTAGCGAAAGATACTAATTTTGATGTTGGCTTTATCTGTGAAACTTGGTATAAAACTAATTACTATCTTTAAAGGGCTATAACATTATTAGGAGGGATAGACCTAGAGGTAAGGGCGGTGTTGCCGTTTTTATCAGAAAATCTTTTCCCCTTTCTGTTATTGATTTTTCTACTTTAAATAATAATATGATAGAAACTTGTGGCATAAATATTACTTTTAACAACATTCAGATCTCCTATGTGTCACTTTATAGACCTCCGAATGTCAAATATTCTTCTAATCAATATCAAAAAATATTTTCCATTATCATTACATTTGGGAATGCTTAAAAAATGATCGTTTTGGAATAACACTTACTGATGCATTGGAGAATTTTCAAAATCTAGTTATAAGGAATGAAGGTGGAATTATAATAACTATCATATCCTCTAATATGTATAATAAATCAAATTGGGAAGTTCTCCAAGATACGTACGGATTTGATCATTTTACTGTTAATTTGAAGTTGACTATTAATTAGTCTATGCAACATAATGGGTTAATACCCTATCTCTGGAATGGAACCTTAAAAACGCTGACTGGGCTTCGTTTTCACAATAGTTGGATCAAAAAAACTCTCGATTGTAGTGAAACGTTCGACAATGCTAAGCAAATTATAGAATTTATTTGTCAGTTTATCCAGGTGTCGGCTGATTCCAGTTTTTTCAAAAGGAAGACCAGTCTGGACAGATGATTCACCCCCCTGGTGGGATGAGGAACGCCAATTACTTTTAGATAAGCGTAAGGAATTATGTAAAGAATACAGAGGTCGTACAACTATGGAAAACTTCCTCAAATATGAAAATTTGGTAGCTAAATATAAATTTACCTTTAAAATTAAAGCTAGACAAAAATGGCGAACTTTTTGTAGTAGCCTAAATGCCCAAACTCCAGCTTCTAAGATCTGGAAAAAGGTTAACTCAGTTGAAAGTGGATTAAAATCTAATCTTAATAATACCATGTCAAGTGAGTCGGTGGAATTGTTTATTAAAAAATTGCCCCGGATATGGTCAATCTAGAAGTCCCCTTGACAGATACACATAATGTTTTACTACAACCTATATTCTTAATATAACTTAATAATAATATAAAGAAACAAAGAGACTTCCCATGGTTTGGATAGCATTACTTATAGTATGCTCGAAAATTTGATAAATTCCACAAAAAATCTTTTTTGTTTGGCTCTTAACAATATTATAATAACATCCCTTGTATTAAAAAATCAATAATTGTACCTATTAGCAAACACAGAAAACCTACTGAATTTCGTCCAATTGCACTTTCACCCTTAAAAATACTTGAGAGAATCCTTAAACGTCGTTTAGAATGGTGGTGCTAATCACAAAAGCTCCTACCCCCTTACTAATTTGGTTTTAGGCGAGGTCGAGGTGTAACTGATTGTCTAGCTCATCTTGTTAGCGTTACACAAAATACATTTTCTGATATTGACTACTTAGCAGCTCTCTTCCTGGAGGTATCAAGTGCATACGAAAATGTGAATCTGAATATTCTAGTGGGAATATTCTAGTGGATAAATTGAAGAGTTTGAATATTCCTGAGGGTTTTGTTTTGAATTTAGTTAGACTGTTTGTTGATCGTAAGATTTCTATCAGACTTGTCTAGCTCATCTTATTAGCGTTACACAAAATACATTTTCTGATATTGACTACTTAGCAGCTCTCTTCCTGGACGTATCAAGTGCATATGAAAATGTGAATCTAAATATTCTAGTGGATAAATTGAAGAGTTTGAATATTCCTGAGGATTTTGTTTTTAATTTAGTTAGACTGTTTGTTGATCGTAAGATTTCTATCAGACTTGGTAACGGGCTTAGTGACTCTAGATCTGTTTCATCTGGTTTACCCCAAGGCTCAGTGCTAAGCCCCTAATGTTTAATTTGTACTTGGGTTATGAATGTTACTATATTGCAGTTTGCTGACGACCTATGTATTTATTCCACACAAAAATATATTAGTAGGTAAAACTAATCTAAATCATATTATGTACCTTTGTAATAGATATTTTGCAGAAAAGTCTTTCAGTATATCCAATAATAAACCTGCCTTGTTAATTGCTTCACGCCACAGGCTTGTTAAAAAGAATTTCATGATGCTTAATGTAACTCTTATCCTGTGGGTTCATTCCAATAGATACCTGGAAGTACCGGATCAAACATTGCCTTGGAATGACCATATTAATCACGTTATTCATAAAGCCGAAAAAAGTCTGAACATTCTCAGAGCTGTGGTGTCAAGGTCTTGGGGTTCAGATCCAAAACATCCCTGATGTATATTTTATAGAGCAGCTTATAAGTCATGTCTTAGGCTTTGAGGTTGATTACATGAGCGTTTCAATCCACGCCAATTCAGGCGCTCGTGGCAAAGTGTGGCGACCCCCCATTATTTTTGAGGAGAAAAGTATTAGCGGAGAAATTCCTAATAAAAAATATGAAATATTGAATTGAATATTGAATATTATTTGAAAATCCATTAAACATTACTTACTTCAATCTGGAGCTAATCTTTCTCAAATTCACTGAGCTACATATACTCAATAACTGCATTTTAAATAGAGCTTTAGATCAGTTTAAATCCTACAATAAAATCTATTCTGATGGTCCAAAAAATAGTATTGGAGTATATAGGTTGTGCTTTTGTAATCCCGCCCAGACTAAAGTAACTAAAATGTATAAATGTCATCAATAATCACCAATTATTTTCGGTCCAAGCGTCAGCTATAGTAAAAGCTCTAGAATTTGTCAGTTTAGATAATACAATATACAACGTGGTCATAATATCTGATTCTCAGTCTGTTTTGCTATCCCTAAAAATATCCTTATCTACAAGCATCTTATTATTGCCAGTATTTTAAAATTAATCTCTAAACTTTCCTCTAGAAAAACTAATCTTAAATTCGTTTGGGCAAAAGGTCATTCAAGTCTTTCTGGAAATGAACTGGCGCATAAGCAAGTTCAGTGGGCTTTGCCTCAGAAGCTATCCCACATTCCGATTTATTTAGAATAACCAAAAAAAAATCACGAGAGATGTGGAAACAATTATATATAAATAATGCGCTTAGTTCCCCTACTCAGTATTCATTAATTTACCATAATCTAAACGAGAAACCTTTTATCCATAGCACCAACCACGCAGATTGTTTGTGTCTTATTTTCAGTTTCTGGTTGGGCATGGCAGATTCAACAGATACAAAAATTAAAACTATCCGATACGTCACTGTGTTCCACAACACAGAATCCGTATAATATCTTTTTTCCGAACTAACCAAACTACGTTTACATCCAATAAATCATATTTCCTATTATGACTAAAGTATGTATTGATCTTAATATAGAGAAACATTTTTTAAATTATTTGAAAAGCAGTAAAATGGTTATTTAATAGGTTTGATGTTGCTTAGTTATCGACCACCTTTGTTTCTTTTCCTTAAATGTTTTCAACCTACTTATCTGGGACATCCTGTGTTTTGTGTGTATTTAAAAAATGTCTTGCACTGGCTCCAGGAAGAAAAGTGTGGGTCCCTGCCTAAATTTCCTTTGTCTTATATAATTTCCCTTTAATTGTTTAGGTTCGTAGGGCTATAAATCTAATATCTGAGATTTTAATTTTGTTACATTTCTATCCTATTATTGTGTATAATAATAAACTTAAGAACATATCAAAATATATAGTCCTTTTAGATAATTTAGAAAAAAATTATTTTGTTTCTCGTGACTAAATGAGCTAAGCTCATAGCCATAAAAAAAACATTTCCCTAGGCCGTCATTTTGTTTCACCATATTGGATTTTTACCAAAATATTACCAGATCATTTAATTTTTGATAAAAATTTGAAATCAATCGGGTAAGTAGTCTTTAAGCTATGCCGCGAACCAGTGGCGTGCCCAGTTTTTAGGTGCTCCCCGCAAGACTTTTCTTGGGGGCCCTTACATAATTTCTCCAAAAAAATAAGTAAACAAAAATTTTTATAAATTTATTAACAAAAACTATAACATAAAATAAAAAATAAAAAAAGCAACAAACGATATACATTCTGAGATTAATTCAGGGGCGTGCGGTGAAATTTTAAGAAAGGGAAGCAGTTTTTAGAAACTTACCTATTTGTAATGTAATTCGATTCTTCGATCATTTTTCGGAAATTCGTCAATGACGTCATCATAAAAACGTCGATGCTCAGACATATTTTGGAGAAATTTATTTTCAATGGACAACAGAAACTCATGAAATTTTTTATACGTTTAAGTGTTGAAAAATTGCGTTCTACTGATGAACTTGTGGCAGGTATTGTCAATACCAATTCACACAATTTCCACACTTCGGTATAGACATCTTCCAGCTCCTTGTCTTTTGAAAATTGCATTAGTTCCTTAGCGTTATTTTTTGCGCTAATGTCATCAGTTTCGTAAATCACTTTTAGTTCAGATCGCAGTAACAGTCGGTCGAAGAACTGGCCATAATGAAGAAGAAGAGATTTAACGCATCTTCTGGAAAAGTTTTTCCTTTAAATGCATCAAAATTGCAGAGCTCGAGGAATTTAAAATCATTTAAACCGTTAAATCTATAGTTTATTTGTTGCTGAATTTGATCGATTATTTCATAAAAGAGGCGTCTGTATGATGTTTGAACATCTCCCACCTTGTCTGTTCGAAGACGCTTGGCTTGTGGCTCTACATTTAACGTCATCGTTTTCTCCCAAAATAGTTCAGTCATCTCTTTTTTGGCTTAACATGGACTTAAAATCATCCATTTTTTTTGGGCAAAAAGCAATATCATTTGTTTTAGTTTGTAATATATTAAAAACATTGTCCGAGAATGGAAATATTTCTGAAAATATGTTCAACAAATAATTAAAATTTAAATCTTGTTTCAAACAGTCCAAAAACCCCCTCGAACTATTTATTGCTTCTGAGTCCCACGTTTCATTATTTTCTATTATATTCTGAAATAGTTCAATCAGTGATTCACAATTTTCGAATACTGTTAACACAAGTCTTCCATTATAGTTCCACCTAGAAGGAGCTACTTTGGGCAATCATTTGTGGATAATGGAGTCCAAAACTTGAGTACGTTTTGTTGACTTGGTTAAAAAGCAGCCATGCCACTTAAAGTGCAACGAAAAATACTTTACACTCTTTAATGTGATTGATGGACTGGGATAAAACTAAATTTAATTTATGAGCAAAACAATGGACAAACACAGCACTTGGGAAAGTTTCTCGAAATTTAGCTTGCAGACCCCCTAATTGTCCTGCCATCACTGCAGCTCCATCATAGCTTTGAGCAACTAATTTTTTCGCTCCATTAATTTCTTTAGTAACGTTATAAACTACGGTATATAATGCATCTGCTGTACGATTTTCGGACACATTCTTAAAACCTAAAAATCGCTCTTGAATACTTCCGTCTGTTTTAACGTAGCGTATTACTATAGATAATTGGCTAAAATTAGAAATATCAATTGTTTCGTCCAGAATAATAGCAATGAACCGCGCCTTGCCAATCTCCTGCTTAAGTCTTTTTAGAATAATGGTTGCAACAGCGGAAATCATTCTGGATTCATTCGACGTTCCGCGAAAAACGCTAGACTGCTCTAAATGATTTTTTAAGAAATCATCATATTTAGCCATTAAGCTAAGTAAATCTTAAAAATTTCCTCTATTTGAAGAAACCCTTGTTTCGTCATGACCTCTAAATAACAATTCGTGCTGTCCGAGAAAACAAACAACATCGATAAGTCTTCTTAATATTTGCCTATTTTTATCGACTAGTTCATTGTCTTGGCGGTGACTAATTTCCAACTGTTTATTAAGGGCGTGTTCAATTCTGGTTTTGCCGAAGACTTCTTCTTTTATGACGGCCTGCAAATGTGCTTTGGACATAATGTGTCTTTTTACAGCTTTATGGAAATTGTTTAAATCGGAAAAACCAGTTTTATTCCAGAGACCTTTTTCATTTTCAAAAAGTAAACATGGCCAGCAAAATAATTTACTTATATTTTCACACCTTGTTAGCCATTTAAATTGTTCGTATTGTTTTTCCGGATAAAAATGTCTAATACAGTTATTCATTTTTGTGGTTAAATTTTTTATAGGCGGTTTTGCCCTTCCTTTGGAAATTATTTGAAGCTTATCAGCGAAGTTTAATATTGAAAATCCCTTTATTATTAAGACACACACCACACATTCACACACACTCTCCTTACTAAATTCTCCAACATTTTCAACGTTATTACCGACAGCCGAAGTTGACGGTATTTGCATATCCACGTCCGTATTATTGACTTCCATATCGCACCATGCACGACGCTACGTACGTATCACACAACACACTAATAAACAAAACAAAAATTAACTAAACATTAAAAAATATTATCTATACTCTGGTTCAAGCAAAACTAAAAAATAATAAAAAACAAAGAGTACAAGAATCGTTTTCTTTGGCGGTACACTAGATTTGTTTATTTTTGTATCGACTAGATAAATACTTATCAACTACTTTACTATACTACTACGTCAATATTTATTTCTCTAGTCCTTTCGTGCTCTATTCAGAGATAGAGAAATAAGGCGACTTTGAGTCATGTACGACCTAAGGACATTTTTAATTAATGTCAACTTTGAAAATAATCTTTCCGAATGAGCTGAGGTTACAAAAAGGACAAGAAATAATTGGAAAACAGAACATAGTTCTGGTCTACTACTTAACAATAATTAATTTTTTTCGAAAATATAGTTTGCGAATTCATGCCTTGTTTTAAGGTTTTTTACAAGTTGTTATACAATATTGATTTTATCTGAATTATCTCAGTTGCTAGTTGCGAAGTTAAATCATTTGAATAGTTCTCCACTAATAACTGAGTTTTTTTCCAAAATTTCATTTAATTGAACCAATGAATTGAAAATGTTGAATAAACTGTTTTAAACCCAGTATAGTTTTTATCTAGCTGACTTATTAATTACATCTAAATACGCATTAAGTACTGTAACTTCCAAATGTTTCATAGGGTTTACATGTTTACATTACAATGTATCCGATGGTTGCAAAAATTACGAAATCAGTGATTTTTTAACTATGGAAAAATATTTAATTTGGGCCCCCCCTAGTAGCCGGACGTCACTGCCGCGAACTGAACCACAGGCAGACAGACCGACAGTCGGATCGACGGAATAGATAAAACATATTTTTTAGCATCTAGGGATACTAAAACGTAAAGATGTGTAAAACCTGAAAGGGTGATTCTTTCACGATGATAAACATTTTATTTGGCCGTCATTTTGTTCGGCCATGTTGAATTAGTTTCAAACAATTAAGCAGTTTTTTCAGGCTGAATTTTAAAAACTTTATGAAGCCGCCATTTTGTCCCGCCATCTTTGATTCGTATCAAAATGTTACCAGTTGGTTCCAACATACTAATTGACGTTTTTTCAAAATTTGAATAAGTAGTTTTATTAATAATAAATTTTTTAACATTTCACTAAGCCACCATTTTGTTTCGCCACATTGGATTTTTACCAAAACGTTACCAGGTCATCCCCATATGATAGTTAATTTTTGACCAAAATTTGAAGTCAATCAGGTAAATAGTTTTTTAAGCTACGTCGCAAATACACAAAAAATCTCGGAGGGTGATATTTTCGCGATTACAATACTTCCCTTTTAGTAAGTAAAAATCGAACGTGTGGTGCGCGATATCTGTCCAAGGCATTTTAGGCCCATATTTCTACAATAACACTTGAAATAGAATATTGTACTTACACTGTTGGATACATTTTTAGCAATGAACTTGAAAATTTGCAATTAAATGTCCGCCAAAAAATGACTTTTTAACAGGATGGTTGTCCAGCATATTGTGCTCGTTAAGAAACAGAATGGCTTAACCGCAAAATTGGTACATGCGGTACAAGATGTATTGGAAGAGACGGCCCAATTTTGTGGCCCCCAAGGAGCCCTGACTTAATTTTGGCCTACATGTTTCTATGGGCCGTTAATAATATATACCGTATAATATTGAAGTGCTAAAAGGCAGAATTACTCAAACTCTTCATTCAATATCAGAAATTCCTTCAGATGTCTGGATGCAGTTCGACTTTTGATATTTTTATCATGCTGATTAGTTTAATTCTTTTTAGCTTAATTAAATGTTCGTATTATTTAAAAATTGCACTTGAGACGTATTTTGAATTAGAATTATTCAATTAATTTCGATATCTTATATTAAATAATAATTAATTCCTGAAATAAAGAAATTGACAAGTACATCGATAAGTGTCATAATTATTTGAGAAACTATTAGGTAGTCTTATTAAAGGTATGCTTGAGAATATTTGGTACTTTAAAAAGAAGTGTGATAAAACTAATAAACTTAATTTAAAATTGTTTAACGAAATCTTGCATTTCTGCTTGGGGTTGATTTTAAAACATATTTAATATTTCTACTTTAGGGAAAAAATTATAAACGGGCTATGATTTTTACGCAAAACAACATTTTTGTATTTTTTATGCCTCTATATAAAAATTAAATTTTTAATAAAGCGATCCTCATTCATTTTTGAAACAGAAACTTTTTTCAGAGTGACTTGTTTTCGTATCTTGCAAAATGAGACTTATTCTTACGCAAAATAACATTTTTGTATTTCTTATGCCCCCCGTACAAAACCTTAAGAGTGACTTTTTTATATCTTGGGAAATGAAACTTTTTTACTCTTGCGTATATATATATATATATATATATATATATATATATATATATATATATACTATATATATATCTATATATATATATATATATATATATATATATATATATATATATATATATATATATATATATATATATATATATATATATATATATATATATATATATATATATATATATATATATATATATATATATATATATATATATATATATATATATATGTATATATACCATATAAATAATTTTAGGTTTTGTCTTAATTGCATGCATTGTAACCTTTGCATGTTGTGCTTTTCTACTTTCAAAACATATATACCTATGTATTTTACAATTTGGCTCATATTATTTTATTACATTGATGTTATGACATTGCTCCAACGGTTTTACAATGTTTACATGGAAATGAAATAAAATCTATATCAAGAAAAATATTCGAAATATTACGGGAAAAATATAAATAGAACAAATAATCGGTAGTTCGTAGGCAGGTTTTGAAAAATTTAATATTAAAATTAAACTTTTAAAAGGTGTGGTTGTGGTTTGGTGTTGCTCAAATAGGGTAAAATTTGATAAAACCATATTAAATGTCCCCAATATTAGCTTAAACTATTTTCAGCCACTGCTAATTAATATACCTACATGTTACAAGATATTCAAGATTATCAAGAGTTTATCATCAAACTGTGTGGACAGTCGGCGAAAGCCTAAATGTAAAACTGGTTCATTATAGCATCGTTGACTATTTTTACATTTGGGTAATATGATCACGCATGTATATATCAGGGATCTGCGGTAAACTTTAAAATATATTCTGCGCCGATTCTCTACTTGTTTTCTACATGACCTTTTTCACATAGACTATGTAGTCAATGTAGGCTATGTAAACAACAACAATTTTCAAATATTTGTTATTATTCTTCTTTTTGTAGGAATCTTTTCACAGTTAATTATTCAAAATTTCCATATAACAAAATTAAGTAAGGTACAGGGTGATCAGTTAAGGGTAGCGAGCGGCCATATCTCATAAGATATTGGTCGTATAGATTTGAGAAAAAAAAATCATAATAAAAGTCGCCAAGAGAAATTGCTGAAAATTATTTTCGAGTGTGTCAAACGTCCGCTAGAGGGCGTAACAACCAACACCAAGTAGAAAAATGGTGTTTTTATAGAATTTTCCCTAATGAAAATATATCGATGATATCATTTTCATATTTAGTGACCATTTCCCTACACTTTTTGTCTAAAATGTTTTGTTCTACATATCAAAATAAAGCGGTGGGGGAAGTTCAATTGTTTTTTCAAACAAACCAAGATGTCTCCCGTTTCTTTTGACCGATTTTAGCAAACTTAGGCTCATATGAAAGAGCATAATTTGCACTACAAAACGCTTATTTGGTTTTGAATTTTTGACTTTTGCTGGCGTCGCTAGATGGCGTTAACTGAATTAGTAGCATATTTTTTAGTTTTTTTCAAAAAAAAACAAATGTAACGGTATATTCATTTTTACACATTTTAAAAGGGGATAAATTTCTCTATAATTTAATGAAAATAATTTATCATCTACCTTTTTTTGAAACGTTGATATTGACCAAAATATTATTTCGTTTTATTAAAAAATGGCACGCCACTGCTTTTTGTCAAAATAAAAATCATTTTCGTAATCACTTGCAGTAGAGGGGATTGGGGGGTTAGTCTCGCTCCCCCCACCACTTTTTTCAGTGGTCTCCCACTTCCCGCGCCTGTCCCTGCCACGCCTACTTGACTCTGCTTGATTCTGATTGGTCTTCCCCACTCTTACGTGTGCATCCGGAGGGAGATGTTTTATTTAAGCGCTAGCAGCCAACCTAACAGATCAATTCATTTTCATCTCTTAAATTTAGTCAGATGGGTTCGTTGAATACAGTACCTACCGAAGATATTATTGAACGTGTTGGTGAAGTTATTTGTTTAGCACTAACGGCGCCATTGTGGGACATTCCGGTGGGTGATCTAAAATATACTCCTCTTAATTACTTAAGAAGATTTGTAGAGTCAGTGGAGTTGTTACAAATTTGGGAAAAGCTACCAGAACGCTATAGACGTGACAAGAAATTACAGTTAAATTTACCGTGTTATACTCATCATAACCAAGAGGGTGACTGTATAGATGGACCACCGCGATCTATAAAAAGGTGTTGTGGTCATGTGCAAGTTAGTGAAAGCTGTTAAAAAGTTAAGTAAAGAATTCTACTTGTTATCATTTTCTTATTGTCAGGATTCTATGCAAAGCAGACCACAATGGTGTCATTATTACGAGAAACTATCGAATGAGTATGCGAGTGCTGCATCTGCATGTGACAAATATTGTGAAACATTAGATTTAATACAACTTATTCATGACATAAGGGGATTGGGATTTGGTTATCATCTTCTTAAATTGAAAAAATATATTGAAGATCCCGTTCTAGTGAAAGACATTTTAAAAGAGGAAGAACTTTTAGTGTAATCATGGAGGAAGTTGTTAGAGAAATGTATGAAGAATTCATAATGTCTAAAGCTTGCTCTGAGTTTTTTGCGTTTGACGGACAAAGCAGTGAAGCTCAAAACATTACTGTTTATTTGCACTATATGGAACATGCAGAATTATGTGAACTAGCTGCTAAGGCATGTATAGATTTTCTTAAAAGTAAAAATGAAAGAAAATTTATACATGATTTAAAACAATTAGAGTTAAGCGAACATATATTATGTATAAAGGAATATTTAACCAATAAAACAAATATATTTTAAAACGAATCGTTTTATTTCATAAAAAAATAGTTATACAAATGAAAAACATTTGCTCATGCACAAAAACATGGATTTTTCTGATGATAAAAGCAACATGGTTCCAATTTCTGTAAAGCTGGCTGTTCATCAAATTCAATAACTGGTTTTTGAGAATATTTTCTGACAAACTCCGCCTTTTCTTCACCCTTAACATAGATAAAGTCGACTTTTTCGGTTAAATTTCTGATAACATCTCGACATCTATGATAAGGAGTAAATCCTTCATCCCAATCGACACAATGATGATTGTTCATTAGCCAAATAGCGTTGCTGTATAGTTTTGATGGTAAATGATTCATAGGAAAGGGCGCTTTAAATATGTGGTGGCTGATTTGAAACCCATCGTATGCTGCCAATTCTTTAACAATTAACTTATTGTTCTCCACTTTAAATCCTTGTATATCTACAATTACTTTCATAACTTTAAATAGTGAAATTTTTTTACCATTTCAAATTTTAATTGGTATTCTTCTATCTGTTTCTTTAACTCTTATAATTTGTGTTGAAAAATGATTAACCGATGCATAGAATCCATAATGAAAGAAATTTCTTTGTGTCATGCTATAAATATTAAAACTGACGCATGCGTATTAAAGTTGTTTAACTATTTTTGTTAGAGGATTATAGCTAAATATTTTATCGTGGAGGATGAGACAATAAACAGAGGTTTATTTTTTTGAATATTTTCATTTGTTTCAAATTCAACTCTTATAACTACAGAACCACTTTGAAGCGATTCCTTCTGATGAGAGCAATCAATGTGTGAAATAGGCGAAGTTGTCTTAAATTTTTCAGGCGCAAAAATTGGTTCACTTGTCAATCCATAGTAAGAATTTCTAAAATTGGCAAACATTTCATATAGAGCAGAAAATTTGTTTTCTTTAAAATTTAAATATAAATCGTGATATGGATATCTCTCAGAATTTAGAAAAATTCTTATGTTTATTATTATATTATTATTATTCTTATACGTTATCAAATTGACTCATGTCCTTTTTTAATTTTCCTTTTCGATCTACTTGGAAGGCAATAACAGCATGACGGGGCGTCTCCAGTTTACTAGTTGTTTTTACCGGCCATGTATGACGCGTTGCTTCAGGTAATTCGGGATATTCAACACATTCCCAGCTTCGAAATCCTAACAATATTTCCTTGTTTGTTTCTAATATTTTCGTTAAGGCAAGTTGTTGAGGAATATCTACCTCGATATGTTGCACTTTCCAATACAATTTTTCAATCGTGACTTTTGGAGTAGGAAGTTCTAATGTTTTGGGTTCCGTATCATCTATAAAGAGCACAGCATCTAAATCATTACTTGCTCTGATGAGTACTAATTCTTGCTTCATATTTTAAATATTTTTTTTATAATCCTCCAAGAATCCAAGTAGCATCTTTAGGGGTATCGATACATTAAATTTACCTTTATTATCTACCAAAATTCTGTCTGCTTCATTTCTGTTGGGAAACCACCCAGCATTGTGAAGCTTTACGCTTTCATTGTTATTAAAAGATAAATATCCTTTGAGTGTTGATGTTAAACCAACATTTCTTACAGAGTCTACAGTTACTCCATTTAATTCATAACGTATTTCTCGAAACAAAAACGCAATACCATTGTTGACAAATCTTAAATTTTCTGTATATTTTCCTTCTTGATTAGCGAGATTTCCTTCTATATATAGAATACTTTCTGAAGGTAATGTGTATGTGTCTAATTCTTGGATTGGAATACGTATTTCATCATTATAATCAAATTTTGAAGAAATGAATGGTTGATAGGTATGTAATTCGGAGCCAATTACAGAGTTGTCAACATATAGACTTTCATTAACGTTTAAAATATCCATTATTTAAAACTTTAAAGCCCAACGATTTCAGAAACTGATGGTTTTTTGTTGTTAACCGCTTGATGTTTTTGGAACTTTGTGGTTAAGTTTTTCTTTTTTATAAGATTTACTTGCGGTAATAGGTTCAAATTTAGATACAAATGGTCTATTATATCTAATAACCATTGTTGTTAGTTTTTAAATGTAATCTTACGAAATGGTTTCGTTTCTGAAATTTATAAGGTGACCGTCTTGATCAATTATTTTTACAGTAATGTTGTTGATTGTTTGAACGCTAATTGGAAAGTATAATATAGGTAATGGTAATTCCACTATTTTATACCCTGGTGGTACCGTTGGAAAAAATTGGTGAATTATCTGAACTGGTTTGCCATTGTTAAATGAACCTACACAAATGTTACAATCAATACAAATAGCATTAACCTTGGAAATATTTACAACATTGTCAGATTCACTCCATTCATGAGGCTTAATTTTCCGTTTATTAAAACCTAAAAGGTTTCCTATTGAATCATCTTTTGTGAAATGAATTTCTTTACTGCATTTTAGGGTATTGAGATTTGTCGTTAATCTAAACGAAGAGGGTTCTATAGTAAAAATTTCATGCAGTTTGTTATTTATCAATGTACTTAAGTCTTTTATGTCATAAGTTCCATCCGGAATAACAATTACTTTACCATCTACGTAAATTTTATTGTTTCCATCCTCTATATTAGGGATACTCATAAATGACTCAAAATCAGCTAAACCTAATAAATATTGCTTGTCGTCATCCAAATAGATGGGAGGATTGAAATCAGATGATAAAATAGGAGAATTCCCTGTAAGCGTAAATGTTGTAGACATTCTGTTAATTTTTAAGAAATGCCGTAATAATTTATTTCATGTGCTTATATAGAAAACTAAGAGCTAGCTGTCCACAATTATAGTTATTAAATTTTTGTTTGACCTCATAGGTGTAATATATATTTACACCCTTACTTGTATTAAAATATTGGATCAACTCAAGAGGTGGTTTGAGATTACCATAACTATCAAAATACACGACATCTTTTTGCTTTTTTATGTAAGCTACCCAATGAGAACCATCATTTTTTTCACTATCCAAATTAACAATACCAGTTTCTTTTTGTCTTATTTTTTCGCGGGAGATTATCACGCATAAAAACACCTCTAAAGTTAGGTATCTCTAAAATGTTTGCATATTTTATTATATCAATATTTGTTAAAGCTCTTTGCGGAAACTTTATTTGAGCTTTTTTTTTAATGTTTTTTTTACGGAGCCCCCTTTATAGGGCTTAATGAACAATCCTTTTCCTCTTCTATATGGCTTTACAAATAGACCTTTTCCGGCTGCAACGTTTTCCATGGCTTTGTTATGACGTTGAGTTTCTTCAAGCAATTGTCTTGATGCTTTTACATCATTAACAGGTTTAGCAATTCCGGCTGCACCACCTCCCAATGCACCGAGGGCACCCAAAATTGGAAGCAAAAGAGGTAAAAATCCACCAATTTTTTTTGGAGTTTTTATAACGCGTTTTTTTATCCTGAGTTTTCGTTTGGATGTCTTAACACCCATACCAAACTTTTTTTTTCCTTTCATAATACCTGTAACCATCAAAGCTGCAGTTTTTTCACCCAGCGATGAATCCTTAGCCTTTACTCTTTGCCAAGCCTTATCTGCTAAAATCTTATCTGCTTCGTGTCTGTTTGATAAATCGTTAGATTGCGAGTACGCTATGTCATGATCTTTACAAGCATCGTCTAAAGGATTTATGCCACTATCCCCCCTACTTAATCTTTTTTCCAACTTTGTTCCCGGACCGCAATAGTTATAACCAGGAATGTGTAGTTCAACAGGTAGACTATTAATAAGTTTATTTACTAAACCCGTACCTTTCTCCTTGCTCTTCTTATTGGATGTAATCGAGTAAGGGTTGTGTATGATCATTTTATAGTTTTTGTAAACTGAGTCGATAGAGCTGCTCGTCTTCTATAAATAGTAAAACGGGCAGCAAATTGACTTGGCTGTTTTTTTTTATAAATACATATTATTTAGAATGTTTGAAGAAGAATGGATTGAAAAGCAAGCTTTTTCTTTACCTATTAAAAACCATGATGAAAAAATATTAAACAAACCATTTAGAAAACATGGCGATCTCTTTGGTGGTGAATCAAAGAGATGTCTTGTTGTAGGAGCATCAGGGATTGGCAAAACGAACTCCATTCTCACATTACTTGAACATCCAAACGGAATAAGATTCGAAAATATTTATTTATACTCAAAATCGTTACATCAACCCAAGTATGAGTATTTAAGATATTTGCTAAAACCTATTAAAGAGATTGGTTATTTTGAATATGCCAATGATGAAAATATTATATCCCCTCACGATATTAAACCAAATTCAGTTATTATATTTGATGACATTCCATGTCAGAATCAAACTGTTATAAGGGACTATTTTACATTTGGGAGACATAAAAATACGGATTGTTTTTTCATTTTTCAAGGTTATTCATCAATTCTCAAGAGGCTTATACGTGAAAATGCAAATCTCTTCATTTTATTTAAACAGGACCTAACTAGTTTAAAACACATATATAATGACCATTGCATGATGGATATGACATTTGAGAAATTTAAAGCTCTCTGTGAACACTGTTGGAAAGAAGACTACGGTTTCGTTGTAATCGATAAGGAGTGTCCCTTAAATTCTGGCAGATATAGAAACAGGTTCGATTCATTCATACACTTATAAACATGGATAAACGACTAGCAAAAGAGTTAGTTAAATCAAGAAGAGCAAACAAACAAACAATCAAGCATTAAAGTCAGAAGCCTCAATGACTCAAAGCCAATTAGAAAAAACGTATCAACCGATAACACAACCACTACAGCAATTAATTTCAAATATTGCAAAAACGGAACCAACTGACATAAAAGAAGAACCTCATACTTTTAAGGAATTTTATAGTACTTCTACTCCAACAAGGACAGCTAAGAAAAAAACCGGGAAAACTCCCGTTTTACCCACTGAGTTACCATCATTTTTTGATAGGAGTATTGCATCTACTAGTAATTTCCCTACCATTCAAGAAACAAGCACAGTAGCTGAAACTACACCCCCATCGGGTGATAGTACTGTAGAGAATTTAAATATCTCTGATATTTTAGAGCAAACTAGACAAACAATTCAACAATATGTTGACACTCCAGGATATAAAGATTGGTTGGAAGATTTTGATGAATTGCCAAGAAAATATATCGATGAAGGAGTTAGGGATACAAGACATATATTTGATCACAATTATGGTATTGTTCATGATTTGGAAACAAACAAATTTCTTTTAGGGACAACAATGAAACCAGTTGAAATTATTAATAAAAATATAAAAGTTGAGGGTGTAACCTACAAAGGCACTCCAGGTTTATACGAACTACTTTTTAAAAAAGAACCTATTGGTTACAAGAAAGAAGACTTAGATCATTATATGGACTTTCTAGCAAGAACTAATGCATATCGCAGAAATCACGACCGTAATGAGCAAGTTCAAGGTAACGGTTCAGTCAAATATGTAACTATTATAGGACCGTACTTACAAACCAAAGGGGTAACGAAAACAAGAAATATTAAAACACCTGCAAAAAATCTCATTGAAGCATTTAGTAGACCTAAGGCTCCATATAGGCAAACATGGCAGAAACTGGGAATGGGGATATTGAAACTTAACAAAACAGATACGGAATATGTATATTGGGACAACATCAACGAACTTGTTGATAGACTTACACTTTTAATGGCTTCTCGGGTTGCCGGGCATACTGGACATAACAATGAAATAATCTCAATTATTGAAAAACTACGAGAAGCCAAAGTAATTCTATAAATAAAAGTTTTTGAAGTAAAAAGCAACAGTTGCATATTATATATTGAGTATGTCGGTAAATAAATTTGGAACTCATATCCTAAATGCCAATGAAGACTTATATTACTTTTGCATCCTTCCCATGGTTCTTGGACATTCGACAAAATCAATTAATCTACCGAATGGTGAAACAAGACGTTGTTTTACTATTAGCGGCGATGAAACTACTTTAGCGTTTCCATTTCCAGAAGCAGACGTGATAAAAGTTCACTGTAGTAAAGACATAGATTTTATCATAAATAACAATATATTTAGTTCGATTGAACTATTAGGTCATAAACTCGGTAATGGTGATAATATTTCTGTTGTAAGATCTCTTAAATATTCTGCATCACCTGGAGTGTTATACGCAGGATTGGTTTTAAAGTGTAAGACTGAAAATGAATAAAATTAAGGAGGATGTCGTTAATGAATTGCATAGACCCGCTAGAAGAAATGTTAAACGAAGACGAGTAATCGTAAAAGGGCTTAATGATTCGTTTCAAGCAGATTTAGTTGAAATGCAACCTTACTCAAAATTTAATAGAGGATATAGATATATATTAGTGGTAATCAACACTTTTTCTAAATTCGTTTGGGCACTACCTATTAAAACAAAAACTGGTAAAGAGGTGGCTGCAGCAATGAAAAAAATTCTCGAAGACTTAAAAGAAGCCCCTAAACAACTGCAAGGCGTTCCAAAAAATATACAAACAGATAAAGGAACAGAATTTTATTCCAAAAAGCTAATGAAACATTTTAAAATCAATCACTATAGTACTTTTTCTAATTTGAAAGCAAGTATCGTTGAGCGAGTGAACCGAACATTAAAGAATAAAATGTGGAAAAAGTTTAGTCTTCAAGGAAATTATAAATGGTTAGATATATTGCCTGAAATTGTTAGTGTGTACAATAATACAGTATACTCTACAATTGGTAAAAAACCTAATGCTGTTAATAAGGGAAATGAAAAAAATATATTGAAATCATCATTTACTCATATGAAAACAGTTGATCCCGATTTAAAAAAATTTAAAGTTGGTGACTTTGTTCGTATAAGCAAACACAGAGAATTTTTTTCTAAAGGGTACACACCCAACTGGTCAAATGAAATTTTTAGAATAAAAATGTTACAACTTACAAATCCTACAACCTATTTACTTGAAGATGAAAACAAATCAGAAATTCAAGGAGGCTTTTATGGAAAAGAATTACAAAAAGTCAGACATTCAGACATATACTTAATGGAAAAAGTAATAAGAAGAAAAGGAAATAAGGTGTTAGTTAAATGGTTGGGATTAGACAAAACACATAACTCATGGATATTAAAAAAGGATATTTTGTAAAATATTCATCAATAAAACACATTTTTTTTAATATTACTATTGTTTTATTTTATAATCATATTTAACATATTATTTAAAACAGGTTTTAAAATAATCTCACATAATTCAATTCGTCTTTACAATGTTGTTGGTCTACAAACTCTTGAGGCGACATACGAGATTTTCTATATGCAAACGTCCATGCATGCATCGTATGAAGTTGATTTTTAGTTTCATCAAAACTTTTTTTTTCTTCATAATATTTTCTTTCTCTTAATTTTTGTTCGAGCTGGATTGGATGCATTAGTAATAATTCCAGCATTGTACAAACATTCTCACTATTGGTGTTTTCACTTGGCGACAGAGTATCATATACTTTTTGAAGACAATTGATTTCGGAAAACAGACTATTCTTAAAAATGTCGAAGTAACTGTTAAATTGCTGTTTTTGTAAACTATTTAATCTGTATTCGATTAAAGGTATTTGTTCCCATAATCTGCACACAGTTTCATTTCCAAAACAGACGTAATCATCATGTTTTGTAATCCTCACTATTGGCATTTCACCAAATTTCTCAAAAAGAATGGACATATTTTTCAAAAATATAGTTTGATGAGAAAAAGTAATTCGTTATAACACCCTGATATTTTAGTAGGTCTTTCCAATCATCTTTACTTAGAACAATAGATTGGTTCTTGTTTCCACCAAATTCAACACATGGCGTAAAATCACTTTCTAAACACAAACCAATATTCACAAACTTTGATTTGGATTTATTTAAAGGGTACTGTTTACAATTTACTATGGTTTGTTTTTCGATAGAATGTATAGATGTTTTAAACATATTGGACGTTACTCTCTGAGGACTGAACATTATTAGACCGTAGAATATAGAAACTAACTAAATAATGATTTGCAGCACATTTTTATAGTCTACTGTCCGCTCCACTTAAATGGAGGAGGGAGATTACTTAACGTTGGAGGAGATAAAAAATTAAACTACAAAAAAATCAAATACTAAAACTTTTAATTCAGGTTTTCAAATACATTACAAAAGCAACGTAAGATGAAATAATTGATATTAAAGTCAGAAACAATAATATTATATAAAAATATACATAATTACAATTATGTTTTTTATGAACATAATTCTATCCATTCTGAATAAATGACAGGCTTTTTATCAAAGAAATATTTAATTTTCATATAATTATTAACACTTAAATCATTTTCTGAAATATTATAAGTAAACAAATGTGAGTTTCCATCTATGTAAATCATTCTCATTTGCTTATAACAATCAGTTTCAATTTTATTTTTATTGATGCACACGTCGGCTCTAATTGTGTTAGGAATATGATTAACATATAGTATTCTGCCAACAAGGGAGACTAACACGACTAATGAAGTAGTAGTCATTGTTCTAAAACAACTAAATAATACTGTTTGTTACAACATTTTATATATTCACACAAATTAGTGAAACAGATCATCAATGAAACAAATTTTATAAAACTTGACAACTTTAACTTCCTTTTCCAATTTCAAAACCGGATAACAATTAGGTATCAAAACCACTTTTATTGCGAGTCTCTTCTAAACATAGTCTTTTAGATTTGGGTTCTTGTTCAGATTGTAAAATAGATAAATTTTTAATCATTGATTCTATATTGACAATATCTTTGTGACCCCATGCTAAAGTTTTTGTGGTATTTGAAAGACGATATCTTTTATCGTCATGACTTGTCAAGGCTAGTTTGTTAATCAAATTCGTATAAATATTGTGTAGATGTGACTTAAAAACATACATTGTGCAGTATACTTTTTGACCTTTTTCCACAACATCTTTATAATCTGATAAGTTTAATTGTTTTTGTACGGCCGATTTACGAATACCTTTTGCCTTTTTATCTAAACTATCTTTGGTTTTTACACAGTATGCCTTAGCACCGGTACCAAAAAAACTTTCTAAAGGTACACCTTTATATTCATCCTTAAATTTACCAACCACTGATGTGGATATCGGCATATTATGAATATTTGGTTCAGGATAGTTAGAGGTGTCAAATTGATCCAGATTTTGCTTCATATCTTCATAAAAATTTTCCATTTCAATTTCTAGTATTAAAGAATCAGTATCAGTGTACAATAAACTTACATTATCTCCATATTTTAATTTTAAATATCCGTAATAAAAATCATACATTACAGTTTTTGCAATATCCAATATACTCATTCCAACATAAATGGGCTTATTATATTCGATACATATCTTTTGAAGTTGAATAGCTACTAGATTTTCTGAAAAAAATTTTAAATCTTTAAATTGAGGTTTTGCAATTAATTTCTGAGCACTTAATTTGTTTCGCTCTCTCTCCCATTGAGTTACTAGCTTAATATCTACTCGGTTATCGACATTCTCCATAGTTTTACCGAAAATACTGTTATTTGCCAATTTTTTACGAATTTTTTTCAAATTTATTTTTTGAAGCATTTAGTAAATTAGTATTTAAATCAATATATTTAGTTAACCATGGCGATTGTGTAAATTTAATTCTCCTGTGTATTTTGAGAAGTTTAAATCCAAATTTTAAGCTTTGCTTCAAAGCACGATAATGAAGAACATAATTGTACTTATTGTTCAAATTGGGAATTAGTTTAGAAAACTTGGAAATTGGTGGCTTAAATTGTTCGGGACAGAGCGGAAAGTCGTTATGGCTTTCATGTAAATTCTGAGGATATTCTAAGTCAACTTCAAATACATAACCCGTAGATGATGTATCTGAAATATTTAAAATATTAAGTTCATTAATTTCGTCCTCAGATAGCCAAACAAAGTTTTTTTCTGGCAAATACTGTTTCATTGTAAAACCATATAAATTTGTTGCATCTAAATAGGCAATATATTTTGTTGGATACGTAGGATTGAAATTATCAAGAAAAGGATTATTTGCCTCCGATTTTCGAGCTGAACAAGTACTAACTCCCCCGCGAACCCCTTTTCTGAAGAAATGAAGCATATCTGGATCAGTCAATAATTCCAATTCTACATTTGTAAATGTCATCATAGCATCCCAACACATTGAAGGGCTTGTTACATAGTTCACGGGATCTAATTTATAAGTTTGATAACAAGTATTTCTATAATTTTTAAAAACATCCGCTAAAAGGAGAACGTCAGATTTCAAATATATATCTGAATATTCACCTATCGTGGAGCAATTGAATACATTCCATACCTCTTTAGCTCGAATGTAATTTTCATTACTAATATTTTCATCAATTAAGTCATTACAAAATTTATCAATATCGGGCAAAGATTTATTATCCAACTTTTCGTAAGAGTCAATATATGAATAAGGAAAAACTCCTTTTTGCCTAACATATTTAAATTGCTCTGCGTCTGAAAAATGTTTCTGAATTTCAAGACATTGAGAATTATCTAAAATATTAGATAGTGATTCAAGAGATTCTGGTAAAAACTGAAATGAGTCTATAAATCGTAAATTTAAGTAAACTATCTTTTTATTTTTAGAGTCATACGTGTTTACCATAATTTTTTTACTAAAAGAAATATATTTTTCTTTGTTTTGAGCAATAACGCTAATTGATTCTTTATTGTTACATAATGACTTAATAAATAGATGAGAATCGTAATTCTTTAGATTATGAAAAATTATTGGAATGTAAGTTGGAGGTATGAAATGTAAATTACAAATAGAATGAGCAGCGCCCCTATAGTTACCGCTAAAATGACAGTGGTCCTTACATTTTTTAAAATTTCCGTCTGAAAAAGGTTTTTCACATATATAACACACAAATGCATTTTCAAATTCTTTTTGTTGCAAACTAGTTAACTTATTCATAGGCTTTTGATTTCTAAAATAATTGTTATAAAGATTTTTCACATCAAGTTCAATATATTCAATAAACTTTTCAGCACAATCAGTTCCACGATAAAGTTTTAAAGATGTCAGATTATTATCAAATGATGATTTAATGTAATAAGCGAACGAATAAGGCACATGTTCAGCAGTTTTAACTGTATAGGAAGTTGTAGGATCAAGCTTTTCGTTTTCAACGTTTTTTAAATAGCACTCGAAATCAGCATAAATTACAAAAGGTGCTTTATACTGCTTTTGAATATTTTGAAACTTTAATATGTTTTCTGGAATTTGATTTCCAAACTTATCTAAAATAAGTTCATCTGAAGGATATTCAATACGAACAGATGTGCAATCATATTCTATGTGCCTTTGTAATTTTGCGTAGGTACCAAAATATTGTAAACATCCTTCACACAAATTTTTTCTACATTTCTTTTTTGACAGTTGTTTAAAAAGTAATTTAGATAAATCTTTTATCCAACAATAATGATTATTACCATCATCAGAAGTATTTAAAAGTAGATTGATATGTAAATTCTTTTTATGTCTATTATAGTGTAATGGTCCTACAATCTCATTTACATATACTCCATTTCTAAAAAATTTCTCAACCCCATAGACATTTATGGATAAATTATTTTTGTTTTCAAAAGTACTTATCTGCTCTAATTTAACTGGAAAATTAATACCTGTAAAATCAAAGACAGTTCTGAAGTCCGGGTACGAGGAAGTTTTCCTAGGGTCACCTGAAGGTTTACATATTGCTGATACAACGGCATATGCAAAACAGAAATCATCTTCATTGAAAATGTTTACCAAACTACCTCGGAACTCTGAAATTGGAATATAAGAGTAGCCACATAAAGGATTGTACTTGTTAATGTTTACTTCTAAATGGAGAATTTGTTGTAAAATCCAACCTGCAATTTAAAGAAGAGATAATTAGTATTTATTAAAAGAGACTGTTGTAAATTAAGATAAATTGAAGCAATAGCGTTTGAAATTTAACATTTTTGCAAGTAATTATTAACTTACCAGAATCTCGTTCGGGTAGTTTATCTGCTTTGGTTGTTAGAATTTTGAATAGTTCGTCATAGAGATTATTTAAATCAGTCGTCTCAATCACGTTATGGAAGGCTGTGTTGAATGATTTAACGGATGTAGACTTCAAAACTGGCGAGTAGTAGATATCAAATAATTCTGCATTTATCTTAACGCATCTATATAATTGCTGTTGCTGGCGAATTAATGTTACGACTTTCTCGGAAATTTTTTGCTGAAACTTTTTAAGGTTGACATGCATTTTGGGTGAGTAAACCTTGTATGCAGCAATTCGACTCTTAAAAGCACTTCTAATAAGGTCTATTCCACGTCCATATTTAATAGTACTCTTGCTTTTGTGGACATTTGTTCTTAGATGAGAGTTCCAAGCATTAAAATTAATATCAGCTTTACAGTCTTCGCAATAGCGAGTTGCATTATTCCTGAAGAATTTTGCATCAACTGAAACAAAAAATAATTTTTTTTAATTCACTATAATAATTTATATGCAATATAACATAATGAGCGGCGTAGCAAGATGGGGGAGAGGATTGACCACCTGCCCTGCCCCTGGACGCTTAGTGAGTCAAGTAAAAAAGATCATTGAAATAGCACAAAACAAATTTTATTGTTTTTCTTATATTTTAATTTATCCTAATTCTTAGTAAATAATGTAAATATACTTACTATCGATTAAATACTCATCCGGATTATGATTTGTGTCTCTTTTTAAACATGATTCTTTAATGTGTCTTATGGCATTTCGTCTCTGTGTAAATTCTTTTAGACAAAGTGTGCAGAGAAGGGTCGTTTTGAACTGGATATTTATAGGTTTAGTTTCTCTTTAAATAAGGAATTGTGAATTTAAATTTAAAAGTTTGCGCGTACGTTTTTTTTTTTTATTTATAAAACATTTATTTACCACTAAGATTTACCACCAAAGCAAGGATTTTTCATAAAAATATTACTTAAAAAAATATTTGAACGTCGCACAACCACGTCTTTGATCTGTTTTTGATAAATTTTGCTTTGGTTTTGAATCTAAAAATTTGTTTAATTCACTTCTGTAGGGAGTTTTTAATGAATTGCTGAGTTGGGTTGTAACAACGGCCCCTGATTTTTCGATATCATCGGTTTTGATTTTTTTCATTACATTTGTTTCGTCGTCAGAAGATTCAGAAGCAGAACGTTTTCGTTTGTTCTGAACTTCTTTATATTCGACAATTTCACACGAATTGAGGTGAGGTTTCGGTCGACTATGGTTGCAATTTTGAACAACATTGTACACCTCAACATCACCTACAATTTCGTTACAGGTTTGGTCGAACACCGCTATCGATTTTTGGTGGAAATGTAATTTAGGAGCTGGTTGGTATTCCTCCCTGATTATTTTAACCTCAATAACGGTCTCTGTTGAATCTTCTGATGACGAAACAGAAATTGGTGAGTAGACTTTTTGCTCTACCTGAAATTTATTTTCACCCTCAACTCCCTGAAATTCATTTTCACCCTGTTTCCCCTCAACTCCCTGGCTCGAATAAACATCATTGACCAACATTTCAAACTTTTGATTTTCTAAATTAATTTCCTCCTCATTAACAGTGAAATATTTTGAGGAGGCCTCTCTAAGACTGTCTAATGATTCATTGACTGGATTAATATCTGAATTAAATTCCCCAAAGCTCGCTATTTCTTCAAAATTTATTGTTGAAATCAGTTCAGGGTGAACTGCATTATTTTGATTATTAAAAATTGTAACTAAATTGTTTATAATTGTATCGTCATCGATATGACCAATTTCTGATTGAGTATTATCCATGTTCTCATTAAAATATTTTTCTAACGCGTCCGGTTTTAATTGACACAAATGACAATCCATTAAATCATGGACTGGGCAAGCCTCTTCCAAATCAAATAAGGTAAAATCAAATTCAAAATCAAAGTCAGTTAGAGAATTCATAGTGGTAAAAAATAAAAATCAAACCTGCAAAAATCACAAAACGCAAGAAAGCTGTAAACTAGATCACACAATGTAGGATAAATTTTCAACACTCAAAACATAAAATTTAGGAGTAGGATAACTAGGGTTTTGCAGTCTAAAAGGCACGAAAACACAATTACACAAGAGAATTCACCGCAGACACTTAGAAGCACGATAGGAACTGGCGTACAAGAATACGACTTTCAACTGACGGTACATGTAAACTCGAAAGCCGCTTAAAACCACTTCTTGTTAAGTCACGCCCACTGGCAAGGTTGGTGGCTGATACAGCGTGGTACCAAGGTCAACTGGTGTCAAATACCTCCCGACGTGAACTCGGCAACTATAAATTTTTTTTTTTTTTTTGTTTAATTTTGCAACTCGACTTTTTTTTTTTGTTAGTGGTTCTTGGTTGGTAAGTGAGGGTGGTACTTAGGCGTGTTGGGACTGTCTTTTTGTGCTTTATATTCTCGTGATTCTACTGCAATATTCAGTCTTTGTCATTTGATTCAGTCTAGATTGTTTTGTATCAAAATGTCGTGTGTGCCAAACGAACTAACAACTTCAGTTGAAGTACAAATATCCGAAAAAATGTATGTATACCGGAGAAACCAACAACTTCAGTAGAAGTACCAATATCACCCAAAATGTGGTGTTCACAGGAGGAACCAGGAACATCTGCCGAAATACCAATGTCCCCCAAAAAGTGGTGTTTACCGGAGGTAATAGAAACAACTTCAGCTGGAGTATCCATGACTCCACATCGACAACAGCAGTTGATGTCACCAGAGCTTACACCAACAGAAACATCACCCCCAGCATCAGCTCCATCAGAATGGTCAGAAACTGTGGATGAGGTCGTGCTAAGACTTCTGCACGATTTAGAACTTTTATTTGGTATAAAGGTAAGCAATGGACCTATTCAAATTGATATTGTGCCGTTAGTGTCAATCCCAATTAGTGCCAAGAGAAAACAACCCAAAAGGTTGTGCAAAAGACCGTTCAATTATAAATATAATTTTTAGTTTTAGGAGCAAAAGACTATTATAATTTATAGTGTTAAATGCAAATGACCATTATAATACAATACAAAGTGCAAAAGGTAATTTTAAATATATTTTTTAGTAATATTAATTCGATGTATAATAAATATTCTTAAATTTTATTTTGTTTCTTTTTTTGCGTCCGCATTTAATTGGTAATAAAACGTACTAAGGAGCATATCAAATATGGAAGTGTGTGGGACTAAAAAAAAATTATGTATGATAATAATATTCTTTATTATGTGTTTAAACAAAAATTAATTATATTTTCTTATATTTTATTAATAATTAAATTGTCTTGTGATAAATCTACTTCTATTTTTTTTCATTTAACAAGTTTTATAACAATTTTTATAATCATATAATATTTTTACATTAGCCAAGGCACAATGCCAAGGACTTAAATTTTTATGAAAATAACATTCTGGAATTTTCTTAAATTTGCGTAGTTTGGGTTCCTCGTTGACTGGAATGCTTATGATCAGCTCTGGGGTGAAAATTTTTCTTAAAAAGTTTGTCTTTGTAATGCCTCTGACATAGATCTTCGGATTACTACATGTCTTTACAATATTCTTGAGTATTTCTTCTATTTCATTTAATTCTATATATCTAACGTCCCATTCCAACCCATGATATTCTTCAGACCAATCAACTATTTCTTGATCCTTGGAAGATAACATGGTTCTTTTAAATGGTGACTTAAAAAGAAAATTAGACCAGCGTACACCATCGTAGATAGCAAGCTCCTTTGAGACCAAGCCAAAATAGACAATTATAATCTTGAATGTCCACGAATAGTTCTGAATAGCACTCGACCATGATTAATCTCCTACTATTAATTGTAAAGGTTATTCTGCAATTTTATTTTTAAAATAACTTTTGTCCACTAAATGGTTTCTAATTTTTTTTTATACTTCACTGCATATTCTACTGCTTTTTTATAGTGCGTAGAAAAAAACTCCTAGGTAATTTTTTGTTACTGCATATATTTACAAGTCCTCCACCATAATCCCATCATTCTATCCTTTTCAAAATGTATTGTATCTTTTTTTTTTGCTTAACTTTATTCAAAATTACTTTTGTCCACTAAATGGTTTTCAATTTTTTTCTCTTCAGTTTTATTACACACTACACAAGTTTCAGGGGCACTGAAATGAAAAAGATTGTCATTGCACAATGTACAGCGCAAGTCTTTTTCACAACATTCCATTGCTCTTTTGTAATGTGTAGACACAAAACTGTGTTTGCCAAGGGGTGCTTCTAATGCGTGCAAATAATAGCATCGTAAGCACAAACTATAAGCACCACCAAACGAAGACATTATGACGACATAATCTTGAAAAACACAAACTTCGCGGCGTAGATAATTTGGTTCAACAGCATCACTAGCACTTGTTTTTTTAATATTTACTAGACCTTTTTCACCACAACCGGCATCAAAGAAATTATGTATCCCCTCATCTTCACTATCGTCTTGAACCTCTTCAAAATTGTTTTTATCTAGATCGGCTAACCATGCTTGTTTAACGTCGAAAATGTTTTTTCCTCCCACCGTGAAATAGAGTATTTCATCTTCGTACATTGAAGACATTTTTTCCAATTGCTCAAAATGTAGGTCACTTGATTCTTGCAAAACAACGTGGCGACAACTCATTTTAATTAATATATATTTTTTAATTTCGTTACTTTTAAAAATACTGATACTACAGTAAGAATGAATTGCTCTGTTGGCTGCTAACACTTAAATAAAACATCTCCCTCCGGATGCACACGTAAGAGTGTGGAAGACCAATCAGAATCAAGCAGAGTCAAGTAGGCGTGGCAGGGACAGGCGCGGGAAGTGGGAGACCAATGAAAAAAGTGGTGGGGGGAGCGAGACTAACCCCCCAATCCCCTCTACTAGTTGCTAACAAAAAGAACCTCTTGACTTTTTTTCGTGAGACGAACGGTTTTGGATTGAAAAAATAAGATGTTTAACAATGAAAAATCTTAATAAAACTGTCCAACAACAACATCTTATTTTTTCAATCCAAAACCGTTCGTCTAACGAAAAAAACTCAAGAGGTTCTTTTTGTTAGCAACTAATAAGTGATTACGAAAATGATTTTTATTTTGACAAAAAGCAGTGGCGTGCCATTTTTTAATAAAATAAAATAATATTTTGGTCAATATCAACGGTTCAAAAAAAGGTAGATGATAAATTATTTTCATTAAATTATAGAGAAATTTATCCCCTTTTAAAATATGTAAAAATGAATATACCATTACATTTGTTTTTTTTGAAAAAAACTAAAAAAGATGCTACTAATTCAGTTAACGCCATCTAGCGACGCCAGCAAAAGTCAAAAATTCAAAACCAAATAAGCGTTTTGTAGTGCAAATTATGCTCTTTCATATGAGCCTAAGTTTGCTAAAATCGGTAAAAAGAAACGGGAGATATCTTGGTTTGTTTGAAAAAACAATTGAACTTCCCCCACCGCTTTATTTTGATATATAGAACAAAACATTTTAGACAAAAAGTGTAGGGAAATGGTCACTAAATATGAAAATGATATCATCGATATATTTTCATTAGGCAAAATTCTATAAAAACCCCATTTTTCTACTTGGTGTTGGTTGTTACGCCCTCTAGCGGACGTTTGACAAACTCGAAAATAATTTTCAGCAATTTCTCTTGGCGACTTTTATTACGATTTTTTTTTCTCAAATCTATACGACCAATATCATATGAGATATGGCCGCTCGCTACCCTTAACTGATCACCCTGTACATGGGACAAGAACTGCTTAAGAGAGTCCACAAAAATATATATCTCGTAGACCTACATAGATTATGTAGTCAATGTAGGCTATGTAAACAACAACAATTTTCAAAATATTTGTTATTATTCTTCTTTTTGTAGGAATATTTTCACAGTTGATTATTTAAAATTTCCATATAACAAAAATAAGTACATAAGTATACCCATAAACTTATAATAGCTCTAAAACGCAAAATGATATCGAAATGCGGTTTTCACCGAATGGTTTAGATTTGCCCCGAGCTTTTTCTTGTCAATGTTGCCAAATTTTCCCGTTTATTCTAGGATCGCGCAGAAATACCTATTTTTTGGGACTAAATTACTGATTTATTTTAAATGGGACACCCTATATATTTTTATGGTCTTGGATAGCTTGACACTTCTTCTTTTCAAAAATACATAGTTTGGGGATATTTATTTTAAGTTCTTAGATTTTAAAATTAACTTTGTAAATTCTTGCCTTGAATCTAATTTCAAATTTCTTTATTGCTATAAATAACTATTTTTTGGGACTAAATTACTGTTTTACTTTAAATTGGGATACCCTATATATTTTTATGATCTTGGATAGCCTGACACTTCTTCTTTTCAAAAAGACATAGTTTGCGGATATTTATTTTAAGTTCCTAGATTTTGAAATTAACTTTGTAAATTCTTGCTTTGTATCTAATTTCAAATTTCTACAAATACAATTTAGTAAAATCACAAAAGGTAAAAAGTTTTATTTTCGTGAAGATACATAAAAACTAGAACAATTGTTGTATGTGACCTCCATTAACTTCCACACACTTAGTCAATCTATAGAGAAATTTTCCATTTGAGTTTTGAAACATTTCCTGTGAAATTAGTTCTATAACATTTCTTATGTTAATTTTAAGTTCTTCCAAATTTCTTGGTAGAGGATTGTAGCACGCTTCCTTCACATAACCCCACAGAAAAAAGTCTGGAATCGTTAGATCTGGGGAATATGGAGCCCACGGTATATGGTATATACAGGGTGGCCCAACGAAAAGGTCCCACCCTTATTTATGACTTTCCTGGTATATTTTGGGAAAAACGCTTGGACACGTCAATTTTGATTTTTAGGGGGACGTCTTTTCATGTATGATTGTATAATACAGGGTGTTCCAAAAATAAGATATCGCATTACACTTGACATTTTTAAATGGAAACCCCCAATTTTTTTTCTATTTTTGGATTCTCCAGGAAGTTTTTAGTAACTTTTGTATAATAGAGTTTATACCTATCTTCAACCATTTTGAAGTTTTTTTAATTTTTTTTATAAAATTCGCCTCATTTAATTTAGTACTGATAATACGGAAAAAAATAATAATCACCGATACCAGCAAGAAATTTAGCATCCGTCAATGTCATCGTAAATCATAGAACAACTTTATCTTTGATTTGAAATCGTTAAGTTGCCTAGTTCTATTATAATATTTTGCAATGATTTATTCAATTCAAGAAAGGGTCGAAATAACGAAACTGTATTATCAAAACGGAAGCATTGCAAGAGCTACCGCCCGGTTGTTTAATGCGTTACATCCAGACAAAAATATTAACCATAAGTATGTGGCTAAATTAATAAGAAAATTTGAAGCAACTGGATCTGTATCTAATATTCGCCGGAATCAGGAAAATCGTCCAAGTAGAAATGAAGCCAGAGAAATAGCAGTTTTGGGACACGTGGCTCTTGACAACACCCAAAGTACTCGTGGTCTGGCTACTTCTTCAGGATTTACACGCTCAACAGTGCAAAGAATTTTGAAATCCTATAAATTTCACCCGTACAAAACTAAACTTGTCCATGAGCTTAATGAAGACGATTATGATAGAAGGTTGGAGTTTTGCGAATTAATGACACAACGTTTGAACAATAACCCAAATTTGTTATTTAACATTTGTTTTTCGGATGAATGTACCTTCTATTTACATGGTGCTGTAAATAGACATAATTGTCGATATTGGAGCGACTCGAATCCACATTTGTTTCGAGAGGTACATTCGCAATACCCACAAAAAATTAATGTCTGGGCCGGCATTTTCGGAAATCATATTGTAGGACCTTTCTTTATTCCTGGAAACTTGACGGGGGAGTTGTACTTGGACATGTTGGAAAATACAATAGAGCCACGAATAACCGAAATAATAGAAAATGAGGTTAATTATAATGAAAATTTTCTTCATTTCCAACAAGATGGTGCACCACCGCACTATGTAGCTCCAGTACGACAGTTTTTGGACACCCATTTCCCAAATCAGTGGATCGGACGGCGCGGCCCCATTGAGTGGCCACCAAGGTCTCCGGACTTGAGTCCTTTAGATTACTTTCTTTGGGGACATATAAAAAGTAAGGTTTTTAGTACGAAGCCAGACTCCATCCAAGATCTTCGGGAGCGGATCACGGCGGAATGCAGACAAATAACTCCAGAAATGTGTGAAAATGTTAGGAATAGATTTGAGCAAAATATTTATTATTGCATGGAGGTAAACGGACACCACTTTCAACATTTATTACCACATTGACTTTTTGACACATTGTAGCTAAGTAACTAATTTTTGTTTAAATTTTAATGTGAATGTAAAACTGTAAATGGTTTAGTGTTCCTGATTCCGGCGAATATTAGATACAGATCTAGTTGCTTCAAATTTTCTTATTAATTTAGCCACATACTTATGGTTAATATTTTTGACTGAATGTAACGTATTAAACAACCGGGCAGTAGCCCTTGCAATGTTTCCGTTTTGATAATAAAGTTTCGTTATTTTGACCCTTTCTTGAATTTAATTTATCAATACTTGATATTATTCAATTATTCAAATAACTTCAAAATGGTTGAAGATAGGTATAAACTCTATTATACAAAAGTTACTAAAAACTTCCTGGAGAATCCAAAAATAGAAAAAAAATTGGGGGTTTCCATTTAAAAATGTCAAGTGTAATGCGATATCTTATTTTTGGAACACCCTGTATTATACAATCATACATGAAAAGACGTCCCCCTAAAAATCAAAATTGACGTGTCCAAGCGTTTTTCCCAAAATATACCAGGAAAGTCATAAATAAGGGTGGGACCTTTTCGTTGGGCCACCCTGTATGTTAATTATCCTATTTTCTTGAAGTTGCAGATAAAAGAAAAGTTTTAACATATCGGTGTAATTAGCTCCAAAGACGGTATTCTCCATAAAGAAAAAAGGACCGTACACCTTTGTGGACGACACCGCACACCAAATATTTACTTTTGGCGAATCCCTTTCAAATTCGACAAATTTTCGCCGATTTTTCTCTGCCCATATGCGGCAATTATGTTTATTAACCTTTTGGTTTAAATAAAATGTTGCTTCGTCTGACATTATTATTTGTACGTTAGGAAATTGTGTCGTTAAATCTAGAATTGTTTCACATGTGTAGTATCTTTGTTCGTATAATTTGTTGAAATGTTTAAATTTTGTATTAATTAAATTTACGCACGTGTGCTCGATTGTCATGTCCCTTCATTATATCCAAAGAGCCTGTATCTCTAAACAGTTGTACCCATAACAAAATCGAGTTTCTGGATGGGGGATTTTTTTGGTGTACTTACTGTACGAAATCTGCGGCTGGATATTGTTATTAATTTCATTTCTGCATATGTGTTTACTAAGAATGCTTTTTCAATTTGATTAAACATGTTAAAAATCGAAGAAATTAAAAATTTGACAGCTGCATTTGACAACAAACTCATTTTTAATGGTCGACAGGACGACGTCTACATACTTTTGTTCCGAAGCACACTTGATAGTTATGGTGTCGCATAACTATGAAGAATGGATAGCGTTGGATGACGTCGAAAAGTGGAGCGACTTTTAAAGATTATTAAATCTAAGGCATACAAAATTCAAGCATTTCAACAATTTCCTAATGCGTAATTAATAACGCCAGACGAAGCAACATTTCATGTAAACAGGAAGCTTAGTTACTATGCAATAGTTTACAAAGCTAATTTTAAAATCTAAGGACTTAATAAAATATCTCCAAACTAAGTATTTTTGAAAAGAAGAAGTGTCAAGCTATCCAATACTATAAAAATATATAGAGGGTCCCATTTAAAATAAAACAGTACTTTAGTCCCAAAAAATAGGTATTTGTAGCAATAAAGAAATTTGAAATTAGGTTCAAAGCAAGAATTTACAAAGTTAATTTTAAAATCTAAGAACTTAAAATAAATATCCCCAAACTATGTATTTTTGAAAAAAAGAAGTGTCAGGCTATCCAAGACCATAAAAATATTTAGGGTATCCCGTTTAAAATAAAACAGTAGTTTACTCCCAAAAAAATAGGTATTTCTCCGCGATCCTAGGGTAAATGGGAAAATTTGGCAACATTGACAAGAAAAAACTCGAGGCAAATCTAAGCCATTCGGTGAAAACCGCATTTCGATATCATTTTTGATTTCCGAGCTATTAAGTCGCGATATGTGATACATTTCCGTGGGACACCCTGTATAATATGCTATCTGCTCTTTATCCTTCTTTATGGGGCTGAGTTCTGGACATTCATAGAAGCTGTCAGCAAAGTTAGCTTTTGAGATACTTTTTTTGTACAGCCGCATTCTGAAAACATCATAGACGGACCATGTAACTAATAAAACGGTCCTCGAAAGAATTGATAAAGAGACTGAAGTATTTTGATCATATAATGCGAAATGAATGCCAATATACAGTTTACAGGTTATTTCAACTTGTGCTACAAGCAAAAGTACTTGGAGAACTGGAACTGGACTTGACAGAAGGAGGCCTACAAGTTAAGGTTAGGATTACATTTAAGGATTAATCCGCCCCGCAGTAAGCGAAGTTCGAATAGCAATGATTGGTCACTAACATCCGGAACGGAACAAGAAAAAGAAGATATTCAAAATGTCAATAAAAAATACACTTTTTTGACTTTGTTTTATATATTAATTTCGGATGAACTAAATACAAAAGACAAAATTTAAAAAACGGAGTTAATAGTTTCAAAGCCTTTGCCTGCCTTTGATCATTTATATTTCTTGATACTTGTACAAGATTTTAATTACCCAAACAATAAACTAAAATATTATAATACGCCCAGCATACGTCACATAACGTCAAATGCAGCACCAACTGACCAGATTAGATGAGTTTTCTACATAGTCTACATATATTACGTATTTGACGTAGGCGACACGTTTGGTTACACTAAAACGTATGGGAGCTTTTAAGAGTGCAAATTATGAATTCTTAGTAAACATTTAAAAATTCAAAATTGCGCCGTCAATATGGAGGACGAATTTTGCCATTTGCACATATTCGACTAAAAATCGGTATCTAAGGGCTTTAAAGAGTGGCAATGTGGATGAATGCGATTTTCGTAAACCTAGGCTACTTTTTGTAGATCATGCCATAAATAGAGTTCTCATAGCTCTCGTTTTTTAAGATGCAGGCTGATATGCGAAAAACGTCGATTTTGAAAATACCTCGCAACTTTCTTGTTAATTTTGATATTATGAATCCGATGTTTCGTGTCATGTAGCCGACCCCAGGGCCCACTATCAATTTCGTTTTTGATCCTTTGAGACAAATTCCTTTTCCATAATGAATTTTATAGGACTTTAGTAAAGTGTCTCCCTCTAACTTATTGTCTTTTATGGGAAATTCTAAATTAGCTGTCCGATATTTAAGTGCGATGTTTTGGGAGATCGAAGGCTTTAAAAAATGTGCTTAAAAATCCATGTTTGTTTTCTCGGTGGACTCCATAAGACGGAGTCAAAATGTGTGTGCACTATAATGTTAAGGTTTGAAAATTAAACAAAAATTGTCAATAAATGTTTTAAAAATCAACGATTGCGTGAGTTAGGATGCATTGCAATGAATTGTGGGCAATGAGGTGCACTGAACGGGAATTTTAGGGCATTGTGGTGTACAAAATATCATGGGGATCCATATATACTATTTATTATCTTATATTTGTTTTTACACCCTATACACATTAATTTATAGCAAAGCAGGTTGTGTTTTGCTGTGGGAATTCTTTTTATTATCCAATTCTCAGAAAATTTTATTCTTGGTAAAACTTTCTGCATAGAAAACAAAATAGTATTGACAAAGAATACAAAAACAAACTAAAAATGTTTAAACAGTTTACATTTGTGCGAAGAAAATTTTAAAATTAACAAACACGCGTTAAAAACTGAATAAATATTTTATAACAGTTGTTTTAGAAAATAGAATACATATTACAGTCGCAAAAATCGAAAAAAAAAATTTGGTACAAAGTATATTCTTTGAATTCTTCTCAATTCGAAAAATTGTATAAAATATAGGGGGTTCTATTTAAAAAATCGATAAATTTCCTTTTCTCGGAAGTTCCCTCGCTATGAATCTTTCATTTTATTAGGAATAGTGAAATATGATTCCATTTAGTTCCACATAGTCATTTAGTAACACACACGCATATAGTGTCTCCAAATATTTTTATTAGGCGCCATTTTCTTCCACTTTATTGGATTCGTACCAACATTTTACCAATTTCTACCTATGCCAGATTTGATTTTTGGGCATAATTTAAAATAAATTAAATAAGTAGTTTTCACATTGATTTTTTAAGAGTGCCATTTTATCTTGTTTTGAATTCGCACCAGTTTATCCCTATATCACATTTAATATTTCTGCAAAATTCTTCACAAAACTCGAAATTAATCTAATGAGTAGTTTTTGAGGTTGATTATTTAAATATTTTAGTAGGCCGCCATTTGGTTTTGCTTTCTTGGATTCGTACCAAAATGTTACCACTTCATTCCTACGTAACAGATGTTTTTTTTTCAAAATTTGAGGTAAATTGGATAGCTGCTCTTTTATATTATTAATAACATTTCACTAGGCTGTCATTTTGTTCCGAGATATATTGGATTTTTTCAAAATACTACCAGGTCATCCCCATTGACCCCTTAATGTTTGACTATAATTTGAAGCCAATCGGGTAAGTAGTTTTTAGCAATGGAGCGATCTGACAGGCAAGCAGAATGACGGAATTGATAAAACATATTTTTGGGCATCTAGGGACGCTAAAACAGGAAGATGTGTAAAACCTGGAGTGTGATTTTTTCATCATTACAAAATTTTATTTGGCCTCCTTTTTGTTCCGCTATCTTGAATTCGTACCACAATTTTACCAATTCTTCTCTACACTACAATTAGTTCTTTCACAAAATTTGAATTTGAAATCAATCTTGTAAGTAGTTTGTTTTATCAGGCTGAAGTTTTAAATATTTGAATTGATTCCTAGGTGTTTTCTCAATTCCATCCGTCTGTTTGCTTGTTCGTGGCATAGCTTAAAAACTACTTATGCTATCCACTTCAAATTTTGACCAAGATTAAGAGTCATCTGGGGATGACCTGGTAACATTTTAATAAACTAGTCTAGTGAAATGTTAAAAAAATTGTTACTAACCGATTTACTTTCAAATTTTGCAAAAAAATCAAACTTTACCTATCAATTCAAATATTTGAAACTTCAACTGATAAAGCTATTTACTAGATTGATTTAAAATTTTGTGCAACAATTAATTGTGATAAAAAAGAACGGAAGCTTTCACGGCTTTGGTCAAAAGTTCAAAACCACCGAAATCGTACCTCTCCACAGCCGAAAAAACAGCAATGAAGAGCTTAAATGCAAACGCAAACATTCTGGTACTTCCAGCAGTTAAAAGCAACGCCACAGTCGTCATGGAAAGAACAGAATATGTGGTTATGCAGGCAGACTCCACAAGTAGAATAGATCAAGATTTAACATCGGAAACATCGAAAATGACCGAAGCTCTCAGAGCGAATGGCTATTGCACTGAAGACATTACGTGTTCAATTAAAAGATAACAGTAATCCAACTCCGCCAAAGGAGAATGATAAAGAGCCACCATTAGGTAGGGTTGTTCTTCTCTACATACGTGGCACTACAGACAAAATAGGTCGATTACTTCGGCGGTCCAACATACGTACAATCTTCAATACACATAAGAAGATTGGACAATGCTTGCGATCCCCGAAATATATTGTACCTCCTGTAGAGAAGTGTATGTGGGAGAAACAGAACGCTCAATATCAACTAAACTTAAGGAACATAAACGATGTATTAAAAAGAAACAAATTGTTCAATCTGCTGTAGCTGAACATCAGCATTACACTGGCCATTTCATAAATATAAAGGAAACCAAGGTTCTAGCAACGGTTTCAGGTTTTTTATAAACGAAAAATTAGGGAATCTATTGAAATATTTAAACATACAAAAAAATTCAATAGAATTACGGGTTACGGTCTACATCACACATGGAAACCGATCTTAACACCGGGTCACGGTTCGGCAAGCAAAAGTCGGGTATAAAAACCCGCCTGAATCTTGTGTTCAGATCTCATGGAATAAAGATCCCTGAAGATGCCTCGTGCAATCGAAGGCGAAACGTGGGATAGTAATTCCAATTTGACACGGTCTAATCCCAAGAATCATGATTTATTAATTAAATGTGGTGTAGAGATGACCTGGTAAAATTGTAGTACGAATTCAAGATGGCGGAACAAAAAGGAGGCCAAATAAAATTTTGTAATGATGAAAAAATTGCACTCCAGGTTTTACATATCTTCCTGTTTTAGCGTCCCTAGACGCCCAAAAATATGTTCTCTCAACTCCGTCGGTCAGTCGGTCTGTCAGTTCGCTCCAAAGCTAAAAAACTACTTACTCGATTGCATTCTTTAGTCACACGTTAAGGGTCAATGGGGATGACCTGGTAATATTTTGGTTAAAATCCAATATATCGCGCAACAAAATGACAGCCTAGTGAAATGTAAAAAAAAATTAATAAAAGAGTAAGCTATCCAGTTTATCACAAATTTTGAAAAAAATCTATGTGCGGAACTAAACTGGATCATATTCCACTATTCCTAATAAAAAGAAAGTTTCATAACGAGGGAAGTTCCGGGTAATGAAAATTTACCGGTTTACCGGTATTTACATAGAACATCCTGTATTTTATCTAATTTTTGGAATTTAGAAGAATTGAAAGAATACTTTGTAAAAAATATTTTTTTTTAATTTTTGGGATTTATTATCTGAATTCTATTTTCTAACACAACTAATATGAAATATTTACTCAGTTTTTTAACGCCTTTTTGTTCATTTTAACATTTTCTTCGCAGAAATGTAAAATGTTTAAACATTTTTAGTTTTTTTTTTATTCTTTGGCAATACTATTTTCTCTTCTGAAGAAAGTTTTACCAAGAATTAAATTTTCGGAGAAATGAATAATTAGAAAGTTTCTCAAGACATCTGTTTTGCTATAAATTAATGTGTATAGGGTATAAAAACAAATAGAAGGTAATAAATAGTATATATGGATTCCCATGATATTTTGTACATCACAATGTCCTCATACAAAAAAATCCCCGCAATGCCCCGAAATTTCCTTTAAATGCATCACAATGCCCTAAAATTCCAGTTCCATTGCAATGCCTCCTTATTCATCGCACTTCCCACTAGTGCTGAAACAAAGGAAAAAATGGGGGGATCCACAACATGATTAACACTTTTTAGAGAATATTGTCCCTTCACAACAACTTTTAGAATTAAGTATGGAGTTAAAAGAAATTCAATTACAGGTGACGATTTTGTTTATAAATAACTTGTGCATAATATAGTGTAAAAATCAATTAAATAAAGTTAAGAGCGTTCTATTTTCGACGTGATTGTGGGATTTCCTTTATTAGCAAAAGTAAAGGGATGCGGTTTTTGCGAATCTTGGTTACTTTTTCGTAAAACTTAGAACGCCAAAAACTAAATTTTCATACCTCGGTTCGTTTTGGAGATTCAGGGTTAAATTCAAAAATCGTTGGTTTTTAAAACTTTTATTGACAACTTTTATTAATTCTTAAACCTCTACATGATAGTGCACACAGATTTTGAATCCATTTTATGGAGTCCACCAAGAAAACAAACATGGATTTAAAAAAAAAATGTTTAAAGCTTTTGATCTCCCAAAACTAAAAATGTATAGCACTTAAATATCAGACAGATAATTTAGAATTTCCCATAAAATACAATAAGTTAGAGAAAGACAGAATACTAGAATCCTATAAAATTCATTATTCTCAAAGCATCAAAAACGAAATTGATGGTGGGCCCCGATTTCGGCTCCATAACACGAAACTTCGGAGACCGCCATTTGGTTTCGCCATTATCAAAATGTTATAGGTCATCTCCACATGACCCTTAATCTTGGTCAAAATTTGAAGTCAATAGGATAAGTAGTTTTTAAGCTATGCCGCGAACAGGCAGAGAGACCGATGGAATTCAGAAAAGATGTTTTTCGGCATCTAGGGACCCCGAAACGTAAATATCTGAAAAATCTCGGAGGGTGATTTTTTTCACGATTATAATACTTTCCTTTTATGAGGGAAGTAAAAAATGTAGAACTATGATATTGATTTTTGAGACATTGTATTTTTCCACGTATAATTTTAAATATTAGCCATAAACGTTTTTTCAACACAACCAGCATTCCTCGAAAACTACTGGGAAAAAAAAGAAGTTTTTTTAATGCTTCTAAATATTTTCGATCGTGTCAGAGAGCACGCCGCTATTATTCTCTATTATGATAAAACCCAACCGCATGCGGTGCCAGGTGCTCATATTAGTTGTGTTAAGCCCGCTACTCACGATTCGTCCATTCGTTCGCATAACCCGCTGCTCACTATTCGTCCATTCGATTATTCGTCCGCATAATGTGGAGGGTCCGGTTCGTTTCGTTGCGCGGCGTTTCCGTCTTTTGGGCGGGACCTCGACGAACCATTCGTCCGAATCAAATGTTATGTTTTTTAGGTATTTTTAAACATCGAAGATACATGAAATCCATGTGAACGTATTAAATAAAAATTGGTGAATAGTGTGGATTAAATATTCGTTCATTTGTTAATTCGCCCATTCGTTCATTCATATGAATGGACTAATCGAATGAACGAATCGAACCGAATAGCGAGTAGCGAGCTTTAGGTTTGTAGAGATATAGGTTTTATGATTTACATTTTTCGTTCTGCCGGTAAAATTTTCTAGACATCAATGAAATATTATTTACTTAATACTTATTTTGTTTATCTATTAACATGACACAACTTTATTTGTTTTATGACCGTCTATATTTTTATAGTTTTGAATTCCGGATTTTCACTTTATTTAGTTATAGTGTTTTTATTATGGAAACGTTTATCGGAGAGGAGGGAGCAAAGGGAAGATACTCGCAGAAAAAAAGTGAATAATAATGCTAAATTTAATGAGCAAGTTTTATTGATATTTTAGTGGGTACCTTAGAATATTGCAATAGTTAAATAACAAGTCATAAACTTTTGAAAACATGAAGCATACAATTCCCAACCAGCACAAATGTATTAGTTGATCGTATAAAATACTATAAAACATTTCCCGAAAACAATTAATTTTTAAATTTGATTTTATAATTATCACATAGGACCACATTATAAAATAATATTTTCAGATAAAGTTACATTAAAGTTATTTTGAACTGGTTTTTATAATAACTGTGGTATACGTATAAAATAAATTTTTAAATTTTATATTATTATAATGCTAGGCTTGAAAATGTTTTCTATGCTTTAATATAGCGCATAAAAAATTATCATATTGCAATCGTAAATATACCATCATTAAAAACACTGATTGTCTCTATTATATTAGATATCTCAAATAAAATTAAAGAAATTATTTCTAATGGTACCTTTAAAGCAAAAATGCTCTCTCTTTTTGTAGACTTGCCGATAAACAATTTTAATGTAGATGCATGATGGCGTCAGTGATCATATTTTCTTGATAGCTATAGGTCCTAACACTGGAACCTGTGGTGGAAGTTAGATCAAAATACAAGAGTTCTAACCACACTATACCACAACTTGTTACATTCTGGACGCGCGTTTCGCTAACCAAGTTAGCATCATCAGCAGATGATATAAACTGACATAAACTCAAGTTTATTTCATCTGCTTCCGATGCGATATAGATGATATAAAGGATATGTAATTTTACGTACGAAAAGGCGAACAATGGGCAATTACCTTTTCTCGACATGTTAGTTATTAGAAATAACGATAAATTAGAACTTGGTATTTATAGGAAATTTACTAATATATATATATATATATATATATATATATATATATATATATATATATATATATATATATATATATATATATATATATATATATATATATATATATATATATATATATATATATTTATATATATATATATATATATATATATATATATATATATATATATATATATATATATATATATATATATATATATATATATATATATATATATATATATATATATATATATATATATATATATATATATATATATATATATATATATATATATATATATATATATATATATATATATATATATATATATATATATATATATATATATATATATATATATATATATATATATATATATATACATATATATATATATATATATATATATATATATATATATATATATATATATATATATATATATATATATATATATATATATATATATATATATATATATATATATATATATATATATATATATATATATATATATATATATATATATATATATATATATATATATATATATATATATAATATATATATATATATATATATATATATATATATATATATATATATATATAGATATATATATATATATATATATATATATATATATATATATATATATATATATATATATATATATATATATATATATATATATATATATATATATATATATATATATATATATGTATATATATAGACAAATTTTGGCAAAAAAACAATACTTGGTATTAAAATAAATGTATATATATATATATATATATATATATATATATATATATATAACAAAGTTATTTAGTTGATTCTTACACTATATTATGCACAAGTTATTTAAAAATAAAATCGTCACCTGTAATTAAATTTCTTTTAACTCCAGACTTAATTCTAAAAGTTGTTGTGAAGGGACAATATTCTCTAAAAAGTGTTAATCATGTTGTGGATCCTCCCATTTTTTCCTTTGTTTCAGCACTAGTGGGAAGTGCGGTGAATAAGGAGGCATTGCAGTGGAACTGGAATTTTAGGGCATTGTGACGCATTTAAAGGAAATTTCGGGGCATTGCGGCGATTTTTTTGTATGAGGACATTGTGATGTACAAAATATCATGGAAATCCATATATACTATTTATTAACTTCTATTTGTTTTTATACCCTATACACATTAATTTATAGCAAAACAGATGTCTTGAGAAACTTTCTAATTATTCATTTCTCCGAAAATTTAATTCTTGGTAAAACTTTCTTCAGAAAAGAAAATAATATTGCCAAAGAATAAAAAAAAAGTAAAAATGTTTAACATTTCTGCGAAGAAAATATTAAAATGAACAAAAAGGCGTTAAAAAACTGAGTAAATATTTCATATTAGTTGTGTTAGAAAATAGAATTCAGATAATAAATCCCAAAGTATTCTTTCAATTCTTCTAAATTCCAAAAATTAGATAAAATACAAGATGTTCTATGTAAATACCGGTAAACCGGTAAATTTTCTTTACCCGGAACTTCCCTCGTTATGAAACTTTCTTTTTATTAGGAATAGTGGAATATGATCCAGTTTAGTTCCGCACATAGATTTTTTTCAAAATTTGTGGTAAACTGGATAGCTTACTCTTTTATTAATTTTTTTTTACATTTCACTAGGCTGTCATTTTGTTGCGCGATATATTGGATTTTAACCAAAATATTACCAGGTCATCCCCATTGACCCTTAACGTGTGACTAAAATTTGAATGCAATTGAGTAAGTAGTTTTTTAGCTTTGGAGCGAACTGACAGACCGACTGACCGACGGAGTTGAGAGAACATATTTTTGGGCGTCTAGGGACGCTAAAACAGGAAGATATGTAAAACCTGGAGTGCAATTTTCTCATCATTACAAAATTTTATTTGGCCTCCTTTTTGTTCCGCCATCTTGAATTCGTACTACAATTTTACCAGGTCATCTTTACACCACAATTAATTAATAAATCATGGTTCTTGGGATTAGACCGTGTCAAATTGAAATTACTATCCGACGTTTCGCCTTCGATTGCACAAGGCATCTTCAGGGATCTTTATTCCGTAGGATCTGAACACAAGATTCAGGCGGGTTTTTATACCCGACTTTTGCTTGCCGAACCGTGGCCCGGTGTTAAGATCGGTTTCCACGTGTGATGTAGACCGTAACCCGTAATTCTATTGAATTTTTTTGTATGTTTAAATATTTCAATAGATTCCCTAATTTTTCGTTTATAAAAACCTGAAACCGATGCTAGAACCTTGGTTTCCTTTACATTTATGAAATGGCCAGTGTAATGCTGATGTTCAGCTACAGCAGATTGAACAATTTGTTTCTTTTTAATACATCGTTTATGTTCCTTAAATCTAGTTGATATTGAGCGTCCTGTTTCTCCCACATACACTTCTCTACAAGAACAAGGAATTTTATATACGCCTTCTGTCTTGAAAGGTACAATATATTTCGGGGATCGCAAGCATTGTCCAATCGTCTTATGTGTATTGAAGATTGTACGTATGTTGGACCGCCGAAGTAATCGACCTATTTTGTCTGTAGTGCCACGTATGTAGAGAAGAACAACACTACCTAATGGTGGCTCTTTATCATTCTCCTTTGGCGGAGTTGGATTACTGTTATCTTTTGATTGAACACGTAATGTCTTCAGTGCAATAGCCATTCGCTCTGAAAGCTTCGGTCATTTTCGATGTTTCCGATGTTAAATCTTGATCTATTCTACTTGTGGAGTCTGCCTGCATAACCTTATAGGTGTTGTTGTCCAAAAGTTAAGTAACCTTTTCCACATATTCTGTTCTATCCATGACGACTGTGGCGTTGCCTTTATCTGCTGGAAGTACCAGAATGTTTGCGTTTGCATTTAAGCTCTTCATTGCTGTTTTTTCGGCTGTGGAGAGGTACGACTTCGGTGGTTTTGAACTTTTGGCCAGAGCCGTGAAAGCTTCCGTTCTTTTTTATCACAATTAATTGTTGCACAAAATTTGAAATCAATCTAGTAAATAGCTTTATCAGTTGAAGTTTCAAATATTTGAATTAATAGGTAAAGTTTGATTTTTTTGCAAAATTTGAAAGTAAATTGATTAATAACAATTTTTTTAACATTTCACTAGACCAGTTTATTAAAATGTTACCAGGTCATCCCCAGATGATTTAAGATTAATCTTGGTCAAAATTTGAAGTGGTTAGCATAAGTAGTTTTTAAGCTATGCCACGAACAAGCAGACAGACCGATGGAATTGAGAAAACACCTAGGAATCTTCAGCCTGATAAAACAAACAACTTACAAGATTGATTTCAAATTCAAATTTTGTGAAAGAACTAATTGTAGTGTTTATATCATCTGCTTCCGATGCTATATAGATGATATAAAGGATATGTAATTTTACGTACGAAAAGGCGAACAATGGGCAATTACCTTTTCTAGACATGTTAGTTATTAGAAATAACGATAAATTAGAACTTGGTATTTATAGGATATATATATATATATATATATATATATATATATATATATATATATATATATATATATATATATATATATATATATATATATATATATATATATATATATATATATATATATATCTATATCTATATATATATATATATATATATATATATATATAATTGTACATAAGTAGAAAAACAATCTCCTTGGAAACCCTAAAGACAAAGTCGACTTGAAGGAGAGGAGTGGCATCTATAAAATTAGCTGTAATGACTACGATCTAAAATATGTTGGGCAAACTAAACGCTCCATAAACATTCGTTTTAAAGAACACATGGCACATTTAACAGAAAAGTCAAGCGTTGCCCAACATGCTTTGGAAAGCAATCACCAAATAGGAATAAATAATCTTAAGTTAATTAAAAATGTATCTAACAATAGATTATTGGATGCATTTGAGAGTATAGAAATAGTTAAATGCGGTAAGAAAGCACTAAATAAAGACAGAGGGCCTATTCCCTATAGTCCCCTCTATTGCTTACTTGACAATGGTGCAGTCGGGTGCAACCAAGTGTGGCCACATTTACCTATCAATAGTCTTGGTTAGGATAAGTTACTTTAGTTTATATCATCCGCTGATGATGCTAACTTGGTTAGCGAAACGCACGTTCAGAATAGATAGCTATATATTAACTGACCTCAACAAAAAGCTTCTATAAAGGACTTTGTACCAAGCATGTTTTATTGTTACCATATTTGTATATTAATTACTAAATTTTCACGCTCATTCCAATTTATATCTTTGGTAATTTACGGTGGCAATTTACGGTTTTTAATTATCAAAATTAATTACCATGGTAATAAATTTGAATCGTAAATTACTGTGGTAATTTACCATAATATTTTTTTTTAATTAACAACAACAGCGCAGGTAATTACGGTGATTTAGCGCAAACTGCAAGTAAACAAATAGTGATTTTTATTTGTAAATAAAAGCAAATTGACTGTGTCTCTGGTTTTTGAAAAATTCAATTTGAAAAAAACAGAAATATACTCAGCATGCACTTCTTTCGGGATAAAATCTACTATTTTTTCAAAGAAGCAGGTATTTACAAATGATTTTCGTAATGGTTTTGCAAACAAAACTGTCATCATACACATAAACGTAACACGTTTTATTTTAATTTTTAAGGTATACCTTAAATTGTCCCGAGGTACTTTCTGGAATAAGAAGAAAATAAATTCGGAGGGAACTAATAATATTGAAATTTTGCACGGAGGTCTTATATAACACTCTGTACAATAAAGGGCAACCGTTTTAATGCAGAGCCAACATAACCCTAATAAAATAATCTATATAACGCAAAAACCGCATTCGATTTGCTTACTCAAAACAGATATTCTGCATTAAAAATGGTAGCAAAAGTTTCATTTTCTTTCTTTAGCAATTGATCAAGCAGTTCATGTAAAATAATATGTATCATATCAATAAATAAATAATACCATTCCATTAATAGGACTAATTACTAATAAAACGCTAATTAACATACAATACGATTTTTTTTTCATCTTTATCTCCTGCGTTTTAGTATTTTATTTTTTCTGTCCATGACAATCACGATCTGTAATTTTAAATGAAATCAATTAATCGGAACATTGGAAAAGTTAAATAATTTTTTACTACTACTACTACTACTACTACAGACTACTACTACTACTATAAACGATTTCCGTCTACCCCGAACCGTACTACCACCCCGTGCAGCCTTCGGGTTGTATGCTAATTTGACTCATACCATTGGCTTTAAATAGTAAAGACCCGCAACTTACTGCAAACTACTAGTCTTATGAAGCAGGGCGCTAAAAGTAAGCACGTGTGGGCGCCTAACTCCGCTGGTTTTTGATTGGTCGACCATTGCCATGGTAACGCGGTGCTACAGCTGCCGGGGTGACCACGCGCGCTGCCTTGTTGCCAACTTATTAACAAAACCTCTTAAAATAACGAATGGTGTATTGCTCTCACGTAGAATATTTACTAGCTTTTATTTCGTTAAATAACTAAGTATCAAATTTTGTCTATTTTATAATATATATATATATATATATATATATATATATATATATATACTGGGTGATTCACGACCCACTGTACATACTTATGTGGTGTATAGGGTATCCCTAGGGTATATCGAAATGGATATTTAAATTGATTAATTCGGCTTTATTACCAAGATACAGGGTGATTTTCGTACTTTGGTAAAAATTTGTTCACCCTGTATCTCCTAAACTGCTTAATAGATTTTCTAAAATTTTGTACACAAACACTCTTGGTATATCATAACTTTTTGACGTTTGAAAAGTAGCAAAGTTCCAGGGCCGTATCCAGCCAATTCACACAGGGGAGGGGGGTTAATTTTGAGACACCCTGTACATCGGAATTCGGTATTTTTGAATTTTTTTCTTAAACTACACTCATTTGTGAACAAAAATATGCCACCATCTTGAATGGCACACTAAAGGTTATGTACGAAATTTAAATCTTTAGATAGTACATACCCCTTTTTTTAGCGGTATCTGTATTAAAGCTTTTAACTAAGTATAAAATTATTTCAATGATTGACTTTAAAAAAAAATTAAACTATCTCTACTAATAAAACACAGTCTTGTCGAATTAATTTTTATTTTCAGTAGCCCAAAAAAAAAACTAAAACCTACCCTACAATTCACAAAAGCGTGCACAAAAATGTAGAGAACCGTTAGACAGGCGTTATTGTGTTAGGGTAGATTTTGGTATTTTTGGGCCACTAAAAATAAAAAATAATTCGACAAGGCTGTGTTTTATTAGTAGAGATAGTTTAATTTTTTTTTAAAGTCAATCATTGAAATAATTTTATACTTAGTTAAAAGCTTTAATACAGATACCGCTAAAAAAGGGGTATGTACTATCTAAAGATTTAAATTTCGTACATAACCTTTAGTGTGCCATTCAAGATGGTGGCATATTATTGTTCACAAATGAATGTAGTTTAAGAAAAAAATTCAAAAATACCGAATTCCGATGTACAGGGTGTCTCAAAACTAGCCCCCCTCCCCTGTGTGAATTGGCTGGATACGGCCCTGGACCTTTGATACTTTTCAAACGTCAAAAAGTTATGATATACCAAGAGTGTTTGTGTACAAAATTTAAAAAAAAATGGATTAAGCCGTTTAGGAGATACAGGGTGAACAAATTTTTACCAAAATACGAAAATCACCCTGTATCATGGTAATAAAGCCGAATTAATCAATTTAAGTATCCATTTCGATATACCCTAGGGATACCCTATACACCACATAAGTATGTACAGTGGGTCGTGAATCACCCAGTATATATATATATATATATATATATATATATATATATATATATATATAATATAAATTTTGTCTATTTATAATATTTAATAATAATATAGAGGTGTGTCTACTTTAACTTATTGAAAGTTAGGTCAGATATACAGCATGAGCAAGAAAAAAATCGATTTTGAAAATCCAATCTTATAAATCGAGTTCAACGCACATCCTGATGTTCGATTAAGCTAATATTGTAAACACATGCATAATGTATAAGATAACTCTTAAAAAAATATATGAAATGCAGTATTATGATAAAATATTACAGGACCCGTTTGACTTAGGCATGATGATCACATTATATTTTTTTAATATTGAAGTTTTTACCAATCTTAAAAGCTTGTCTTAAAAAAATTAGTACTTATCTCAATAGGAGTCTCGCAAAAAGTTTATTGAATTGTTAATTAATTTATTAAGAAAATGTTGTGATCCAATCAGGCAATCAAAACGCAATACCTACGTGAATATGTATCTACCTTTATTAGAATGTTTTATTAAAAGCATTGCACGATTGGAATTATACGTAAGAATAGTATCTAATCGTATTTTTTTTTATTTCAAGGACCACTTAAGTGCCAAAAGACGTTTGTTTTTAATTTCCGTCGGTCTGTTTGTATGTCTCTTATTGGAAAGTAAATATAGAAAATTCTTAAATATAATTCCACTATTTCGGCGATCGACTTGACCTAGAAATAAGCATCAAAACTATTTTTAGAATTATAAGAAAATCAATATCCCGAACCGGCTGAAAGGAAGAAGTGCGATCCGGTACGGTACTCAGTCGAATTGTTAGTTCGAAACACCTTGTTTGAACGTCTCATGTAAAGTTTTATTTGTTTGTGTGTTATATTCTACATTAAAGTTTTGTTTACGAATCGGGGTGTTTTTTTAACGAATTTATGTAAAGATATTTTATAGTAAAATTTAACCCAAATTAAAAATATGTCGGATCTAATTCAATCTGGATATAATTGAATTGGTACCGATTTCAAAAAAGGAAGGATTGTAATCGTGAAATAATCATCCTCCGAGATTTTTCAGATCATCAGGTTTCAGGGTCCATAGATGCCATAATATTCCGTCGGTCTGTCTGTTCGCAGCATAGCTAAAAAACTACTTACCCGATGGACATCTGGGGAGAGCCCGGTAATTTTTGGTAAACTCCAATATGGCCAAACAAAACGGCGATCTAGTGACATGTTAAAAAAATTATTATTGAAAAGAATTGAAGAAGAAAATTTACCTCAAATTTTGTACAAACATCAAATATTATGTTAGAATCAACCGGTAACATTTTGGACGAATCCAAGATGGCGGCTGAACAAAATATTTAAAAGTTCAGCCTGAAAAACTGCTTAATGGATTGATTTAAAATTGTGTGCCGGATCTAATTGTGGTGTAGGGATCAACTAGTGATATTGTGGAACTAATTCAAGATGGCCGAAGAAAATGGCGGCAAAATAAAATGTTTGTAATCGTAAAAAAATCACCATCTCAGGTTTAACATATCTTCACGTTTTAGTGTCCCTAGATGTTAAAAATATGTTTTATCAATTCCGTTGGTCCATCTGTCGGTCTGTCTGTTTGTCTGTCAGTTCGCGGCATACCTTAAAGACTACTTATCCGATCGAGTTCAAATTTTGATAAAAATCCATATGGCGAAACAAAATGACACCCTAGTGAAATGTTAAAAAAAATAATATTAAAAAACTACTTATCCAATTTATCTCAAGTTTGGCACCAACATTAAAGTAGTATGTTGGAATCAACTGGTAAAATTTTGGTACGAAACCAAGATGACGGAATAAAATGGCAGACTAATGAAATATTTAACAATGAACGCCTGAAATGGATTGGTCTCAAATTGTGTGCCATAACTAATTTTGGTATAGGGATCATCTAGTGAAATTGTGGTAATAATTCAAGAAGACCGAACAAAATGGCGGCAAAATAAAATGCTCGTAATCGTGAATATATGCCAAAAATATGTTTTATCAATTCCGTAGGCCCGTCTGTCGGTGTGTCTGTATTGCTGTCAGTTCGCGACATATCTTAAGCTGGTAATATTTTGGTAAAAATCCAATATAGCTGAACAATGTTAATAGAATTATTACAAAAGAAAATCAATTATCCAAATTACTTCACAAAAAATTAAGTGTTACATAGGAGTGAACTGGTAACATTTTGATATGAATTCAAGATAGCAAAACAAAATAGCAGCCTAATAAAATATTTAAAACATCAGCCTGAAAATACTATTTATTAAATGAACTTTAATTTTTGTGCGAGAATTAATTGTGATATAAAGATAAACTGGTGCAGTTGTGGTACAAATTTAAGCAAAATTAAATGTGAAATGGGATAAACTGGTGCGAATTCAACATGACGTAACAAAATGACGGTATTTGACGATGTGGAAACTACTTATTCAGTTTATTTTAAATTACGCCCAAAAGTCAATTATAGCATGGGTAGAAAGAAACTGGTAAAATATTGGTAGGAATGCAATATGATGGGACAAAATGGCGCCCAATTAAAAGACAGTATACGTAACACATACAGGGTGTTAGTTAATGTCGTTGATATATTTCAGGGGGTGATAGTACTCGACAAAATAGGAAAAAAATGCCAATATATACATGGTCAAAAACGCACCATTTTCGTTATACAGGGTGTCAAAGTTTCAATTTTTTTCTCGTTTTTTGCTTTTTTTCCAGTTCCTTATGAGACAATTAGTTCAAATTTAGAACATGTATTACTTTTAAGAACCTCTACGATAAAATATCAAAATCGTGGATGGTAGTGTACAGGGTGTTACATTTTTTTGCACCACCTATAAGTTTATCTTGCGGAACTTTTTTTTGTAGCACCCTGTATGAATTCTGATATAAAATTTAAACTCTTTGTTCATTTCTTTAGCTCTTTCGTATTTTGCATTATTCTCGTATCTATCACAGTTTTCGACTTATTTGCAATAATTGCCATAGATGCAAATTAAGTGTAGGCTAAATAATGAAACTGGAAAAGAAGGTAGTAGGCTGAGGCAGGTCATTTGTTAATTCTGTTCTTTAATCTGACATTTTGTAAGAAAAATTTTTTGTTATTTGTACGGTGGTTCACGGCGGACAATGACGGAACGGTCGGTCATGTGGGACAATTAATTTTTGTATTATTCGTGACCGTCTTTGAACGGGCGTCGCGGTCGCCGTGACAAGACGGAACGGATAAGTGCGCGACAATCTTTAGTTAACTTCATGTACAGGGTTTTCCCGTATATTTTTCCACCCACCTGGACAGTTTATTTGAATAGATACGGGAATGTCGTAGATACAAAAGTTGTTAGGTTTTTTTTGAAGATTTAGAATATTATATCATTAGTGCGAAAATATTATTGGAAATGTCAAATTTGGACAGGTTGTCAGTTTTTTTAAATAAAACACCCTGTATATTAAATCATATTCTTGAAGATATTTTTTTTCTAATTTCATAATATATTCTGTCAATTAGTTTTGGATATATAAGCGTTTAAACATTAAAGAAATGGTAAGGTAATTTGCGCTAAAACATAGTGAGCCATGGTCAAGGCAATTGCAATGAACGACGCCATTTTGACGTTTACCGGTCAGAAGTATCTATTTACGAGCATTTTTAATATCTAATACGTTGGACGATGGGTTATTCGGAAGAAGAGAAATTCGACATGATAGAATTATTTTATTTACATGGTAAAAATGTATCGATAGCTCGTAACGAATATCATAGACGGTTTCCAGATAGACCAACACCGTTTTCCAAATAGACTCGTAGTATAATATTAAACATCGTTAAACAATTGAATGAAAGAAAAACACTTAAGCGAAAAGTTAGAATAGTGGAAAGAAACAATACCATAAAAAATCAATAATATAAAGTAGGTAAATAATAATAGTAGCTTAAAGAATTAAGTTTTGGTTTTCTATATAGCCTCATTGGTTTATAATGCATTTCTGAATATTTTTTCTAAATTTTCTGTGTATGGATGCGTAGATAAATTGAGGTTATTGGGTGTTTAAATCGTCGATTGTTTGGACTATATTTTGCTCTAAAGCTTGGATAGTTCTTGGCCTATTGTAGTATATCTTGTTTTTCAGATAACCCCACAAAAATATGTCCAATGGAGAGAGATCGGGACTGTTTGCTGGCCATCTTAATGATCCATGTCTTCCAATCCAAAATGAATACCTGTTATTTAAAAAATTGGTGACCGGCTGGACATTATGAGGAGGGGCACTATCTTGTTGCCATATCAAATTAAGATATGAATTAATCGGTAGTTGTTCTAAATGCCCCTCGATTTCGTTTTATAATAACTCCTGATACCTTTGTCCGGTTAAATTCCCATTTAAAAATATAGGTCCAGTAACATGATTGTTAAGAAGGCCACACCAAACATGTAGGGATCTTCTTCCCTGAATTTTGACCGCCTGAAGAGCTCGCGGGTTTTCTTTTGACCAAAAATACTTATTTTTCCGGTTAAACATGCCTCCAGTGGTAAATGTTGCCTCGTCAGTGAAAATTATGTTTGACAGATTTAGTTGGTTCATCATAACACGTCTTTCTATTTCTTGGCAGAAGTGTAATCGGTCTATTTTATTTTGAGCGGTTAATTCTTGAGTAGTTAAAAAGTAAAAACTTATATGGCTTATATTTATTGAGCACTCAGGATTTTCTAAAACAAGAATAAATAAGATAAATAAATTATTTTAATACAAAAGTTTCAAAATTACCTTCAAAATATAATAAAATATTTAAATCTTCTTCAGCGTTTCATTCCACTATTCTAACTTTTCGCTTAAGTGCTTTTCTTTCATTCAAATGTTTAGCGATGTTTAATATTGTCCTACAAGTCGGTGTTGGTCTATCTGGAAACCGTCTATGATATTCGTTACGAGCTATCGATACATTTTTACCATGTAAATAAAATAATTCTATCATGTCGAGTTTCTCTTCCGAATAACCCATCGTCCAACGTATTAGATATTAAAAATGCTCGCAAATAATTACTTCTGACCGGTAAACGTCAAAAAGGCGTCGTTCATTGCAATTGTCTTGACCATGGCTCACTATGTTTTAGCGCAAATTACCTTACCATTTCTTTAATGTTTAAACGTTTATATATTGAAACTAATTGACAGAATATATTAAAAGTATATATATTAGAAATTAGAAAAAAAAAGATCTCCAAGAATATTATTTAATATACAGGGTGTTTCATTTAAAAAAACTGACAACCTGTCAAAATTTGACATTTCCAATAATATTTTCGCACGTATGATAATATTCTAAATCTTCATAAAAAACCCAACAACTTTTGTATTTACGACATTTCCGTATCTATGCAAATAAACTCTTTAGGTGGGTGGAAAAATATACGGGAAAACCCTGTACGTAATAAATACAAGTCACCGCTAAATTCCTAACACGTTACTTTCACACGTTTGCCGCACGAATCTGGGTCTATGAAAAAAATGCCAATCGAGTAACTGTGGAAATGATACATTGCTCCTTAGTGATTGGCTAAAACTCTGCATATCCATGGAAATGGCCACTTTTTGACAATTCTCCCCCTTTGGTGGCGGCCCAAGATCCGTTCGGCACACTATACTTAACACTTTGACTGATTTATTATATCTATCTGTAAACTGATTTTTGGATGGTCACTGTGCGTTGCTTTAACTTTCGCAACGTCGCAGCAGATGTTCCTAGCGATGCAAACGCTATGAAGATATCGCTATATTTGCTCTATCGTAAGCAGAACAATAATTAATTGCTACAGTATAAAGTTCGTCAAATGGGCACAGATCTTATATTATTATCCTATAATTAAATACAATACTTATATAACTGCTAATTAAAGACAGTGACTAAACAGTAGAATTACATCTTTTTTTTTAATAAAAAAAAAACTTTTTTTTTATATGACCACTTATCTTCATTACTTGCCGCTTTGAAATTGTTTTTTACATGTTATTAGGCCGCCCTTTTGTTCCACTATCTTGAATTTGAACTAATTTGCCAGTTTACTATATTACCTAATTTTTGTACAATTTTTTGGGTAAATTGGCTAAAAAACTACTTAAGTTTTTTAGTAATAATTCTTTTTACTTTTTTATTGGGTTGCCATTTTGTTCCGCCATATTGGATTTATACCAAATTTTTACGATCTCATCCCCATATAATCCACGTAATTTTGACGAAAATTTAACGTCAATCGGATAAGCAGCTTTTTAGCTATGCCGCTGTCAGGTCGAAAGAAAACCGATGGAATTCAGATAACATATTTTTCGGCATCCTGGGACCTTGAAACGTGAAAAAATCTCGGAGGGTGATACTTTACGAGAAAAGTAAAAATGTTTTGATAGTATTGAATCTTAAATTGGATATACAGTGTTTAAAAAATTCAAAAACTAGATTTAAAAAATAAAAACCTAAAAAAAAATTAAGTTTCTGTGTGGGCTGCAAAGAATCCTAAATAAAAGCTAACTATAGTTTTTTTGTATTAGTTATAGTTAGATATAAAAACCGAAAAAAAAAAATACTTTTTGAACTATAATATCTAATTAGTTACAACTTACATTGAAAAACCTTAATTGGTTCTTTTATTTACATTTTTTTATTGAGTTTAAAACTACCGTCACAAACAAATGTTAAAAATCTGTAGCCTGGTATGGTGTCCACCACGTATTATTTTCTTTTGGTACCTACTTGAACAAAACTTAATTACTAACATATAAAAGCAGTGTAAAACAATATATATATATATATATATATATATATATATATATATATATATATATATATATATATATATATATATATATATATCCAAAAGAAAATAAAACTAAATTATAAAACAATCAGTAAGTTCCTGTTTATTAAGAAAAATACTATTAAGAAAAATACTGTTACAACGTATTTTCCTCAGGTGCTCATCATAAAAACAGGATATTTAAGAAATGGCAAGAAAGCTTACTGGGCGATAAAAATATAAATGTATATAATAAGATCTGCCTAAAACGATTACAAAATATCAAGAAAATTTATCCTTAGTTAGGGCACGTGCGAAAAACGTAAAGTTTGGTACACGAATCTGAGTCTATGAAAAGAATGTGTAACTATGGAAACGGTGCAATGATCATTTGCGGTTGGTTACAACTCTGTATATCCATGGAAACGGCCTGCTTTTGACATACCTCCCCCTTTCGTAGATGTTTTAGATCTGTGTGGTGTATTTTAAGGTTTGGCGATATTGGCTACCCAAGCTATGTAGCGAAATCCCGCAAAACTGCTAAAATGATGCTGTAATATCTTCTAAATTGATGAATAAATCCCAATCTCGAAACAAGCTGAAAACTCTTACCAAAATTGGATTTTCTCTCCGACCTATTCACCACTGTAATCTGCGCTAAGTAAAATATCCGAATCAACAAAATTATGCTATGGCGACGCTAATTTTATTTACACCGTTACTACGCGGTGTTACCTCATACTGAAAATTATTTAGTAAAATATAAAGTTACTAATAAGACCGGGTCAGGATTGAATATCCCGCAACTTCCCTACGAAACCAATTATTATCACTAAATAATTCGACAAGCTAGTTGAAGGAAAAAAGAAAGAACTGAGCTAAATACATACAAATCAATCATTCATACATTCCCCAAACCAGATATAATGACCTTACTTGCCAATAATTTGTAAAATACAGTCCTACTTCTAAACTAAATACAGACCTATACTTGTAGCGGTAATGCGAACTTCAAATAGTTATTGACAAGATTGTGGTGTGATATTTATTATATCTATGAAGTTATTTCAAACTTTATAACAATAATTTAGAACTTTGTTTCAGAAAATGTACAAACTAATTATAACAAAATAATATCTCCTCATGACTCTGAGAGAAACATTTAAAAGACATTTAAATAAAATACATGCTATTGCCTTTTCAATAATTCTTTTTATAGTTAGAAATATTAATTTGGAATTTTTTAAGTTACTATTTCAGGTTCAGATATTCTATGATTAGGAACCATTCTAAGAGAAAATGATTATAATCCTAGAGCTTAACAGCTTAATGAATGAAACAAATACTAAGTATTTTCTGTGGAACGAATGTTCTTTTGTAATAAAATTATTGGATAGCTGAGCACAGATATTTATTATGATGTTTACTATGTATTATTGCTTGCTTTATCTTTCGTAAATAAATATTTGCATATAAAAAGTGAATTTTTTGACGCAACAAGCTCTTGTATAGTTGATATTATTTTGCATATTTTTGAAAGTTTTGGATGACATTATTTATTATTTCTATTTATTGTTTACACCATTACACTATGGAAATCATATCTTCTATTTACTGTAAAATTCAATATCCCGCAAACTGTACACAACATTTGTTCGAAGTGAAGAACACAACCTAGCATTAAATTCCAAAACATATAATATAGTGTCTGTATAAAGTGTGGATGTCAATGTCCCAGTAGAGCCTGTAGTCTTCGTTTTCAAGTATGGATGTTGGTGTATAATGGTAGTAACAGTCTGTGTTCTCTGTTAGTTTGAATGCTGTCACTAATGCTTGATGGACGACCTTAGCTGCTGAGTTGTGTCTCGCGGTGTATTCAGTTCCGGCCATTATTCTACATCCACTCGTCATGTGATCGATCATTTCTCTCTGCTACGTATATGAAAGCTTTTTATGTATGTGGTCTTGCTTTATGTGATATCTGTGTCTTCCGTGAAGTGTTTTTTCAGACTAGGTGTTCGTCTTTTCTAGGCGGGATTGGATGTGACTGTGTGCGTCTGCTGCGTGGCTCGTTTGAGACAGGTCGAGCGGTGTATGATTCTTGTCTGCCTTTACTACTGCCTTGTGGAGGTTAGTTTGTTTATTGTGGAAGAATTTTCTGAATTCTTTTTATTTAGCGATTATATATCTATAATTTCCCTTCCTCCTTTTTATCTCTCGATGGTTTCCTTGCATGCGTTGGGATATAACTTCCTGTGTTTAGTGAATTCAGTGCGTATGAGAATGTGAATGTTTTCTATGTCTGTGTGTGATCATTTAATGATACCAAACGGATACGTAAGAATAGGTATGGCGAAGGTGTTAATAGCTTTCGTTAGATTTCTAGAGTTCAGTTTTGTTTTTAGTAGTTTTGTGAGTCTGGTTTTAAACTCCATCTTGAGCTTTGATTTGATATGAGTGTTGTTAATTTTGGTGCTTTGATGGAAGCCTAGGTATCTGTATGTTTCTTTTTTGAGCATGTTATCTATGGTTTCATTGTTGATTGTATCCATCGTAGGGTGGTCCTTCCACTGTCCCTTGTTGATATGAAGTAGCTTGCATTTACTCATACCAAATTCCTTGTTGATGTCCTGGGTAAACGTTTCTGTGATTTTAAGGACTTCCTTTAGATGTGCCTTTGTGCTTGCATATAATTTTATGTCATTCATGTACAAGAGATGGTTTATTTTGTGTAGGTTATTTTTTTGGTGTTATTTGGAATCCGAAGTTTGTGTTATTTAGTGTGTTTGAAAGTGGATTGAGATAGAGTCAGAACCACAAAGCGCTGAGTGAATCTCCCTGGAATATACCTCATCTGATGTAGATTTCTTCTGTTTCGATGTGTTTTTTTGTGTTCTCAGGTTGATTTTAGTTTTCCACGTACTCATGATTTTCGTAAGAAATTGCCTGATGTTTTTATTGACTTTGTATAATTCTAGCACTCTGATTAACCAACTGTGGTGTATCGAATCAAAGGCTTTTTTATAATCTATGTAACCAGTATGAAGGTTTCTATAGTTTCTGTTCCATGATGACGCTGTCTATAATTAGCTGCTCCTTGCATCCTCGGATGGAAGGCACGTAATAGGTCGGTAATTTAAGGGTCCTTATTATCTGAGTTTTTGGGTTTAAGGTATGTTATTACGTGGGTGAGAAAACTGGGGAGTGTGCCAGGTTTTAAAAAAAATTCATTAATTTAGAATGTAATCTATTCCAGGACATCTCCAGTTATGCGTGTATTTGATTGTTTCTGCAACTTTTTGTGTTGTTATTGCAAAGTCCTTTTGTTCCTCCAACCACTTGTGTCTGTCTTCTTCCGCTTTAATCTATGAAGCGTTATTATTGTGTAGTTTCGGTTCTGACCAAATGCTTTTCCAGTATTCTGTGATCTCTTGTTTGGTCTGTGGTGCTATTCCTCGTGTCTCCTCATTGCTCATAGTTTTTTGGTAGAACTGTTTTTCGCTTCTTTGAAACAGGTTATTAGCGTCCTGTCTTTCATTTGACTCATTGTATCTTCGGAGCCTTGCGGCATACATGGATAATTTTTGTTTCAGAGTATCAAGGATTTCTTTAAGCGTGCGATCAGGAGATGCAGATTTGATTTGATTTATTGATTATTATTATTATTATTAGTATTCATATTATTATTAATATTATTCTCGGAAGAAAAGACATTTTGAAAAAAAATGCAAAGGTTCTACAATTAACTATATATATATATATATATATATATATATATATATATATATATATATATATATATATATCACTTTAATCTTATTATTAAATGTGTTCAGTACATAATATTGTTTATATTATGACAGACGCGTCTACATGTGGAGATATGTAATTTTATTAAATATTTGCTTCAATTTATTTAAAGTTATATATTTTTATTCAGTTGCGAAAAAGCCAAAAAAGATTTTTGTTTGTCACTTCAATCTTAGCCGGACATCACAGTGAATTAGCACATTTATGAGAAAATGTTTTCAAACTGTTTCAAGTGGCCAGTATTGAAAGAAAGTATAAAAAAGGGATGCAAAAATAAAATATGGTAAAAAGTTTGTTACTTTTTAATAATAATAATAATAAATAACTTTTCACTGTACACTAAATACAACTACAGTGATAAGATGTTTTAAACTTAGGCAACACTAACATTATTGCTGCCCCTAATCCCCAAAACGTTATCAGCAGATAAAATCGACAAAGATGACATCACTCTTGCTCTGAACAGGTAAAAAATAGGCTTACGATGTTAATTCATTAGTTGGAATCAAACAGTGGAGCTGTGTTTAGTTCAGTATTTCTAGGTAGTGTTTAAACATGGTAAGTATATTTTTATTACACTTTCTTTATAACTTATTTAATTGTATATGTCTTAATTTTGTTTGGATTATATACTTTTATTCTTGCGTTGCTATAACGCTAAATAGTAATTAAATATATCAATGTTGTTTATTTCATTTAGAGTTTTCACAAAGTGAATCAATTTCTTGTTGCATTCAAACAAACCTATAGCATACAAATATTATGTGAAAAAAAATCTTAAATATTATATTATTTTACATGTTTGCAATTCATATTTAATTAGCATTTCATATTAATCAAATTATATGTGAAATTATTTGAAATTGTATTCACCTTAATTATAAGAATACGACTTTATTTTGCGAAGGTCGGCCTTTTAATGTAGGTTTTTTAAAATACGACGTAAGACCTGTTATTTACAAAAAAATGTAACATTAGACACTAAACAGTGTATTGGAGTGTTATTTTATGTAGGCACCTCATATGGTACTGGAACTTCTGATACTTTATTACATTTCTAGGGCTGCTGTAAATCTTCCAAAACTAAAACCATTTGGGTCAAAGTTCGTCTTTATTAATATACATTTTTTTCCTCTTCTTCTCCTGAACGCATAATAATGCATCAGTTTAAACATTTTCCCTGATGGTCCATGCACAAAGGGGAAAGGGCTTTGAGTCAATTATATAAGATTATACACGTCGACGTAATTATACGAGATTTTCATAGCCATAGTTCAGTTTTATGATCGGATTTGAATATACAGAGCATCCGAATTAACATCTTACGTTGCCAATGACCCATACAAAATTTAAGCTTTTAAATTTCTTTATGAATTTAAACAAATTAGTGGCATATAAATCTTTATTTAGAAGATGGTATGTGTATTGGTAAACATTACGTGTATAGTGTGTAGGAGATATTCAAATTGGGGGCATTGCTGTCCATAAAACAATAAGAATTCCAGTATTTATTAAAACCTCTATTAATTGACACGAATAGTCAGATTCTTTTAACATTTTGAACTAAAATAAATTAACATTGTATATAAATATCGAAACAATATAAATAACTTACATTTCAGTAATTCTTAATAATTGCTTATAGTATGGGTATTTAAGCTGGTGAGACTCAAATGTATCTTTTACTTTTCGAATATCATAAAAAACGGAATCTCCGAAAACGATAACATAATCAAAAAAATTGTAAAATATGTAATCAGATTCCACCGGTTTCTACAGAATAATATATTATTAAATTAATCATTAGAGTAAATATATTACCAGGTCGATTTATTAATATACAAATGAATTTAGTCTAGATTTAGAGAATTTATAAGAAATAACAAAATACCAATAAAAAATGATGATGTTTATTAACGTTAACATCTTCACTATAAAAAATATGTAAATATAATCGTTATAGACACGATGATGTCTAAAAGTAAAGCTGTACGTCCACTTAAGCTCTGCATAGGTACAAAAATTAACTACATATCTAACTATTTAAAGCAAAAAGCAGTAGTTACATTACTCATATTATTTGTTGGGTAATTAAAATAGTTTACTTTCAATAACTGCTCCGATGTCCACCTCGTAAGCTGCTGAGATCTAGCCCGTCAAAAAATGTAATTAAAACTTAACACTAAAATCTATATTAGTGTTCAGCGTTTACTTATACGTTCGACTTAAAACGTGTCAGTATTTTTTGGAATCTAGTATTTCAGGACGAGTAGAATATAAAACAGAAAGGACTTCACTCAAACATCTTATATGTTTTTGATGACCCCTTGATTTCATCAGAAAAAAGTTTTGTATGCATACAGATAGGCAAATGCTTTGTTCTCGATACAATAAGTGTTGTATTCTAAACTTTATTTACCCTATATCTTTTAGATAGTATAGTAGAAAACAAAGGCTTTTTAGAGCTATGTTCATGTGAAGCTTTTTCTTATTTTGGGAATTATTACACGATAAATATGTTAACAAAAAGTAATTTGGTGTTATGTTTTCCCCATGTATTTATTATGGGATTTGGGAAAATTCAACATCTTCTATCTCTGAAACTAGTCACAGGATTGAGTTTTACCTATTAAGACTTATAACTAAGAGGTTGACATCTATAACATCCTAAAATTTTATGAAATTTGACGGTCTAACATACATTATAAGATATTTAATAAAAAAAATACTAACTATTTGAAGGTATTTTAGGTGTTTACAAATGAAATATGGACAACCTAAAGTATCAACTTTGACTTCCAAAATATCAAGTATGAGGGTTAGGTTGAAAAGAGAGTTCCTTGAGGTCCGTTAAATTTGCTTTTATTATGCTAAGTTAATTTTCAAATTTGACGTTTTATTCACTATTTTGTATGAAGCACGAAATGTTAAAATAACGAAAATCTTTATTTTATCAGATCCTCTCGCACACGTAAACAAAATAAGAAGGTCAATATTATTATAATCAAAAGAAATTCCAAAGTAATCTTAACTGTATTTAATATAAGCACCCAGCAAACCGAACAAAGCCGTTAACAAATTATAAATTAAATAGTTTTGAATATTTATTGCACGTAACTATGTATTTTAAACAAAGCAACTCGCTTTCAAGTAATTTTAAAAGATATATATATATATATATATATATATATATATATATATATATATATATATATATATATATATATATATATATATATATATAATATATATATATATATATATATATATATATATATATATATATATATATATATATATATATATATATATAAACATTAAACATATTTGGGTTTTTCACTGCTTAAAAAAACCTTTAATTTATATTTGTTCTTATGAAGCCGTTTTGCCCCACTAAAATAACCCTATAGAGTTAAAAAGAAAATAAATTTGCTGCTTTTAGAGTTAAAAAAAACTAAGATCACGCTTTTATCCCCTAGGGCTACCCTGTACACCTAGGGCTACCCTGTACAGTAAAGAAGAAAACTGTTTTATATACCAAGCGATAATATTAAATTAGCCACTTGTTTACGATGTAAACTAAAATCATCGTACCTAACCTAATAAAAATTTTAAATATGTAAATCAGGCACTTACCCAAGGGGGGGGTCCTGGGAGTCTGGACCGCCTCCGAAACTTTAAAAATATATTGGTACAGGCATGTTTCTTACTACTTTTATTGAGATTTGTCCGTTTGAACCACCACGAAATGAATTTCTGGTTTGGATCCCCCCCCCCCCCCGAACTGAATTTCTGGCTACGTGTCTGATGTAAATCATTTTATAATAACAATTTCTATATTTCGTAAATAAATTTCCGAATAAAAAAATATATGTTTAAAAAAAATAAAAAAAAAATTTTTAGTGCCTGTGTGGGATTGTACTCCCTACCCCTTAATAAGATGAGAGAGAGAGGCATAATCTACGTAAACCAACTCGGCTATTAGAGATTCCATGGAGTTTTTGGAGTTGGTTGTATATCACTTGTCAGACTAGATAAACTCTACTTTATACCAATTTTCAGAAAAATTAATAGTTTATAGTTTCTTGACACCTTCTGGTAGTTTTTCACATCCAAATGCTTAGAATTTTGAAGTAGTTTTTGATACGACAAAAAAATTAACAGCCGTATTAACTAAAGAGGTTTAAATTTAGACCAGGTCTAACTTGACAGTTACAGGTTTAAGATGACTTTCCAACAACTAAACAAATAATTTTTCTAAATGTCATAATTACAAAATGGGAGTGACATAAGCGATACATAACTGGCGAACAAAGAGTTTTAAGTGCCATGGTAACTAGACCTGGTTTAACTCTTAAACCTTTTTAGCGAATACGGGTGTTTGAGTTTATTAGTCAGATTAAATAACAAAAGGGGCAAATTATTACATCCAAGACTTAGCATCCTTTCTAAGGTTAAATTTATGTTTTTTAACAATGTGTAATTAAATACAGGTAATTAGCGTAAAATTAAGATAAACTATAACATTATCAACATTTGTAATTAATTTAAAACGCCCGACTTTTTTATTTTATTTACTCAACATTTGTCTTTTCTTAATAATTACTTTGATTAATTTGTTACTAGCACATTAGTTATATTTCCAATATCGGTTAATATATTATACCAACCAGTTGTCAGCGAACTTAAAATTAGGTATCAGACCTAAAGAAAATCATAGAAGCTCTAAGACAAAAAAAATACACCTTTTCATTTAAATACACATATTCCACTTGCTTTCTTATAGCTGTAGAGAAGGCAAAAGCAATAATGTGAGGCTATAATAACTTGTCATTAATGGTACTATGGTACAAGGATTAAGAAAGTCATTCTATTCAAAATTCGTTTTTCGATAAAAAAGATTGTATCTCTGAAACCGTTTAATCTTCAAATCTAAAACTCGGGAGTTTTAGTTTTGAACATTGAACATTTTTCTATTTCGAATTTTTGAACGATATTACAACAATTGGAGATTTTCGACCCATTTAGAATTTTGGTTTCCTTTAATTTCCCGTCGAAGGTATGTTTTTTCCAAGTTGCTAAAACGTTCCGGTGGGATGCCAGAAGAGTCCGAAGATTAATTATTAATTTGTTTTTTGAATAATGTTGACATGTAATTCGCCGATGGCGTCCACAGCGCGGTACTCGGTATTCTTAGCGTCAGTAGCTTTGCATCGTTGTATTCCCCCGACAGTCACGTACCCAGAAGGGGGTCCTGGGGGTCTGGACCCCACCGAAACTTTGAAAATATGTTGGTATAGGCATGCTTCTTACTAGTTTTCTTGAAGTTTGACTGTTTGGACAACCCCCCCCCCCCCCGAACTGAATTTCTAACTAGGTGCCTAACCCCCAGGTGTCTACCAAAAACGCACCAACATTCAACCTCTACCTGCAACCGTTACGAAACGATGACTATGTAAATGTAAAAACACGTTTTCGAGTTAAATTTTTCGTAGCTAACCAGTATCAGCATTATGTATCATTGAAAATTCCTTGAGGTCCGTTAAGTTTGTAACCTTTTTCATTTTTTTTTAATGTGAATTTTAAAATTTGAGGTTTTCCACACTATTTTTTATGTAGCACAACTTTAACCTCTGTGCTTTGATTGACTAGATATATAATAGGTCGCAAAGAAAGGTCCTTGAGGTCTATTAAAATTGTCACCTTTTTATGTTTCTAAGGTAATATTGAAATTTGAAGTTCTATCATCCCGCAAGTAGAAAACAAAATCTGAATTAAAGTAAATATTATTGTAATCAAAAGAAACTCCAAAATATCCTTAAACTTATCTAAGATAAGCCTTCAAACAAGCCATATTAACTATAAATTAAATACTTTTTAATATTAATTACAAGTAACATCATACTCCAACAGATTTCATATGAAATGTCTCCTAACCTCACATTGGTCCGTCATGTTTTTTTATCCTGTTCTCTTAGAAGCTATTTCAAGTGCTCAACAGTCTACAAATTTTGCCTTTTCACGCCCGTATGGATAACATTCATCTTTAAAGATAAAATATAGCTTCATTTTTTAATAATCGGATATATTGTACAGGGTGTATAAGGATTAACAGAAAAAGGTGAATAAAACATCGCAAATCGATACAATGTAGGCTCAGAAAATATGTTTTTTTATTCACGTATGGATAAGATTTAACTTTTAAGGTAAAATGTAGTTTCATTTTTAACAATCGGATATATTGTACAGGATGTTTAAAAACGATTGGAAAAAGGTCAGTAAAACATTATAGATCGACACTATGCAGGCGCAAAAAATGCGCCGCAGGAGCCAATTGTGGTATATCTTTTATTCACGCATAGATAATATTTATCTATTGAGTTAAGATAAAACGTAAAAAACTAGAGCGCACATTTTGAAATGTATTGCACAGTATATATACAAATCAATGCATAAAGGTGATTAAAACATTGTATTCCCTCACCTCCCTTTATATTCAATATTTGATACCGCTAGATGAATCCGCCTAGGTTTAGCACTAGGATTGTCACTAAAGCCATAATTAAAGTCATAACAGAGATCTGACTGTAGTTTTGTCTAATCAGTCCCGAAAAGGGCTTTTTTAACGAATAAAAGATACTATTTTCTCCAACCCCTAAATATTACCTTTTATAAAAATTAAATTAACGAAAACACAAATATTACAAAATAGATACTATTTAACCCTGTATAGCTGTATTATGTGTCGAAACATATCAACTGAGGCGAAATGTGACTTGACATTCAGTTCGTTGTGTAGCAACTAAATGCACAGCCACCTTATTACTTTAAAATAGGTACTCCTTACTTTTCGTAAATTTCAAACTTTTGGATACTTGACGAGCTTCTAGGAGGTTATCATTAATCTCAAATGTGCAACAGGCAAACATCAATACTACCACGGTGTCTAAGCGTCTCTCTGCACCTTCTAAAAACTCACGTTTTGTAGAAGATTCGGCACTTGTTGTCCCTCCTAGAGGACCACGAACGGTGTGAAATGTGACGTTCTTGATAGCGCTTAAAATTTCCGCCCATTTGCACGCGGTTTCAGCTTTATGCAAGATCGCTGAAGAGAGAAATGGTGATATTTGTGCATGATTAGATACTTGGTGTCCTTCTACCAGGCCAGGATAGTGCCGCGACGGGTTAAACATATGTTTATGGTGTAAACTAAAACTAACCAATATATTACGATTTTTAATTCATAACCTAGTAAAAATGAATTCTAAATATGTAAATTATATTAAAATATCAATTTCTACATTTATTATATAAATTTTCGAATAAAAAAATGTATCCTAAATTTAAAAAAAAAAACGAAAAAAAGAAATCATGGCGCGTGTGTGTGGGATTAGTACATAAACTAACTGGACTATCAGAGTTCCCAGAAAATTTTTTATATGGTTTTATATTTCCTGTCAGACTTGATATTTTCTTTTTTAATGCCGATTTTCTGAAAAATTAATAGTTTATTATGGTCTCTGCACTTTTTTACTGTAGAATCTGACGGATAATCTTTTTAACATCCAAATATCTAGAATTTTGTAGTAGTTTTAAGTTTTAATTTAGGTTTAAATTTAAATCAGGTCTAACTTTATAGTTATAGGTTTAAGATGACGTTTTTAACAATTGAACAAATAATTTTTCTAAATGTCACAATTACAAAATGACAGAGACATAATCGAAACATAACTGGAGAAAAAGAGTTTTAAGTACCATGGCAACTTGACCTGGTCTAACAAACCTTTTTAGTGAATAGGGGGGTAAGAGTTTATTAGCCAAATTAAGTAACAGAAGGGGCAAATTCTTACATCCAAGCGTTATTTGGCAATCGTTGAAACATTAAATTTATTTTTTAAAATTATGGTAAAACAGATCAATTTTGGAAATTAATTTAAATGTACAGCTTTTTTTATTTTATTTACTTAATATTTGGCAAAATTGTAAAATATTTGCTATTAATTTCTTATACTAGCACATAACTTACATTTCAAAGATCGGATAATATATGACAGCAATGACAATCAGTTTTCAGCATATAAGCGCCGTAAAATTAGGTATTACACCCATAACCAACCCCAATAGTGTGAGGTTATAATAATTGTCATTAATTGTACAGGGATTATATAAAAGTCATTTTATAAAAACATTCTAAAATCTTGTAATGTATATAACGAGATGTTTATTTATCGTTTAAAATTCTCAGTTAAAATCTAATACTCCGATTGACTTCAAATTTGTATCCAGTTATCTCTAATTTTGCACAAACATCAAAGTATTATGTTGGAATTAACTGATCTCATCCAAGTTGGCGGAACAACATGACGGCTTAATAAAATATTTAAAAATTCAACCTGAAAAAACTACTAAATGGATTGATTTCAAATTGTGTGTCATAGGTAATTGTGGTATAGGAGTAGTAGTAAACTTGTGGTAATAATTAAAGATGGCCGAACAAAGTGGCCGCCAAATAAAATGTTCGTAATCTCAAGTTTGACATATTTTCACGTTTTAGCGTCTCTAGATGCCAAAAAAATATGTTTTATCGATTCCGTTGGTCCATCTGTCTGTCTGACAATTCGCGACATAGCTTAAATACTACTTACTCGATTAATCCATTTTGATTAAAAGTTAAGAGTCATATGGGGATGATCTGATAATATTTTGGTAAAAATCCAACAAAATGGCGGTCTAGTGAAATGTTAAAAAAAATATTATCAAAAAACTGCTTACCCAATTTACCTCAAATTTTGCACAAACATCAAGTATTATGTTGGAATCAACTGTTAACATTTTGGTACGTATCCAAGATGGCGGAAAAAATGGCGGCTTAACAAAATATTTAAAAATTCCGTCTGAAAAAAGTTCTAATGGATTGATTTTTTGAATTTGAACTATTTGTGATATAGGGATCCAATAGCGGCCAAATAAAATGTTTGTAATCATGAAAAAAGTCATCTCTCAGATTTTATAAATCTTCTCGTTTTAGCGTCCCTAGATGCTAAAAAATATGTTTTATCAATTCCGTCGGTCCGTTTGTCGGTTTGTCTGTCAGCCCGCGGTATAGCTTAAAAACTACTTACCTGATTGACTTCAAATTTTGATTAAAAATTAAGGGTCATAGGGGGATGATCTGGTAATAGTTTGGTAAAAATCCAATATTGTGAAACAAAATGGCAGTGTAGTATTATGTTGGAATCAAGTGGTAAAATTTTGGTACGAATCCAAGATGGTGGAACAAAATGGCAATCTAGTGAAATGTTAAAAACATTATTATTAAAAAACTACTTATCCAATGTACCTCAAATTTTGCACAAACATCAGCTATTATGTTGGAATCAACTGGTAAACTTTTTGTACCAATCCCAGATGCCGGAACAAAATGGCGGCATAATGGAATATTTAAAGAAATCAGCCTGAAAAAACTACTTAAAGGATTGATTTCAAATTGTATGCCATAACTAATTGTGGTATAGGGATCAACTAGTAAAACTGTGTTAGTAGTTCAAGATGGCAAAACAAAATGGCGTAGTAAAGATGGCAAAACAAATGTTTGTAATAGTGAAAAAAACTCACCCTCTCAGGTTTTACATATCTTCGCGTTTTAGCGTCTCTAGATGCCAAAAAATATATTTTATCTATTCCGTCGGTCCGACTGTCGGTCTGTCTATCTGTCAGTTCGCGGCTTAGCTTAAAAATTACTTGCCAGATTAATTTCAAATTTTAGTCAAAAATTAAGGGCCATATGTGGATGACCTGGTAATATTTTGGTAAAAATCCAATATGGCGGAAGAATGTTAAAAAAATTATTACTAAAAAAACTAATTATATGAATAATGAACTGGTAACATTTTGAAATGAATCCAAGATAGCAAAACAAAATAGCGCCCTAATAAAATATTTAAAAAATCGACGTAAAATTGTAGTACGAATTTAAGATGGCGAAACAAAATGGCGGCCAAATAATTTTTTTTAAAAATCAACGTAAAAAAATCTTGTTCAATTAAATATGAAAATGGTACGAATTCAACATGACGTAATAAAATGTCAATGTAAAACTATTTATTGAATTTCTTTTAAATTCAAAAGTCAAATTTGGCGTAGGAAGAAAAAAATAATAAAAAAAAAGGTAAAATATTGGTTAGAATTCAATATGATGAAATAAAATAGAGCCCAGTAAAAATGTTTGAAAAAACAGTATATGTAATACACATTTACTGTGACTATGTACTGAACTAAATTGTGTTACACTTCACTATTCTTAACAAATGGAAAAAAATCATAACGAGGGAAGTTCCGGGTAAAGGAAATTTACCGATTTTAATATAATAATATTTTAATTAATTAAAAAAAAAGTATACATTCCTTAAAATTAGATACACCCATAACCCCATAGTTCCACGAGGGAAAAAGAAAGAAAATTACATTGCTTTCATTAAAATTCACGTATCCCGCTACTTGCTTCATAAGTTGACAAGTAGGCAAAATCATTAGTGTGAGGTTATAAAAATATTCTATGAAATCATTGTAAAATCTTGAAATGTAGTAATAACGAGATTTAATAATAATAATAATAAAAAAAATAATAATAGTATAATATATTGCATAAGTTTATATTTACAATTATTTCAATTCACTCCTCTGCTAAGTAACATAAACAATTTATTTGTATGAAACAGGTGCTTTTAAGTAAGGGTAGGGAATTTCACTTAAACTGAAACAGTTTGAATGTTACTCGTCTGTACTTTTATTTTAAGAAAATAATATTTTTTTTCAATTATGTGTAAATAAATATATCATTTAGTTTTGTTAAGAAGATATACCATTAGCTGTTAAATATTCTAATAAATAATGTTGGATTTTTCTGAATAAATAATCTTAGTTTTCTTTTGTAAAGACTTTCTTTATATAAAATTTGTCGTAAAGAAATTGGTAATAAATTATGTATTTTTGGGATTTAGTAGGTCAGAAATTTTTGACAAACAGATTTTTGTAAAAGTGGAATTTCTAAGTTTTTTTATTGTCTCGAGTTTGATGTCGATGTGTTATATGAGGAAATAAATCTAATATTTCTAGTAGATAGGATAGACAAGAAATACATAAATATTTTTCAAGTTGCAACCATTGTAGTTCGATATAGCTAATTTGTTGGAAATAAACGGGGTTTTTTAAATAATATTTTAAGTGCGTCCCTCTGTAAGCACCACCTCATACCATTATGCAGTATCTGAGGATGGATTCTATCAAAGCTCTATTAAAAGTACTTTTTTATTGAGAATTTCTCTTAGGTATAGTTATAAAATATGTTTTTAATTTTACTGCTTACAAAAGAGATATGATGATTCCACCTTAAATGCTGATCTATTATGATGCCTAAGTATTTTGTTTTTTCTATTGTTTGTATACCTAAACAGGTTACGGATTCTACATGATATAAGGTAGACACAATTTCTTTCGTAAATTGGTTGATAATTACTGGTAGGTGAAAAAGTAATGAAGTTTGTTTTCAAAATGTTTAGGCTTAGCTTTTTTAAGATTAAGAACAATTGCCAAACTTTTTTTAATTTTTTATTACTTTGGAACGAATCTATAATGTTTTTAGTTAATTGAGACACAGCATGTTCAGTACTTTTTTATTCCTAAAACCGAATTGATCAGCATATAAAAGTCTTTTTCCAAAAAGTCAGCAATTTTTGATTTTAGACATTTTTCGAATATTTACCAAAATTAGTAATTACTGAGACTGGACGATAATTATTTATAAGTTTTGGATCCCCACCCTTAAAAATTGGCGATACTATGAAAATTTTCCAGTCATGCAGGTTTTAAAACTTAAATTTATAATATATAAGAATAGATCTAAAATTTTCAAGCGTATGCTTTTTATTAACCGGGAAGTTATTTCATCTTTTCCTGGACAAGAATGTTATTTAAGTGAATTTAAGTGTTTAATTAATTTGTCTTTTTAACAAAGGTCGTAAATAAAATATATTGGGATTAATACTGGTTACGTCTAAACATCTTATGTAATATTTTTTGAACGTTAGTACCAACATTAATAAAAAAATCATTTAAAATATTTGCTACTTGATGGTCATTATGAATGAGATTATTTTATCTAAAATGTCATTATATGTAGTATTCTCCTGCTTACTGAAATTAATTTTTTTAAAATTATTTTTTGAATGAAAAATTTTAGTTTTGTAATATTGTTTTTTGGTACTTTTTATAGTTTTGTTTAAAAGATTTCTATAATTTTTGTAATAATTTATGAGTTCTTAAGAGTAGGATTTCTTTAATCTCTTAACAGATTGTATTATTCCTGCAGTCAGCCATGGTTTTCTTTTTCTGTTTCTACTATTTAGTTTTACAGTGAAAGTAGATTGATTAATGTATTTTTTGAGTTTATTTATATAAATAATAATAATAGTACAACATACATTGGCCCAATTTTCATTTTTGAAAAGTTTATTATTATTTAATATAGTTGTGAATTTTATACATAACATTTAGTTATATTTTTTACTGTAAGCCCTATCACTAAAATGTTTTGTTTACTATTAGTACACCACAACATTACAAGTGCAAAAACATAAAATAATCAAACATCTGTACATTATACTTTTAATATGCAAGATCCAACGCAAATAAACAACATTTTTTAGGTTTTGGACAATTCGGACTAGTTACCCCAAATCTTTCCCAATCTCGATCTACATTTAATCATAATAATAATAAATGTCCATAAATTTGTGACTCAGCTGTAACCCGATTACAAAGACCTGAGCCTATGAATGTTTCATCAGGAAACTCTGCATTAAGGAATGCAACGCAACATCGTTTCAAAATTACACAGTAAAAGGCTTATTTAACCAGAGCATCAAACCAGCGAGTGATAATAGAATTACAATGCTCAAAATAACGAAACTAATTTGGTAACTTCCACTGATTATCTTGTTATTCAATTCGAAGGTTACCAATATTATTGTATAGAAAATTAACAAAACGATCATAATATGTAGTAAGTAATGACCCTTATAATCCTTACTTGACTTATCGAAGATATAAATGAGAAATATTTCTCTGGAAATATGTCAAAACACAAAAATATCACACACAAATTTTCTCGTAAATATAAACCAAATAACGTGATAATTTTAAATAACTATGCTAACACCAAGTTACCAGTAATATTTCTTCCAGAAATAAATGGTACGTTTTCAATAGACACTGGTAGTGGTCGTAGTTTTATAAAACCTGATTTAGCTTATATAATTTCTTCACATTAAAAAAAAAAAGGCTCATGCAACTTATACTCATGATAAAGTTACTAATATTCCAATTTGTTAGTCATTTAATTGTTCTGGAAATCATAAATTTTATCTTATTGATTTTTCTCCAAAGTTGGATAATAATTTTTAAACATACATCGGAGCTACTATAAACGCAAACATTATGTGTTTAGAATCAAACAATGCATTTTTGTCCTTGTATTATTATCGAAGTAATACAGTGACACTTAAAAATTTTGAATCTTGATAAATACCTACACCGATACGAATTTTACAAAAAGTAAAAATACTTCTTAATTGTCAAAAAATCCGTAAATTCACCTTTACCCACAACTATCATCGTATAGAATTCCACTACTTACAATAAACAGTCTATATAGGCATATAATTATTTGGTAATCTTTTTTAAATTTCAATGCATTTATAACCCATCCCGGATGCATGCATCAAAAGAAGTGAACTGGTTTCTATTAGCTCTGTGTTGTCCTGTAAGAATTTTCTCACTATGTGGCAAGTACAGAGCAGGACTGCCTTCTGAATGTCGATGAAGATGTTAGTATGCAATCCCATGATTTTCAGGTTCTGTTCTAATGTTTTTGGAACTAATCCAGTTGATGATACAATGATCGGTATCACATGAACCTTATTTAGTCGCTACATCTTGATGGCCAGCTCCGCATATTTGAATGTTATCTCTTGATATTTATGCAACACGTTGTTGTTGTTGCTATAAGCTGTTTTTGTTTCCTTATTTAACAGAACCACATCAGGCCGATTATTCGTCACCCATCTGTTGATGATAATTGCCCCGTTGTAGTACAGTTTGAAGGCATTATTTTCAAGCACTGAACTTGGTTGGTATTTATAATAGGGCACAAAGGTGTTTAGGAGCCCGTATTTATTGGCAAGTTTCTGGTGTATGATGTTACACACCTGGTTATGTCACTGGAGGTAGTCGGTGTTTGCTAGGTAAATGCAGCCAGATGTTACATGCTGTATAGTTTATCAGATTCAGTGGACCGGTTTTTGATGATACATTTCGTGTGTTAATACCTTGGTCCTGTATTGCCATCACAAATCCTTCTGTCTCTGGGAACAGTTGTCCATCCTTCAGCCACCTGTTGGATGCTTTCTTATCTATGTGTGGCTGATTCAAGTCAATGTGATGCCGGCCGTGCAGTGCCATTTCACACCACTGTTCTTGTTTGTAGGGGTCTGAAAGTGACTTTAGGATGATGTTGTCACTTGCGAGATTGAGTGGAGAGTACGAGTTGGTACTTAAGGTCACTATGAGGTGGAGGCGTGATGTTTGTGCCTTGTTAATGAAGACATCACAATTTTTTTTACTATTATTATTATTATTATCACTATTATTGTTTATTTTTCATAAAATTGTAGTCTACAAAAATAAATTATATCTGCTATTATTTTCCTCCATAAAAAAATGTTTTTCCAGGAAATGGAATTTTACCGATTATTTAAACATTTTATTAGGCAAAAACAGGATTTTAAAAATTTTCGAATACAACACCTTAAAACATAAGAGTATAAAGTTATTTGGAATATATGTTTTGAATATAGCAATATTTTCTTTAGCGAAAATGTGTATCTAACTTACAGATCCAATAAATCATAAGATAAATGTCTCAGACGAAACTCCTATAGTTAATAAAACCTATCGAAATCCACATATTCACAACGCGGAAAGAAATAAGCAAATTACAACAAAGTTAAAAAATGATATCATACAAGAATCAATTTCCCGGTAGAGTAGCCCCATTTGGGTTGTTTCAAAAAAACTTGAAGCGCCAGAACAGTGAAAACGCCCCTATTCATTTTTTTCTTTGTTCTCCCTGGGCATGAATAATAAGTTTTGGAGCACGAAAGAAAAAATCAACTAAGTTGAAAACAAAAAGAAAAAAGTTAGTTCAGTTTTAACTGAAGGAATAAATGATTATGTACTGGCAAACTAATATGCATTTCTACTGATTAATAGATAAAACCAATATACTCAATAGATTGAGAGAGAAATCGCTCTTCTCGTAGTTCGGTAGAAACCCAAAGGAAGTTAAAAAATCTAGAGTTTCCTGCACATTAGTAAGACATTCAGAGTAAGTGCTGCCGAATAAGAGGATGTATGTCGTCCAGGTAAATAACTGAAAGTAGACCTTTCACTCGCAGAGAACTGATTATTGGCTTCATTAATTTTGTAAAAACAAAGGAGTCAATATTAAGACCAAGTGGCATGCAGTTATATTCATAAATATTTCCGTCAAAATAAAATCTTAAATACTTTTTTAAGTTCTTTACATATCGATATTAAAAAATAGGCATTTTGCAAACCTATTTTATACATAATCCAATTTTGTTTTAACAACTTTGTCACAGTATGATTATCTTCCATTTTAAAATTAAATGAAATTTATATATTTATTGACATTTTTTAAATTTAATTTAAACCGGTTGGAGCCATTACTCTTTGGTCGAATGAAAATATGGGAAATATGCTGATCATTTACTGTACTAATGACCTTCTCTGATAGCAGTTTATTGATCAACCAATTGCATATGGATCACGTACTCTTAATGACCGAAAAAATCGAAAATCGAAATAACATATCAGACTCTATCTCCATAGTCGAATACTTAAAATATATACCTATCACAGACCATTAGCTTGACTCTTTAATCTTAAAGAACAAAATCGCAAATTAGTCTTTTGGAGCTTTAAGCTAGAAGAAACTAAATACTAAATTATCTAAAAGGGAAAGGAAAATACCAATCAATGCAGACGCTATATCTCGTATACAGCTCAATGATATTGGAAGTGATTCCGTGTTCAATTGTTTTGCTGATATAGAACAAAATAATGCCCATTCTAAAAAAAACTTTCACCCAAATTCTTTTCCTACACAAATTATTTCTGAAACCCTTCAAGAAATTGAAAAATCTGAAAATTCGAAAATTATTAAATATTTTCTGACATCCAAGTAAAAACGCCTAGAACATCCACCACTCCAAAAATGTAAAATAAAATACAGCATGTACACGAGAGAAATTGAGTAAATTTTGTTCCAGTTGGCAAATTAGGGGACCAGCATCTATACCGAAAATATAAAAGCGAGGACTTTTTTTTACGATTACCATCGATCAATACGATTTATAGTACAAATGCTAAACAAAACTATATATATATATATATATATATATATATATATATATATATATATATATATATATATATATATATATATATATATATATATATATATACATAAATATACGTATAGGTATAGAAAAAAACCTTAAAATCCAATTATGATTGGCAATCCATGAAAACTAACGTTATAAACTATCTTAACAGTTGTGAGAAATGTCAACGTTGTAAATACAACAGAAAACCACCTGACTAACCCTTAGTGTTAACCGAAACACTAAGTAAACCTAAGGTTCATTCTCAAATTTCTGATAAGCACTCTCCTATTAAGGAAATGTAATATCTTGTTGCGTGTTGCATGGTATTTCTAAAACTATTATATCAGATAATGGCATTGAATTTCAAAATAAAATAATTAAAGGTCACAACATTGATGTTCATTTCCCCCGTGATGCTAATCAAATAGTTCTAGAAAGCCAAATAGAACAAATTATAAAAAAGGCAGATCTGCATAATATGCCACACCAATTAATCTATAATATTTTCACAACACTGTCACGAGTTCTTAAAATAAATTACGAGTTTAAGTAAAGAACTACATACAAATAAACTGCCTATGTAGAGTGACTCACAAAGGACATTACTTCTTGAAAAATTAATAGAGATAAAATTTTTATAAAAGACTCTTAAATGACATTTATTTTTGCTTCCATAGTTGAGGCAGAGATATATCAATATTCTGTTCTTGTTTTCTTACCAATCCCAAATAACAATTTCTTCTTTACTTATATAGCCTATAAAATCTACCTGGCACTTACTGACTTTAAATATGCCTATCAAGAAGAAAAATTTCTTGAAGTAATATCGAATGAATTTCTTTGCAAAAATGCTCACAGCAAGGTGTTATCGAGCTACTAAAGATTAACAAAAACGCCACTACTTGCCACCCCTTTAGAATCCAAATTATCAAGATTACCGACGGTAACTGGCATTTCACACTACCAAGACCTAAAATAAGCCAAACGGTATGCCAAAATCCCGAATATAGCTTTCCACTTTTTGGTTCCCCATGAGTATAAAGCCCAAATACAGTCAACAGTATTTGAAAATTATAGACCGTTACACTTGTCATACGAATAAGTGAATCTTCCGTCCATGATACTGGACATCATTGATGAATATCAACCAGTATTCAATATACCCTAAATTCAAACTATTTCACATACAATGAGAAATTATTTAAGCATATGGATGGTTGCCCAATGGGAGCGTCCATTTCAAGCGTTCGGGCTCAAATGGTTTTGGAAGATTTGGAAAGCTCAGTAATTCCAAATTTTAATTTTCCTTTGCCATTTTTCTACAGATACGTGGATAATTGTCTTACTGCCATTCCAAAAGGCCAAGAAAACAACATCTTATCAGCGTTATATTTCTTCCATCCAAAAATTAAATTGACGATACAAGTAAAAGAAAATAAGAAAATAAATTTCTTGAACATGACAATCCACCATAACCCACAAAAATTTAGATCAGAATAGTACAGTAAAGACTTGGTCTAAACGGTATTTAAACTTTTACTCGCAGCATGCCTCGACTCATGAAAAGTCCGTTATAATTATTGCTGACCGAGCTATAAAGCTGTCAGCTTTTAAACATAAAAAAAAACTATTGAAAAAGCAAAAAGTACATTGCGAAAATAGCTACCCTAGTAAATCAGTAAATTCCGTTTTTAAATCTCACCTTTATAAATTTAAAAATAGTTAAAACCCCAAAAAAGAAGGGAGAAAAACAGCTATTTTTCTTTACCATATAGGCTCTCAGCAAATATACATGTTCTCAAGAAACACTAACACAATTAAAAAAAAGCCTATTCATTTTTTTTATTTCCACCCATCCTATTTTACCTTATTATTTCAATTATTAAAAAAGAATAGCTAGACGTTTATTTTGTTTTTGTGCTGAGTATTATAGGTTATACCAAGAAAAAAGAATTATTTCTAAAAAGTTTATTCAGGTGACATTTGACTCGTGTTTGCTAAATCACAGCACACTAGATTGTAAAATAAAAATTAAGTATAAAAATCTTTGCATGCTAGAATGACATATGGCAGTACTTAAAATGTTTGCAAAAAATATATATATAGGGCATCCCATTTAAAAGTGAATAGCAGGAATTCGGAAGTAGAAAAAATGTGGCAATATTGTTAAGGTAAAAAAAAATCCTATTTAACCAGTATATTTTTATATTTTGGAAAAGACAAAGTGTACATTGTACAAGGATGCGCCACTTTTTTGTGGCATCCGCTATGTTTAAAAAAACTTAACATATTATTTCAAAAAACTGTTAAACGCGTCTCATTTATTTTATTTTTTGTATCTAAAACATTTTTTTTAACTTATTACTACTAATTATCAGAATTTTTTTATATGTGGAGGGGGTAGAATATTTGTTTACGACTTACCTAAATTTTGTATACTAAATCAATTCTCCTATCCTAAATAGCAGCACATTTATTTATAACATCCTCATAAAATGGATGAGTTGCCCTAATCTCCTCCAGAAATTCCTCTTGAATTGAAATATTGCCAAGAGAAGTGATTCTTTCTTGAGATATTGTATTTCTTAAATAAGTTTTTACACATTTGAGGCACGAAAAACTTCTTTCCACTGAAGCACTTGTCGACAGTATTGCCAAAATAAGGGAAAACAGTTTATATAAAAATATAATTATTAATTATAATATTTTATATTTATTTTTATTAATTTTTTTCACTTGCTCTTGCAGCGATATATTCCAATTACTCTCATTGGCAAAAATAAAACCAAGCTCATTTTTAAGCCTTTTTGAAAATATTTCCCCATATAACTTTCAAACGGGCCAGTCGGAAAATTTAAACTGTATTCTGAAAATTTAGCAGAACCTGCCAAACATGAAAACGTAAGTTTTTCACAGTCTTGAAATCTTAGTGTCATTTCCATTAAAATATGGTCCAACATTTCATAAAAAAGGGTTCTATACTTAGCCCCAATTTCTTCAGGTGAAAGCTTAGCAAGCTCACGTTTGTAATGATTTATTCTGTAATAGAATTTGCAGATTTGTCACAGTTCGTAATAAATTCAAAGACGTCTTTTAGTTTATTCCAGACTTGAACAATCACATTTACTAACTTCGAATTTGAAGTTGTAACCATAAATAAATATAACACAAAACAGTCAAGTTAACAGGAACTCATCGGTTGCAACGAAATCCGCGAAAATAAAAGTAAACGACCATCGCAAACTGAACGACACATGGGTGTAGTGTAATGCGCCTGCAATTCACCGAGACCGTTGTATGGCGCTGGGTTCGACGTCATCACGTAGGCGTTGTCATGGTAACATAGTAGGAAAATCGTAAACTAAACATAGCACTTCCAGCAAAGTCAAAGCGGTTTGCGCCACTGTTATAGTTATAATAAAGTTCGATTAAAAGTTTTAAAAAGACATGCCGCCAACGGTCAAGTAAAATATTTATGTGAGATGTACAGTTTATTTTTTTACCAATTAGGTGAATAAATGAATGTAAAAACTAAAATTTTAAGAGATATATAATAAATATAGTTAGATGTTTGCTTGTTTATTTTTCCTGGTGAAGAGCACTTCACCTACTTCACCTGAATAGCCGCCAGTGTATCTTACAGAACTTTTCTGGTGTTGTGATACCACATTCCTTGATACCTGCGGGTAGAAGCAGCGAAAAAAATTAAGAATTTCCTTCCACCAACCTTACTATTCAGGTAACCAGCTGGTTAAATGTGACGTCCACAAGAAGTCCCGTTTTAGGTCATATTTGGTCATGTACGATAGTTGAACAATAAACAATGTCACACTAGAGCTTCCTACTAGCGCTCATTATTAGAGCTTCGTACTGACGACACCCTATAGGCGACTTATTAATTCCACGGCGTGAAACGTAATCATACTTGAAATGAAAATTCAAGTTTTTAAGAAAATATTTAAATTTTTATAACTTGTATTTATGTAAGTTTTATTAAGTATGTAAGGGCGGCTTTGATTAGTAATGATGGGGTTCTACTGTAGCTTTATTATTTAGCTTCACACACTAAACATTATTTTTTACTTTTTAGTTCAATAGTTTATAAGAAAGGCTTGTTTTTAAAAATATTTTCGCGTTTATTTTATTCATAGGGAATATGATCAACGTCGAGCCAATTTTGTTGTGCTAAAATTCATCACTTTCAGATCTTGCAAGTCATGAAATTTGAATGTTGTCACAGTTGTCATAAATTACCTTGGTATCTAATCTAGTATGAAAGCTTTCACGGCTGGAATCAATTAAGAATTCATGGTTCCTGGGTTTAAACCGTGTCAAATTGGAATTATTTTCCGATGTTTCACTTGCGATTGCATAAAGAATCTTCAGCGATTTTCATTGTACAAGTTTAAAACACTGAACGAGCACCAGTGAGAAGGTTCAGATATTTATACCCGACATCCTCCGAAACGTAACTCACTGAGATGTTTAGTTTCCACGCATGTTGTACCACGTAGTCCGCGTATCTAGTGAAATTTTCAGTGTACTTGATGATTTCAATAGATACTCTAATTTTTTGTTTATAATAACCAGAGACTGATGCAAGAACCTTGGTATCTTTTACATTAATCATATGTCCTGTTGAATACTAGTGTTCAGAGGAGTGGATTGAACATTTTTTTTTTACTTATACATCTTTCATATACTTTAAGTCTAGTAGACACAGACCGTCCAATTTCAAATACATTCACTTTACCGCAGAACTTTTATAAGCTCCTTGTGTTTGCAAAGAAATTAGACCTTTTGGTGACCTTAAGCATTTCTCAATCTTTTTGAGGGTATCAAATATTGTGTGAATGTTGATTCTTAGCAGAATTTCTTTTATTCTGAACGTTTATCTGTAGTACCCTGGATAAAAGGTAAAACTTCACTATTTGATGTTTGAGTATCCAATTCTAATTTAGGTCTGGGATTATTATAATACCTAATCGAACGCCTAATATCTTCAGTTAATTATTCGTTTGATTTTAAAGCTTCAGTCAGTTTTTCTCTTTCGTTCGGGATTGAATTTGCATCACATATTGGCAGAGTTTTAAAAACTAATGAATTAATGGTGTAATGTTTTTGAGATGGAAGAAGAGAACTAAAATTTAAATATCTATTCGTATGTGCCGGTTTCCTCTTAATAGTATTACTTAGGGTGCCCTCCTCTTTATTTTGTCTTGCACTTTATAACACACATCAAGGAAGGGAATCTGACCCAATTTCCACTGTGAATTTCATGTTAGAATTTTGTTCGTTTAGATGATCTAAAAATTTAGTTAAATTTTCTTCTTCATGAGGCCACATTACAAAAATGTCACCAACATATCTAAACCCACATTTAGGTTGTAAAGGAGCAGAGCTTAAACCAGTTTCCTCCAAAAAATGTTTCGCTACCACACCACATATCACCATGGTCTAATGTAAAATTTTTAACCTTTACTACGAAATGTTTAGAATTTTTGATATAAGAATTAGAACATCCTGTAAACAACAGTAAATAAGTTTAAGATATTGCCTAAATATTTACCTATTTCGTAAGATGATGAACCTATGGTACTGACGATGGGACGTAATGGTACATGATTTATTTGAGAATTCCGTAAAATCGAGTAATCTTGGAACCGCTTGGCTTCAATTTCTTTGTCTCTAGGTCTGGCAAATCTAAGGCACTAATACAGCTGCAAATTAACCTTTCAATTTTCTTAGTTGGATTCGTTCGTATTGTCCTACAGCTGTCATCCTGAAGCAATGCCTTTATTTTTTCTACGTAGTTGTTTTTGTTCATGACCTTCGTTGCATTTATTTTATCTGCAGGTAGATTTAACATCCTCTTTGTCATGAGGCTTATTATAGCTGTTCTTTCTGCGGCTGATAAGTTCCATTTTGGTGGTTTAGAGTTGCGAAGTATTTTCACTGTTTCATATCAAAATGAACCTGTCTGCTCTTGTGGTAGTTTTCGGATGCTATACCCTATATTTGCTATATCTCTACTGTAATGGTTCTTCGAATAATTGCGAAGTTTTAGCCTTTAGAGAGAACCAATACTCTGCTTCTGTTAATGAAATAGTTGATACATTGATTGCCGTATCCTGTAGTATCTGTACTGGCTGGTGTTTGCTGCATAGACCGTGAATATTGTACTTAAGATATTAGGTGCTCGATTAGGTATTATAATATTCCCTAAATTAAACCAGACCTACACCTAAACCAGTAGTAGATAATGAACCATAGAGTAGTGTAGTTTTACCTTTTATCCAGGGTGCCACAGATAAAACTACAAGAATTATTCGGAGATCCAACAGTCCCACAATCTTTAATACACACAAAAGTATTAGTCAATACTTTTGTGTGTATTAAAGATGTCAAAAGATGTAATTCCTTTAAAATCAGAAGGAGTTTACGAAATTCTTTGTTCCAGCCGTAAAGTGCATATAAGTGAACAAATTGTCCAAACCGCTGTCGCTGAACACCAGTACTAAATAGGTCACATGATTAATGTAAATGACACAAAGGTTCCTGCATCAATCTCGGGTTATTATAAAACGAAAATATAGAGAATCTATTGAAATCATCAAGCACCCTGCAAATTTCGATAGAGTCGCGGGCTACGTGCTACATCATGCGTGGAAACCAATCATCACAGTGAGTCACGCTTCGATGGACACAGATCGGGTATAAATACCTGAACTTTCGGAGAACATTCAGTGCAGTGAAGATCCTGAAGATGCCTCGTGCAATCGCAGGCGAAACGTCGGCAAATAATTCCAGTTTGACACAATTTAAACTCGAAACTATGATTTCTTAATACCTTAGTATCTCTCTTTGGAATGCCTTCTAATATTTTACGTAATATTAGAAAATCAACCTAGCATGTTTATTTGCTCACTAAATAAGCTCTTTTCTTGCTATTTCTCAGAACTTCCTTTATAAACCCATAAATAAAATAGTTTTTATTATCTTCCGATTATTTCTGAAAAAGAAAGGAATAATTTAATAGACCAAATTTAAATCTAAACAACTGTTAAACTTATTTTTCGGAGTATTTTTCAAAATAGAGATACCTCACTCTTTACTTTTTTTGACAGATTTTTAAAATATTTTTTAAAAGTTTCAGGAGAAACAGATATTTTTATAAAGAATTCTTTATTTTCGTAAACCTATAAACAGTTTTTCCCTACCGTCAAAACGATCTGCGGACACATCGCATACATTCATTTTTTATTAGATAAATTTAAAAAAGCATACCTTTATAAACGAATTCTTTGGGTAATTTTAGTATTAATAGGTTAACATTTTTGAAAATCAAGGGCAACGTTTTGTTCACAACTAAAGGGTTTTATAGTAAAAATAATATTATTGTAAGAGGTCAACCATATGTAAGTTAATATCACCGGGTGTCATTTGATTTGTGTTCAGTAAAATTCATCATGCCAAAATAAACACTAAACAACATTTGGAAAAAATCCAAAAAATGTATAAAAAATAAGTGTTTCTGTAAATAATTAATATATACCTACTTCGTGAAAATTATTATCTACATAATCGAGCAACTGTATGTGCCTCATGTTTTCTATGGTTACCATGATCTAGTGGATTTATAATGGTGTAAACACAAATCTTTTTGGAAGTTATAGTTGCTGAACCAACATTTTCATGAAATCCAAATTGAGTATTTATTAGAGCTAATACATTTTTGGATAATTACGCAACTTTGTTCAGGTGTGTATTTTGCAACAGTAAATTAATTGTCATATTATACTGATGACAAATGGCATTTAGTGATATTTATTTTCAATAAATCGTGATTGTCATGACGTTTTAATATAATATATAATCCTTATTGGAAAACCCTTACTTAGTGAATTTTATGAATACATTATATTATGTTGTGACTTCAGACCACTCATAAAATGCAAGCGCAGTAAATTTGTTCCAGCGCTATCCCTATTATACTATCGAGCTTGCTTGGCTACCATTTTAGTCCCAAATTTTTTGTTTCACCCTTATTTTAACCCTGATTTTCTTGAGCTCTACAGCAACAAATCAAAATTTCACAAACATGTGCAAATTATTAGGATCCCGTGTATTGGAGGTCATGTCCTCAGTAAAAACTGTCTTAGTTTAAAAGATTCTGAGAACAAACCAAATGCAACAAACTTCTAGCTGTTCTAGCTGGTAATGTCCAGTGCTATATTGAACGCTCAGAATTTTAATATAGGGGATGAACTAACTTAAACGTAGGCAGGAATATTAAATATATGTGTAGGCCTTCGCCTCACGTTGTCCAGGAGATAATTCCCCATATAAAAGTTCAGACATTAAGTGTTTTATTTTTAGTTTCCTGGCAGATGGATAATACTAAAAACCAGACAATGCCCTGATTTGCCAACAAAAGTAAGTTATTTTGGTTAGCGTTATTTTTTAATTTATAGTATTTTTGAATATTTTAATATTAGGTATGGAAATGTGTCTAGTATTTTTCTTTTTCAGAAAGCATGCTGATAATTATATATTATGCCAAACGTTTATTATTGCTAACTTGAATAATTAGTATTGTTTATTACATTGGGACAGCGACGACCGGATTCGCCAGAAAACTCCCTGTGGTGTTAAAAAAGTCATCATTGTAACTTCGATTCTAGTCAAGAACAGTGATTTTTAAAAGAGAAAAATCTTTAGTGTTTCAATGTTTCACATTTTTATTAGAGTTACTGTACATCTGTTTCGACTTTTAGGCCATTCTCAAGAGCGACTAGTGAATACTAAACTAAAAATGTGCTGTATCTAAGGGTTTGCATAATGAAAATTATTTTTTTATTGCCTACCTATTTAAAATAAGATTAAAGATAGAAAAATTGTACAAAGTTTAGAAAACAACCATTTTATTGACACCGATAATTTAATATTATTACAGCATGCAAATAAAAGTAATTTTTTTTTTAGAAAACTTGAAATAAAAAACCTTTATCAACAAATCCACTCACAACAAATTCCCAAAATACACCAGTAATGGACAGCCTTTTAAGAACCAATAATTTAAGTGTAAAAAACACTATTTAAAAATTTTTTTACAAGAAATCAATCGCAGTCAGTAGATTGTACTAGTCAAGAATATTCAAGAGTATCCCAAATTCCTTGTGGAACGTCAACAATTTACACCTAGTTTTATGATAAACGTGTTGACCTAAAGTAATGGAATTGTATAGAATCGGTTACTACATGTTAGTGACGTATTCGTTTAGTTCCGTAACGACGTACCGATACTCCTGTTTATAGATAGTTGGTCAACCGTGGCCATCGAGAGCTCCTGACACCTGGAGTCTATTATGGGAACCTTAGTTTATGAATAAACCTAGAAATTAGGTGGGGGCATGTGGGGGCGACGAGATTGAAGTAGGTTTATATTAGTTTGAATAATTGATCACCAGTAACTATGTTTACATATTTTTCTTTTTAATATCAGTTTTAAATTATGAGTACGGAATTTCGATTGCATTCATTCACACACACACACATACACACACAAATGAAATCTTTAATTCGAATAGATTAAAAACCAATTTTAATAAGATGAGGAATATAAATTTGTGTTATAAGTGTTAGTTATATTTTATAGCGTCTGAAAAATGTAGATAGATAAGAATAAAATTACAACTGGTTCTATTATAACGATACAAGTAAAATTTGGTTTAATTTGAAGCACCTATCCAGAAAAACATAAAGTGAATAACTAATGTTCAGAAAAATATAAAATTAAAAAGTATATAGAGGGTAAACACAGAAGACATGTAACAGAGGCCTATTTTTTTAGTTTTAAACATATCAGTTCGAAATTTCGCACACTTACATTATTCGATATGAAACTGAAATGAAAATAAACTTGTTTGTTCATCTTTTTGAACACTGATCTAAAAATCGTTTTGTGGAATAATATCTCCTTCATGGTTAAATATATATATATATATATATATATTTATATATATATATATATATATATATGAAAAAATCACCCTGTATATATAAGATATATATATATATATATATATATTTTTTCAGTATATCTTTTATATACATTTCAGGGTCCGTAGATGCCGAAAAATATGATTTCTCAATTCCGTCGGTCTGTCTGTTTATCTGTTTACGGCATAGCTAAAGAATTAAAAGACAGTATATATATATATATATATATATATATATATATATATATATATATATATATATATATATGTAATCACTATGTACTTACCCGATTTACCGATTTTTAAAGATGTATCGCATATTAACTTTTATTTTCCACATGGCCATTTGGTGCCACTAGAAATATTAAACTCAATTGCTCTATTGACGAAACAAGAAGCAAAAGAAAATAATGAGATCTATTGTTACCGTTATCTAAACGTTTTTTAAATGAAAGTGTTTTAAAAAATTAACAAAGAAGTTTATTTCGAGCTGCTTAAAACAAGGATTTTATTGTGCCTTATTTTATTTTATAAAACTGCAATGGCTAATTTGCAAAAAATGGCTCTTCAGGCTCCAAACCCGGTAAAACCGGAAATAGTATTTAATGTTTTTTTTTTCATCAACAATTTTCCTTGTATTGACTAATATATGTGTGAAGAATTTCAAATTGATATGTTTAAAAGTAAAAGAAAAAAATGCGGATTATTAGATATCTCCTACGCCACCTGGTATGTTAAAAATATGTATTTTCAACACCCGTTGTCTCCAAAACAAACTATTTGTGAACCCCTGTCAATACATATTTTTTTGTTATTTTTATGATAATAATGTTTACCAGCAGAGTGCGACATCACTTAATTACCACTCTGTATTAAACTCTGTTCTTATTTGAGCGAATTACCTACGAATACTTTTAATTTATAGTGACCATTAAATATAAAATACTCTATTCAATTTTAGCTCAACGTTAAAATGAGGTAAAGGCAAATCTACAAATCAACAATAACTTGTGATACACTATGTATAATAATTTTACAGACCGAATTTTTGTGTTTAAAAACTTATATTTACTTATATTTTATACAGTGAGTTTACATAAATCAACTCATTTATATTTGTATTATTTCTCAGTACCCCAAAAGCTTTCCTTTGTTCGGTCATAGTTTGAAATCTGCCCAATCAAACCATCATTTTTTTAAGTGTAATTGTGTCTTTTTAAAAATTGAAATTTCATACTGAGTAGTAAAATTATATAGAACATATAAATCTTTAATGCCCGCTTAGATTTTCTGAACCAATAAAGATGACAGTTTTAAATTTTGTACACTTTAATAACACTAAATGATCTTTTTTGGTGCACGCTTCTTTTGAATAATCCTTTTCATCCAAATCACCAAAGGACATTAAAAATACCTATTTTATATAGTGCGATTTTTTATTAAAAATATACTTTATTTAGTACACACACGACATGACAAAATATACAACCGAAACTTAAAGAAAAGACAAAAAAAGGCATTTTTTAGTCGCTTGTTTTTACGGAAGCGTCATTTTTTTAACACCTTACCCACTCGAGACGGTGATATATTCTAGATACAGCCCTAAATTTCTGCGTACAATTTTAGACTTCTGCCATCCCAGGAATTTTATTCTGGCTACAACAATGTTTTTTCTACTGATTTAGTTTTAAAGAGGGTTTCCAGGCCTCTTTAAAATTGAATTAGACATTTTCCATTATTTTTAAAAACCATTTATTTCATAGCGTGGACGGCCGACATTTTTTAAAACTACATGGATCATTGATATTTTTAGAAAGTTAAAATTTTGTTATACAGCTCTACATTAGACATTAATAAGTAACAGCAATTTTCAAATTTTGAATTTACACAATCAAATGTATCGAGTACCTAATTACTTAATTAAATAGATATCTCCCAAAATAAAATTCAGAATTACCTTGTAATCTTGATATTGGTTAAATCTATTTCACTACAAACAACAAAATCAACTTTGTAACTGAAAGGAATACGATTAACATTCCAAGAAAGTGTATGGCCTTTGTGGTCAATTTTTTTCTTTAGACGGATCGTTTTTTGTGATAATTTTGCCATGCTCGGTTGATCGATAACGGCCACGCTGTGTTGCCGAATTGAAAAAAAATTAATATCCAATTAGCTGTTAAAAACCGTGTTATCAGTTATTATGACATTTATCAGCGCATATCATCAAAGAAAAATAGTAATCTTGTTTATAGAGGGGTGTATATAAATGAGGATAATAACTTTCGTACCAAACAAAACAAAAAATCTTAAATGCAGTTATATTTTATTGTTGGCAGAACGAGTACACGTTGACAACGACGCCTTTCTGAAAATCAGGGGTACGTTCGCCTACCCAACACGTCTTTAGTTGTAAAAATATATGAATGAGCACATTTGGTGAACTCGCCATCTAGTAGTGATGTCCAACTTAAATGTTAAACTCTGTAAAACCCGTTTTTAAAAACAATTTTTATTTCCAAAATTAATCTTAACAGTTCAAGATCTGAACTAACTAAACTACTTGGTTCACACGCAAAAAGCATCTCGGCGACGGAAAACGCTGATGTTGCTTGTTCCCTGGTTCAAGGTTGGCTTGCCTACGTGAGAACGATGAAGGTTATTATAATAACACGGATAAGGTGTCCCATAACTCCTCCACTCATTAGAAGGAAGCATCCCCTGGGAGGCTGATTTTCTTCGCTACTTCTTCTGACTTGGCTTCTTGCACCACGGCTGGGTTTCTTCTTTTCTTCCATTTTAGTACCAAGTATATAATAGTGGCTATTATGGAAACATACAGGATGATTGTCCAGATGCTAGGAATGTGAAGTTGGACCGGTTCTTCATCCGCAATTGGTATAATGGTATTTGCAGGTATACCCTTAAAATCTAATTTTTTAAGGTCTATTTCAAATTTTGGGCTACCATGTTTTTGTTTCCCTAATTGCAGGTTAAAGTCGATAATTAAAGGTTTTCCGTGACTTGCTTCTTGAAATGAAATTTCTTTGCTCCTAAACGATATTTTGCAAACGTCTTTTTTGATAAGGAAAATCCCTTTAAGCGAATATGTGTCTATCGACTTTTCGCATTCGACTTCGATTTTTTCCTCTATTGGAAAGACTGCAAGATACTGGTTTATTTCAAAAATTTGTTCAATGTGATTTTCGGGTATTTTGAGTTTGGCAAAAACGCAATTACTCGAATTTTGATTGACTAGAATATTTTCTTCGCAAAGTGCTCTGTAGTTAGCCATGTGATTTTTTGGACAATGATACCATTTACCTTTAGTGCACTTGTCGAATAGAGGCTTTATTGAACCGTCGTTTTTGTTTTGGAGTATATAATTAGTATTTGGTACTATTGTGAAAAATTCTGAGTCCTGTTTTGAAGGAATAGGCAGTATATAGAATAAGTTAAATTCATTATCAAAATCGACAGGAATGGACAAGAAATAAGTAATTTGATTAAAGTCTATTTTGCAATTGATTTTTAGAAGGGATTCGAAATTTAAGATGTTTTCGTATCTTAGGTCGTAAGGTAAAGAATTTTTGTAGTGAAATGCGATTCTTGCAATTTCATGGAAAAGTTCTTGAGAGTTTATTATACTAGGATGTAAGGTGTTTAATTTACAAAATGTTATTGAATTTTCGATATCTTGGAGTGTGTTAAATATTGCGTTATACAGGATGTTTAGCTGGTTAAACAAGTCCTTTGCAAGTAAAATGTTATTATTTTTAGAATTCTCTTTAACAATTTGGTGAAGTTGTATTATTCGTGATTTAAGAAGTATTTCGTTATGTTGGATATTTTGTACTGTCGAATTAAAATTATCAATTATTTGTTTGTTTACAGAGTATTGATATTTTAATTGACTTTGTAAGTTATTTTCGTTTTTCTCGAGATGATTTAAAATTTTGTATATTTTTTCACCGTCAGAGGCGTCTAGATTCCCTGTGATGCTCTTAATTATAGAACCAAATCCATCGATTAAACCTCTTTTCGAAATCTTATTTTTTCCGTGAATTCTAATGTTATTTAGTTTTTCTAAAATTAATATTTTACTATACTTAATTATCTTATCGTAGTTTTCTAATTCTTTACTTAACATGCTATCATTAATATAACTAAATCTAAGATTATCATACTGCATATTTAACTTATCATACTCCTCGTATAATGGTTGGAGATTATAATAATGTACAAAAGTGTGTTCGCTTCTCTGAAGACGTGCAGGGCCCAAGTCTATGGGAAGTACGCCTAGGTTTTCAGTTACGTTTCGGATTTCTGTCCCTTGTCCGAGGGCGAGGAACCTGAAATAATTTGGTAAGAATGAGCTTTCTTCTTTTTTGGTCTTTTGATATTTGAAGCGTGAATTTTTAATGTTTTATTGCCGTGAGTAGGCGCAATTTTGGCAGTTTTAGTATTTGGATCTACTGAAACAATATTTTCGGGTTTGTATTTGTTTTGTTTTACTTTGTTTTTGGGTATTTTTAACAAATACTTTTTCGGGGATTTCTGGGAGTTTCTCGCGATTTTCGTTAACTTTGTGTATCGAGCTATTTTTTTTGTTTTGAATGTCCTCGTTAATTTTTTGGTATAATAGTCTAACTTTTTCTTTATGATTTTCGACATAGTTATTAACTAGCTGATTTTCTAAGTCAATGTTAAAAGGGGATTCGGTGTTTAAATGCCCAGTTATAATTTCATATGGTTTCAAGTTCGTAACAGAATGAATAGTGTTATTATATGCCAAAAGGGCATAGTTTACCTTTATTTCGATAGGTTCCGATTTGTATTCGCTCTGATTATTTAGTAATCTCACGTGTTCGATCAAAGTTGAGTGGAAACGTTCGATTACTCCGTTAGATTCAGGATGTTGACTAGTGATAAAATGAACTTTTATTTTATGTGTTTTAAGTAGTTCTTGGACTACAGTATTTTTAAATTCGTTCCCGTTATCTGAAATGATTTGTTCGGGTATGCAGTGGTGTGTGAAATATTTAACGAGCTTATTAGACACTTCGATGCCTTGCGCAGAGTCAAGTTTATATGCTTGTGCATATTTTGAAAAGGAATCAATTATTGTAAGAAATTTGCAATTTTCAAGAGAAATAGTGTCTACATGTACTATTTGGAATGGTCTAGTGGCTGTAGGCGTAATGTTGTATTCGACTCTTATGGGTCTGCGGTCGTATTTTGTAATTAAACAAAGTTCGCAATTATTTATGAAATTTTGGATAGTTCTTTGCTGGTTTGGCCAGTAGTAAGTTGATTTTATTCTTTTCTCAGTTTCTTCTATTCCTCTGTGGTTAGTCTTTCCTTCATGATGGTTTCGTATAATTTAGTCTATTTCCTCTTCGATTGTGACGTCAATCAATTTCTTCATACACTTTATTAGTTTTATTTGCGAATTTTTAAAGTATTGTTGAAGGACATTGCTAAATGTTTCGTATATAGGGTCTTCAAAATATACATAATATTTAGTATGAGGAACTATGCGTTCTTTTAAAAATTTAACAATATCTTGTTCTAAATTATTTTGGGAAAGTTGAATGAGAGTGCGTTGTTTTGTTTTGAATAGTTTTATTACGGACGGTTCTGCGGGGTTAAAGTTTACCAGAGAAATTATGATTTGATTTTTCCCGTAATTTACTGGGCAATCCACGATTGGAATACCGATAAGTGGGTTTTCGTGACTAGAGTGTACCGTGGCGTCGTCTTCTACGGCGTTCAATTGATTGTCTAAGTCTCCTGCTTCTGCAATTACTGACCCAGAATTTTGATTTTCCAATTCCCTATGAAAATTCTCCATATATCCGAAAATGTCTTGTATTAGTTTCGATGGTCCTGTTTCGTTTAGGTTGAGTTCTATACGAGATAGGGCATCTGCGTTTTTGTTCAGGCTACCTTTTTTGTATATAATCTCATAGTCAAACTCCTCAAGTTTTAATCTCCACCTGACCAACCTGGAATTTGGTTCTTTCAGAGAAAACAGCCATTGTAGTGGTTTGTGGTCTGTAACAATTTTTAATTTTCGTCCGAATAAGTATGGTCGGAAATATTTTGTCGCCCACACTATTGCTAATAATTCTTTTTCGATCGTTGAATAATTTATTTCCGATTCGCTAAGTGTTCTGCTAGCGTACGCCACTGGTAAATCTGACCCAATTTTTCCTTGTGACAATACGGCTCCTAACGCAAAATTACTTGCGTCTGTTGTCAGTATAAACAATTCTTCGAAATTAGGATATTTTAATATGGGTTCATTAGATAATAGTTGTTTACATAATTCAAAACAGCTGATATAATCGGGGTCTTTTACATTGATAATAGCGTCCTTCTTTAACCGTTTTGTTAATGGTTTAGTGAGTTTTGCGAAGTCTTTGACGAATTTTCTGTAGTAGCCTAATAGACCAAGAAAGCCTTTTAATTCTTTAGGATTTTTAGGAATTTGGTATTTTTGTATAGCGCGTATTTTATCGGGATTTGGTTTTATTCCTTCCGGTGTTACGATGTGTCCCAAATATGCCACTTCCTTTCTAAGAAATTCTGACTTGTCTAGCTGTATCTTAAAGTTTGCAGTTCTTAGGCGTTCAAATACCTCTCTAAGCCTTAGTATGTGTTCTTGTAAGCTTGTAGAGAATATTATAATATCATCAAAATATACTAAATATCTTTCATTTTGAACACCTCTCAAGATATTGTCCATTACCCTTTGGAAAGTTGCTGGTGCATTCCTTAAGCCAAAAGGCATACGCAGATATTCATAATGGCCTTGCTCAGTATTGAACGCTGTCTTTTGTATGTCTTCTTCGGCCATTTCTAGTTGATGGAATCCCGACGCTAGGTCCAGGGTTGAAAAATATTGGCATCTGCCTAATTTATCGAGTAAATCGGCAATATTTGGTAGCGGATATCGATCTCCTATCGTTTTATCGTTCAATTTACGATAATCTACCACAATTCGCCATTTCCGATTTCCTGATGCATCAATTTTTTTGGGAACTACCCAGATCGGTGAAGACCAGGGTGAACTAGAAGGTCTTATGATATTTTGGTCTAACATATCTTGAATTTGTTTATGCACTTCTTTTTTGTGTATTTCAGGGTACCTGCACGACTTTGTATACACCGGTATTTCGTCTTTAGTCTTAATAGAATGTTTGACTTCGTTAGTAAAGGTCAATTGATTTCCTTCGATATGAAAGATATCAGAATATTCCTTAACTAGGTTTAAGATAGCTGAACGCTCTTCAGGATTCATATGTTCAGTCCTAACTTTTGAAATATCGAACCTAAATTTTTCCGTGTAATATTGATTTAAATTAGAACTATTCTGGTCCCTACATTCAAATTGATTAAAATCAATAACATCGATTGGTTCTAAAACTTCGAGTTTTTTTGAATTTTCCGAGGGATTTAAAATAGTACATATTGCCTCGTATTTATTTACACGCGTCACACATTCCGGTATTTCCACTCCACATGTTTTCATATATGGTATAATAACGTCACCGTTTTCAATATTATTTACTCTTATCTTAACTACTTGCTCACAGCGAGGTTGTAATATGATGTTATTAGAGACAACGTTCCTACTTTCGTGGTCCAATATATTTGCCTGACTTTCAGGTGTAACTAGTATATTTTTATCGAGAATAATATTAGCATTTAATAATTTTAAATTATCTATTCCTAATAGACAATCGAATTGGCTATGAAAATTAAACAGATAGAATTTTAAACACTTTTTGTTTTTCCCGAATATTTTTGGACAAGGTATAACAGCGCTAAAGTTTTCTATAGATGTACCGTGTGCTGTAAAAATTTTAAATGGATCCTTTTTTATTGAATTTTTATAATATTTTTGAGCAATTTCAGGTCGTATAAAAGATTTTGTACTTCCCGTATCGATTAAAACTTTTAAGTTGTTTTCTGGGAAAATAATAAACGGTAGTTTGCTATCGGTTATATACAGGTTCATTAGTTCGAATTTTGGGGGTTGTGGTTCTCCACAATTTCCGTTATTTCCGGTATATTTGGTTCCGAGGCTGATGGGTGAAAAAACTGATCAATTAGTTCAGTATTTTCATCCTCTAAATACTCTTCTGAATATTCCGCTGGTTGGTCTTCGATATTATACAATTCTTCTACTACGTAATTAGGCCTTGAATTTGTTTGCCTAAAATTTTGGGAATTTGTTCTAAAATTATGATTGGGTTGTCTAAAATTTTGATTGCTTTGATTTGGCCTGAAAGTATTTACTGTTGAAATGCTCATGGGTGTTGGTTTAGGTAAATTTAAATTTTTATTTTGGTTTCCACCGAAAACATTTTGATTGTTAACAGGCACACTTGGACCTGGTCTAGGAGTAAAATTATTTTGACTTGTAAATAAGTTTTGGTTATTGCGATTGAAATGAGCAACATTGCCTTGATTGTTAAAATGAGCTAATTGAAACGGATAATTCCTTCGCACAATTTGTGTGTGGGAATTATTATTATTCTTATTTTGAAAACTTGTAGATGGTTTATTTGGCGCTTTGTTTTTATTTTGACATGATTCTAATTGAAAATCACTCGTTAACATGCCAAGAGCTTCATTCAAATTATGCGGATTTTTGGTTCTCATTAAGGAGCCAATGGGATCTTTGAGGCCTCTAAGTAATACTCTTAAAGCTAATGCATTATGATATTCTTTAAGTATCAAACATGCATTGTTTGCGCTGTGTGTTGTAATATAAGAACAAATTAAATTAAGTATTTGTTGAATTCTTGAATAAAACTCGAAAGGAGATTCGTTTTGTTGTTGCTTATAGTCTGCCAATTCAAGAGCTAAAGTGAATAAATCTCTTTTATCCGCATATGCGTGAATAAGAGATGTTTTTAGGTCATCGAATTTTCGTATGACACAAGAAGAAATATTAATGGCAGCTTCACCTTTAATTTTTGAAATTATACTAGACATGAGATATTCATTTTGAAAATTATCCTCATCCTCAGTATCGTAAAATTTCGTTACTAATTTTTGACAAATCTCTAAAAATCTAGGGAGAAGCTCTGCTTCACCACAAAAATCTGGGATCATATTTAAATATTCAGATTTTAATGTTGGGGGTGCCATTTTTATTCTAATTTGGCTTAAAGAAGTTTCAATAAAATTTAATTCTTTATGAAATTTATTTTCTTCAAAATTTTTTGTAATTGGAGATCTCGAACGTGATCTACTTTTTCTTGAACGATTCAAGAGGGGTGAGTCAGAATCAGAATTAGATGTACTACTAGATTTACTACGGGGGCCTCTATAAGACATAAAGAGCACTTACAGCGTTCAGGAACTCTTCTCACTAGGTTACTTATCCCTTTCGCCTAGCTGGACACTTATATCACGACTTAGAGAGTTTTTTTTTTATACACCGCGATGGTATATAAAAAAAAATATTCGAATTTTCGATTGGTCTTTTAATTGTTAAAACAAACCGGTATTATGTCCCTTAATGCCGTTTTGACCAATCCTACCGACTGCGCCACTTAAATGTTAAACTCTGTAAAACCCGTTTTTAAAAACAATTTTTATTTCCAAAATTAATCTTAACAGTTCAAGATCTGATTCTAAACTAAACTACTTGGTTCACACGCAAAAAGCATCTCGGCGACGGAAAACGCTGATGTTGCTTGTTCCCTGGTTCAAGGTTGGCTTGCCTACGTGAGAACGATGAAGGTTATTATAATAACACGGATAAGGTGTCCCATAACTTATATATATATATATATATATATATATATATATATATATATATATATATATATATATATATATATATATATATATATATATATATATATATATATATATATATATATATATATATATATATATATATATATATATATATATATATATATATATATATATATATATATATATATATATATATATATATATATATATATATATATATATATATATATATATATATATATATATATATATATATATATATATATATATATATATATATATATATATATATATATATATATATATGGTAAACATTTTGGTAAAAATCCAATATGGCAAAACGAAATGGCGGCCTAGTGAAATGTTAAAAAAATTGTTATGAAACCTGCTTATCCAATTTATTTCAAATTTTTGCATAAACACAAAGTATTATATATGGAATCACCTGGTAAAATTATAATACGAATTCAAGATGGCGGTATAATCAAATACTTTAAAATTCAGCCATGAAAAAATTTACTTAATTGATTGATTTCCAATTGTGCGCCATAACTAATTGTAGTTTAGGGCTCAACTAGTAAAACTGTGTTACTAATTCAAGATGGCGAAATACAATAAAATTGTGGGAAATAAAATTTTTGCAATCTTAAAAAAATCACCCTCTCAGGTTTTAGATATCTTTTAACGTCCCCAAACGCCAATAAAACATGGTTTATCAATTTCGTCGGTATGTCTGTCGGTCACGTCAGTTCACGACATAGCTTAAACACTGCTTACCCTATTGATTTTAAATGTTGATGAAAAATTAAGGGTCATATGGGGATGACTTTGTAGTATTTTGGAAGAACCCAATATGGCGGAACAAAGTTAAACATTTTTTTTAGTGTGTTCTATTATTTGGAGTCAAGATCCAGTAAAAAAAACAGTCTTTTTTAAAAATTAACGACGTTTTGCAACTTAATTGTTTCATCCTCAGAACCCATATATAGATTTAATATCCTGCATGAAACCCATATTATGAGTCTTTACCTACTCGATTGGTTCGCAGATATTTCCCAGATATTAAGTTTCTAAATGGTTTTCGTTAATGATCTTCTTATTGTTATATTAGGCTGGTGTGATATTTGGGGTTAGGAAATATCTGTGGACTAACAAAGTAAGTAAATACTGATAATCTTGTATCAATCAACGTAAAAAATCTTGTTCAATTGATTTTAAGTTTTGCATAAAAGTTAAATGAGAAAGTGGGATAAATTGGTATGATGTAGCAAAAGAGCGTAAAAACTACTTAATGAATTTATTTTAAATTTTGCCCAAAAGTCAAAGGTGGCAGAGGTAGAAAGAAAATGGTAAAATATTGGTAGGAATCCAATACGATGGAACGAAATGGCGCCCAATCAAAGCCTAAATTCAAATTTAGGGGGTGCTTGAGAAAAGCGGGACAGTAAAACAATTGTTTCTAAGATAGGGAAAATTGGAAAATAGTTTTTTTTTTCTGGTTTTATTTTTAAAGATGTTGCCAAATAAAGTATCTTTGTGGCCCCTTTTGTAAGCTATGAGAAGGTTTATATTTTATATTTAAAGTTTCGTGTTTGGGCCAGCACCATCAATTTCATTATTTTTTAAATACCGACCTTCAATTGTCTTACTTCTTCAAGTACTTTAATCCATGATGTCGTACCTAACATAATAACAATTAAATTAATAATAAAAAATGGAGGGATAACTTTATGAGGAGTGTTTGTATTATTAAGTATATGGAAAGTTTGATACATGTTTTACTTTCCTTGCCATTAAAGAACCGATAGACGGAACAACAGAACTACAGAAATACAAAACATGTTCGGATTTTGAGGACCTAGACACGTGAACATAATGATCTCTCGAGTTTTTTCAGGATAACAATACTTTTCTTACAAATGAACTAAAAAAGGCCACCTCTCAGTTGATTTTAAGTTTAAATTTGCGCCTTCCTTTACAATGTACAAGTAGGTATAATTTTTAATGAAACAATTTTTTATTATGAAGCAAAACATTTAATGAAGCTAAAAATGTTCCATATAGTTACAAACGCCCCTAAAATGTGTACCTATATTTTTCATTTTTCATTTGTCAAATATATTTAGCTTCTTATAAGTTTAATATTTCTCTCAACTCCCACTCTTATTTCTTTATTATTAGTTTTCTCTAATTTGACCGAACTCGTAGCACTTACCGTTTCGAAGATAGCAATGGTGGCACACGCTATTTAAGACATCCTGTATATATATATATATATATATATATATATATATATATAATATATATATATATATATATATATATATATATATATATATATATATATATATATATAATATAAATATATATATAAATATAAATATATATATATATATATATATATATATATATATATATATATATATATATATATATATATATATATATATATATATATATATATATATATATATATATATATATATATATATATATATATATATATATATATATATATATATATATATATATATATATATATATATATATATATATATATATATATATATATATATATATATATATATATATATATATATATATATATATATATATATATATATATATATATATATATTTATATTTATAAATATATAATCAAAATCTAAGGGGGAAAGATCAGGCGAACGTGCAGGCCACCTTATTACGGGAGAAGTATTTGCGATGAAATTAGCCTCAAACCTGTTCTGGAGAAATTCAGTAACTATGTGAGCATTATGAGCAGGTGCTCCATCTTAGTGACATCACATTTGTTGTCTTTCAGCCCAGCCAGCATTTCTTCTAGAAGTTGAGGTAAAACGTGTTGTAGAAAGTGCAGGTATCTTTCTCCCTTTAAAGTCTCTTCATAAAAATAGAGTCCAATCATCCTTCCATTAAATAATCCACACCAAACATTGACACTCCAAATGCGTTGAAATCTAGTCTCCATTACCCAATGTGGATTAACTGGAGACCAATAATTGGAATTATGCCTGTTAATAAGACCATTATTGTGGAACTTGGCTTCATCACCCTACAATATTTTAGCTAAAAAGCCTGGATCGTCTTCAATTTTAACTAATATGCCACAAATTGCAGGCGTCTGTCAGTGTCACCTGGATAGAGTCCTTGCACTAGATGAACTTTATAATGATGATACTTAAAGTCTTGTAAAATACGCTCAACAGAACTTCTTGCTATATTAAATTCTTCAGAGAGTTTCCGAATCGACACATGAGGATTGAAATGTACATATGCTAAAACATTTATAATATTTTCTTCATTACGTACCGATCTTCTGGAATTATTGCGATTCCCAGTCAGGAAATGTCCTTGCCTCAGGATGCGTTCTAGGTTCACAAATGTATTTCCATTTGGCGTTGGACGATTAGGAAAACGAATGCGATATACGTCTCTGGCTCTTCTTTTATTTTTTAAGCACTCACCGTAAATTAGAATCATCTCAACGTATTCTTCTGCAGTAAACAAACTTGGCATTTTAACATGAAATTGACAGGAATAATAAAGAACCTCACTTGCACTCTCATTTACTTCAATTTGACAAGTGTCAAAAATGTTTTGTTTTTGTTTTATCGAATCATGGCACACTTGATATTGTTTTCTTTTCTTTTAAGCGGATTTTTAATTTACCCTATGGTTAACTTCATAGGAAGATAAAATGTTAATTTTCTAGGCAGTTTCTTAACCGACTTTTAAACGGAAAAAAGTACTGCATAGGGAATTTACAATCCTACACAATTATATAAAAAATTATACAGGGTGTCGTTTAAAATTTTAAAGTTAGGATCGAATTTTTTGGGACTATTTTTTTTTGTCAAACAAGTATCTAATATATATATATATATATATATATATATATATATATATATATATATATATATATATATATATATATATATATATATATATATAGGGTGTCCGTTTTAAGTGATACCACTATTGCTATTTCAGAAACGATGTTGTACGAGTTCGGTTAAATTCGAGAAAAGTTGCAGTTTTGAGATACAAAGCGATTTGTAAAAAAACACCGAACTTGATTTAGTTGAATATTTAAAAACTATTGATTTTCGAGACGCAGTTGTAATATAAAAGTTTTATAATTTTTTCCGCTCTATAACACAATATCTTCAAATTTTCGACTTAATTTTTTTAAATACGGACCTGAATTTTTCATTTCATATTTTAAAAGAACTTGTAATTCTCTTTAAAATGCTGTACAGCTCAAATATAATGCATGACGTTTCGGTATAAAAATAGTCATCATGAGAGTGTTTCCCTAATACGGACCTGATTTACTATTACATGAATAAAATACGGCATTTCTTGTAGTAAAATATATTTTTGTTTCTTTCTTAAAGCAAATTGTTGTAAAACACACACACACGGCCGGTTGCAGAATGCTCAATTAAAGTTTAGAATATTATCGGAATGTCAAATTTGACAGTTAGTTCCTAGATTTCTATAAACAGCTTGTCAAATCCGAAAACTTTGTTAAATATTGTAAACAGCAATTAAGTTTTGTGTAACCGGCTGTAAATATGTAAATGTTTATTAATAATAAACGTTACCAGGTCATTCCCATATGACCCTTAATTTTTCACCAAAATTTGAAGTCAATCGGGTAAGTAGTTTTTTAGCTTCGCCGCGAACAGATGGACAGACGGAATTGAGAAAACATGTTTTTCGTCATCTGGTGACCCTCAAACGTGAAAATCTGAAAAAAATCTCGGAGAGTGATTTTTTCAGGATTACAATACTTCTCTTTTACGAGGGAAGCAAAAGTCAAAACAGGTTAAATTACAGTAAATTTTGAATATGTTCACTATTATTTTGTAAGCAAAATCTTGCATTTTTTACAGCATTTTTGGCGAAATTCTATTACAAGCCAGTCGAACCTTATGCGTCAGTTCATCAATATTTAGAGGACTAGTAAGGTATACTTTGTCTTTAATGTATGCCTAAATGGAAAAGTTCAAGGGGTTGAGGTTGGGGGACCGAGGCGGCCACCTAATGGGACCGTTATTACCGATCCAAAGATTGGGAAAAAAGTTATTTAAAAATCTGGTACATCGGCGATCACAATCTTTCTGAAATTACTTAAATTTCTAAATACATCCAAAGGAAGATCATCCAGCATATTCTGAAAATAGTTATTTAAAAAGTTTTGGTACATTTCACCATTTAAGATACATGGATTTTAAAGAAGTAATTCTTTTCACAAGACCAACCCACATTAATATATAAGAAAAAAATCAATTTTCGGCACTTCAGGCAATTGTTTATATATTTTCTCCATTATTAAGATGCATTTAAGTAATTCGTAAACTTAGTTTCCTCATGTACGCCTACGAAAAAACAATTCCTATTATATGTACTATGTTCCTGCTCTGTTAGAAACTCTTTTAAAACATCGCGTTTTTCTAACAGATCACTAATTTTAAATAACCCTGTATGCAAAATAACCGGTTCAACCCAGAAATAACCACCAGCTATAATATTTGGAATGGATGTTTTCTTTCGACATTTATTTAATTTTATAATATGCTTTTATTTTACTAATGGTAATTTTTTAATCAGTGTAATATCATTATATCTTCTTCAGGTGTTCCAAGATGTAGTTATCAATTATCTTAGTATTAGCGTTCGTAGAGTACTTATACTGCAAATACGGCTTTATTGTATAACAAATGCGGATAATAATATATTAAAACCGAAGTACCTATACAATCTACATCTATTAATATTAATGCAATTATTACCTACTGTTTAAATTCGCATTATTATGTTAATTATTGTTACTATTGGTAAGTATAGAAATTTACTAATATCACTCTAATGAGTTAAATTCAACATCAGTACAAAATACAACGTTCTGACAACCCACATATGTGATTTGGTACCAAACCATTCAATTTTAAGTTAGTTTCGAATATTAAACTTTGTTTATGTAAAACTTATAAGATGAATTTTTCTGTACCAAGTCATTCGGTTATTAAGAGGTGGGAGGTATCAAGATTCTGTGGGAAACGAGAATATTTTTAAATTTTCCACCGATTTTTCGGATTTAGAACCGCGAGCCGCGCTCAGTTGTTTCGTAGCTATTCTCGGGCATATCTTAAAATATTGGTGTAGTAACTTTGTATACCGACCGGTAAACCTTGGTCAAAAGTTTCGCGAAACGAATTAACCATGGTAAGTCTCTCGAGATCTTGTTATAATGAAATGTTATTAATTCTATATGTTGTGACTGATCATTCTTGTTTCATCTTAACGTTCGTATCCCACTGCAAATAGACAATAACATATTTTAGAAGTTGTGCATTAACAGTAATTAAGAAAATAATTATACCGAATGGATAATATAAAATGTACCTATAAAATGTCTCCTAAAATCTTTCGAGCATACGATATAGATTAAAACTTCAATTTTCCAAAAAGGGATTTAGATTTAGATCAGTAAAAGATAGAATTAATATTGATTACAAAAAGTAAACTTTAATACATTGTTTCGTTTACTATGAAAAATATATGTTACAAATCTCAATCTAAAAAAAAAGTTGTACAAATATATCTATCCAATACTTTTGTATCCGGTACTTACAGAGATTTAAGGTTGTCGGATACAAGTAGTCGGTATCTAATAGGGAAAAGCAGTGTTGTGCTGTAGACTATAAAATATATTTTACATCGATTATCTACTAGTTGCCATCATGATGTTTACCTGGATCTTTTTCACGTAGACTATGTAGACAATGCAGACTAAGCAGACAACAATTTTTAAAATAATAAATATTATTCCTTGCCTCTAAAAGTTTCTGTCGCTTTTTGTACAAATATTTTCACAGTTATTATTTAAAACTCTAACATAAAATAAGCAAATAAGAATAAAAATAAACTTCCTTAACTAGGGTAAAAACTGTTGGAACCACCAGGACAACTTTATGTGGGGCAAGAACTGGTTAATGGAGGCTCAAAAATTTAAGGTTTAGGATTACATTTGAGGAGTATTTCGAGCCGATACACTAATAATAAACATAATTGACTCGTAAATGCCTATCTCCTGGCGAAAAGTACGATAATGTTTCGAATATACATCCGATGGACTCGAGAAAAAAAAGTAGTCTAGCTTGTTGCTTAATAGATGGTTTTCGATTTTAGAGCGTGGCTCACTAAATTTACCCAGACTATTTTTTAAAAGCAGATGGTTTAAAAAGAAGTCTGAACATCTAAATAGACTTATTTGTTTTAATGGAGAAACTCATATCAATTAAAATACACACTTATTTAGTAGAATATAGTATTTCCTACGAACGGGTCCATCAAAATAGCCGATATTATTTGCATTTTTTTGTCGATGAGTCCTTAGAGAATAATCAGTGGTTAAACGTACAGATGAAGAAATGATCAACCTTAAAGCAGGCCTTGGTCAATATCACGAATAAAGAAATATTACATGGGGATGGGTAATTCCGACATAAGTCCCAAAAATAACGGGTTAAATATATTTTAAAATATATACGTTTTATTTTGAGTATAGTCATTTTCGTTCTACAAAGGTATAGTTTTGCTTATCCTGTGATATTTGACATTTGCTAAATATTTTATTTTTTACACCCATCCAATCTTCTCTATATCTTTTGCATGGTTAGGTAACTTAAGTACATTCGCTAAAATAGTTATTTATGATATAAGTGTTACTTTCCTTTGAACAAAATTAAATCACTTTTGGCACGTATATCACTATTTTTTCTGCAAACACCATAAAAAGCCCAAATGAACGCATTTTTTTATGTTAATAAATTGATACCATCTTCAAGATTATCATTTCAAATCTAATTTCATTTAATTTGTCCATGAAATACGTTGCTAAAGTAAAAAACGAATTTGTTGATTTGTCTTTGTTGACAAGTAACGTCAAATAAGTAATCATGAATCCTTGCTTGTTGGAAAGTGATCAAGAAAATGAATTTCTTCAGGACGAAATCGATGAAGCTGTCAATAAATTAGGCTAGTGAAAAAGTGCTTTGAAGAAAATTCCAAAATATGGAAGTGGTCAACCCTTTAGTCAAATTAATCTAAGTTAAAAGAGATGATAAACATAAAAAATAAGGACACAAGCAGATATTACAAGGCTGTTACTTTTTTAAAGCGAAAGGGCGAAGGATATCGATCGAAAAAGTCGAAAGTATTGACAAGGGAACAATCCGACAAATTTCTCACAGAAGCCCCGGATGAAATATATCTTATGCAAAAGGTTGCCGCAATTGTCAGTGTATTTAGGGCCTGTCGTCGAGAAGAATTGTGCAATTTGACATTAAATAACATTGAAGATTTCACTAGTTGTGTATATACCAACACAAAAATTAATGTACAACGAACCTTTGTTTATTAGTGTTACATTTTATATGAACTATTATAAAAAGTACAAAGTTGTAGCTATAGGCGAATTTACCGATTTTTACTTCCCTCCAAACCGGGAATTATTCTAATAGTAAAAAAATCACCTTTTGAGATTTTTACAGATCTTTACGTTTTGGGCTCCCTAGATGTCAAAAAACATGTTTTCTCAATTCCGTTGGGCTGCCGACCTGCCTGTCTGTCGGTTTGTTCGCGGCATAGCTAAAAAACTACTTTTTCGATTGACTTCAAATTTTGGCCAAAAATTAAGGGTCACTTGAGGAAGGAATAGTAATAATATGATTGCTAAAAAACTACTTTTTCCAAATTTGCACAAAAATCAAATATTACGCAGAAATAAACTAGTAAAATTTTGGTACCATGGCGACGTAATGAAATATTTTAAATATTCAGCCTGAAAAACTACTTAGATTGATTTCAAATTTTGTGCAAGAATGATCATGTGGTAAAATTGTGCGAATTCAAGCTGGCGGCTAAATAAAATGTTTGTAATCGTGAAAATTCACCTTTCCAGAATTTTATAGTTTGTCAAAAAACATGTTTTCTCAAACCCGTCAGTATGTCTATCTATTCGCGGCAAATTATATACCCGATTGACTTTAAATTTCGATAAAAAATTAGAGGTCATATGGCTATGACTTAGTAACATTTTGGTAGAAATGCAATATGGTGGAACAATATCCAATCTACAAATTTTGCACAAACTGAATGATGCGTAAAAATGAACTGGTAACATTTTGATACAAAGGCAAGATGACAAAACAAAACCGCGGGCTAATAAAATATTTAAAGAAAAAAGTACTAGTTAAAATGATTTTACATTTTATGCAAGAATTAAGTGTGATACAGAGATAAATTGGTAAAATTCAAGAAGGCGGGACAAAAAGGTGGTTGAATAAAATATTTAAAAAACAACTTAAAAAACCTTGTTATTCAATTAAATTTAAATCTTGCATGAAAATTCACATTTTTAATAGCACAACATAAATTATAACACTAATTTTTCGGATATAATATTGTATGGATTTTTTTATATTATTTATTCTATTTCTAATTTTTTTGGGATATAAATTCCTTAAAAATAGGTATTATACCCATAACCCATACAAACTCCAAGAGGGAAAAAGAGAGAAAATCAAATGACTTTTAAATACAAGTATCCCATTTCCTTGTTCCGTAAAACTCACGAGCAGACAAAAGCAATAGTGTAAGGATATAATAATTGTCACTAATAGTACAGGCATTATGAAAAAATGTTTTGTATACTTTCAATCTTGCTGCGGACAAGTGATAGCAAAAAATATGCGATTTTTTACGAAAATGTATAAAAAATACCACAAAAATTGACTTAGCAAAAACAATAAATATAGAAATGGAAGGCAATTAAATGAACTTTCTGTACACTAAAGTATTTTTTAAAAACAGGACCGAATAAACTCACAATCTTCGACAAAATTTGCAACTTGTCTTTCGATAAAAAAAATCGTTATAGCCAAAACGTGGGTCAATATCGGCCTAGCGGAAATAAGTCAAGAGTTATTATACAGAAAATAGGTTAAAACTATGAAAATTAAAAAAAATAGTTCAAGATTTCGCTCCCCTGTATAAAAAGAAGAATAAGGGATATGCGGCTTTTTAAAACGTTTTTTGATCATAGATTAAGGTAAAAAATGCACGTTTCCACGAGACGTTTCGTGTTCGAGAAGAGACGAAATCAATTACCGAAGTTTATAGAAAACATATTTTTTTTGACTTTTCGAATAGTATTATAATAATTCGAGATTTTCGAATCAAAGTTCCATTTAAGTTTTTTGTTATCATTACTTTCTTCGTCGAAAGATAATAGATTCGTCGACCTAACGTAACCGGACGGCAGTTTTCGAAAATAACCTTTTTTTCACATAGTTTCGAGTTTTCTCTCTCACAGCGCTGTACTCGGAACCATCACCGTTAAGCATTTTACATCGCCGTATACCTCTGGGAGTCGACAAAAAACGTACTAAAATTGACTCCTCTACCAGCGAGCGTTTCGAAACGGCAACTTCCCCGAAGTCAGTAAACATGTTTTCGAACTACATTTCTTGGCAGCGATATTATAATAGCCCGTTCCCGTCTAGAGCATTGTAGCTGAAGCTACGGCAAAGGTCCTTCAAATTTAACTTCTAACTTAGCAGTGAAATATTTTTCAACATATGATAAAGCAAACGATCTTTTTCCAACAAGACTATATATAGGATACTGTACTACATTCTTTCGTCTGTAATAAACGTTACGAAAGAAAAGTTTTCTTAAAGATTCTACTTTTTTCAAATAAATCTGTATGAGAATTATTTCAAGCTAGACTATCTTTGAAAACTCTTATCATGGAACATTCATTGACATGAGTCATGTAAGAACCATAATTAATGATTTATGGAACTTTACTACTAACCCCATAGACCGCTGTATTAAGTGTATAAGTTAAAAAAAAATTAATTTGTTTTCATAGACAAATGCTGAAAGCATTAACTGGTCACACATTCGGTTACATTTGGTGATCATTGTCACAGTTTGCAAAATTAATTCACGATTAGAATTAAGATATATTATGCAGATATTAAAACAAAACTTCTTTATGTAACAACTGAGCAAATGTGATATTAGTTCTGAAAAAGAAGGAATGAAATGATGATACAGTATTCCAATAATTAGCTTGCGGAACTCTGTTACTGTGTTAGGTGTTGATAAGTTAGTAATAACTTCTACTTTTGTTGAGTCCACAGAAATACCATGACAATTTACAGCATCTTAGCTCTATTCAAAATGGATACAGCTTAATCATCATATTAGTTAAAATCAGTCCTTGTAACGATTATATTGTCCAAATAACAGAAAACAAAAGTTTGAAGTTCTGGCCTCAAACCTGTGTAACTTGAAAAGTTTCTGGGGCGTTATGGTTCCTAAATGGTAACTTTATACGAACTAACTAAAGAACTAATATATTGAACACCTTTCAGTTTATCTAAAATAAGATAAATATGCGGTACATACCCAATACCATCACGCTTATCCACTACGCTCCCCTTCCCATTTGGGTAACAGCAATATTGGTAATGGCCATGCAGAAAGCTCTATAGTATTTTGCCCATTTCTTTATCTATTAGCTACTGTTTAAAATGTGAACATGTCTTTGTTTAATAGACTGACTGTCTGTAACTATGATATGTGTAACTACCGAGGTACAACCTAAGCCATCACCAATTTTATTAAAGTATAAAAATCCGATTATCGAATTTAAATGGCTGCTCGTCCGTCAGATCTGCTTACACTGTATCATTAAAATCTCTAATTTTCTCATTGCTTCAGAAGCACGACCCTGATACTCATAACAAAGTTCTGATAAGACATGAATATCTATCAACCTTGCACTTGCTATGTCAAAATAGTCACAAACATTATCGTTAGCTACTAAAGAAGTTAAAAAAAGTTTATTGTCTCTTGAATCTAAAAGTCCATTAAATTGTATTCCCAAAATATCAACTAATAAGTATGGAACAATCTCCAGGACCAATATGAGCTAATACATAATTTAATATTACTTTATCTTTAAAATCATAAGTGGCCGAACAAAAATCAGAAGCACATTCTCGACTAAGATTGGCTTGTTGAGCCGTTATCCTGACTATTTTCACTATATAATTTCGAATTATTTGCAAAATGATTAAATTGATTACACCTTAAACATCATTTTTAACTATTTGCTTGAAAATTTAATTTGAGAATTACCTGAGAGTTTTCAGAATAAATCTGAGAATTCTTATGGTCATCTATTTTGAAAACTAATTATTTTATTTTGATGTTGTGTATATCTAGAATTCTAAGATCTATCTTAAGAAATAAATTAAGAGATAGATTGCTGAGGATAATTATTAGAATGTACAGTCTGTAAAGAATTTACTTGATTTCTTCAAAATTTTCGTATGTATTCAATAGTATGAACTTAACTAACCTTGTACCTTTTGAATTCCTAAAAATATGGCGTTTGAGGGGTTAATAATCTAAAAATCTTAATAAAGTTCTAAAGTTAAATTTTCTTTTTTGGTTTTTTTTTTTTGAAAACGGCACCTCACATCAAAAAAGTACAAATAGTCTAGTTCACAAACTTAAAATGGTGTTAATGTTTGCTACTACTAGTAAACATATAAGTCAGCGCTCAATGGATTCGGAGGATGCCTAGAAAAATGAACAATAGTTTCAAACCCGTACATAAACAATTTCAAAAGGTATTAAGAATACCGAAAACTATTAACATTTAAGAATAAAAAAATATATAGTTATAGTTAGAGGTAGATATTTCCAATAAAAAAGGCCGGACTTCCGGATCTCTCTCTCTGTTATTAATAATTTTAATTTTATCCGACTTAAAATATAAACGAAAACTCTAAAAAATTTGATAATCACCAGTTGGCTCATTTTAAGAAAAATTCAAGTCTCTTGATAATACTACAATTTTTTTAAATTTTGTAATTAATATTTAGCAGTATATATTTTTTTAATTGTTACGGCCGGCTTTAGGGCATTGTAAAATCTTAGCACTCACCGCGCTCTATTTTCAATATTTAATTATAATCATTAACAAAAAAGATAGAGTTGGGACTTTTTTATTGGAAATTTCTGCCTCTTTATGAATCTTTTTTTTAAATTCATTAAATTTTATAAGTTTCCGAATTATCTGCAAAAAAACTAAACTCCTTTTTTTAAATCTTGATTTTCTAATATCTTTGGAAATTGTTTATGTATGGGTTAAAATATGGCACATTTTTCTAGACATTATTCTGAATCTAATGAGCCCTCACTCATACCCTTACTAGCAGTAACACCATTTTGAGTTTCTGAACTAGACTAAAAGAACAACAGTCATAAATTCTTAATAGAATATTTTTTAGATTTATATATTATATCAAAACTTGTCAACACTGACATTACCGAAGGTAAATGTAGAAAAATATTTTTTAGCCTAATGAGATCTTTTTAACGCTCTACTAGGTTATACGAAAATGTATGCACTATCTCGAAGCACTTTTGAACCACCAAAAAAAAATCTTAAAAATATTATTTTAACACCATGTATTGAAGTGTAAAATGATCACTTTCTTCATAATTTTGGCTCTCAAAGTCACATTTAATTTTTCGATATTTATTTATTAATCAACCTTAAATGCAAACTTTAAAAAAAAATGTGTATAACTTAATTACACTTGCAGAATATTTCTTTTAACTAAAAACTATTGTCGATAAATACATGTGTGTTGTCTTACAGAATATCTGTTCGGAATTATTTTTTTTGTATCCTTTTTGGCATGTCACATAACATTTATCAAACCATGACATTGAAATTTGAGTTTTTAAAAAGTGAGAAAAAATCATTTTGTTACAGCTCTTCAACCACCGAAATCGAATCCGCCCACAGCGTGTATGTATTTTGTATTGTTAAAATATTTTTCGATGTTGTAATTTTGTTCAGGCGTTTTTTCGAACAAAAATGATTTGTCACTTATGTCAATCTCAACTTGTTTACACGTAGTTTCAAGAAAAATGTTTTTGTTAGAGTAAAAACATTTGTTTTCGTGCTTTTAATATATTATTCGCTGTCGTAAAAGTTTTTAACGGTGGACTTAAATTACAGTTGCAGGTCAAAGATATTTGAAAATTGTGTTATAAACTCCTCATCAAAAAGAACGGAGAGCCCAATTTTATATGCCGGTATTTAGAAAAGAAGAGATTGTGGAGAGTTTCCAACATTTAAATGTAGTTACTGGTTATCCCAGTTTCGACACTTTTGCGAGGTACCTCGCTTATTTTTAAAGATAGAGAGTTGCGGTTTTCGCGACAGTGCGCTACCCACCATAGTATCTCATGGATCTCAGTTATCTTTTAACGTATTAAAGATATAAAAACCCAATCTATCAGAACTTTTTCCGTAGAATCCGGTGACGTAGTCTATTTTTTCTTTTTTCTTGCACCACCATTTTTCAGTTATGAAGCAAACATATAATGTACACCCTGTACATTATTTTTTTTATTTAATAGAAAAAAATATATATATATAGCACAAAATCCATATAGGTAATAATTATACAATATAGTTCATATTACGAATTATTTTAATATTTGACCATTATTTTTCACCAACAGCAAAAATACAAAATCCCCAAGTAGGAAGAAATACAATCGCAAGATTGTAAATACGGATCAGCTTGCTGTCTTCGCCATAAAAAAAAGGCCAACATTTGGGATAACATTGTTTTTCTTAATCAGGTCAAATTTTTAAATGTTATATCAATAAAATTGTTAACGATATTAGCCGGGTCCAGACTATGTAACAAAACACGTTAAATAACAAGTTATACAACAAATTTGTTGATTAGCTTTGTTTCATAACTTGTTATAAAATAGCAGAGACATCCAGATTATGTAACAGAACAAAACTAAACAAAATTTCAAACATTTTACTACTGGAAGCAGTGGCAGTTGTAGTATTTAAAATTCAAACGTAGAAGATTTTTTAGTTTATTTTGATTTTTTATAGTTAAACGAAGATTTTTTGCCATCGGGTTGAGGAACATATTTTTTGCAACATATATTTTTGCATTTATTATAAACCCATTGACATGACATTAAATGTGAATATTTGCAAAAAAATATTTTATTATTATTTCATACCTTATAAAAAAATTGGCCATAAAATTGAAAAGACACAACTTTTTTTGAGAAAGTTTACGTTGAGATTCTTAGCAAGTGGAGATTCCTACCAAAGTTTAAATTTATTCAAATTTTCTAAGCAGAGTATTTCGAATATTGTGCCAGAAGGCTCATCGACTGTTTAAGCGACAAAATCAAAGTAAGTACATAAGTTTTTCCAAATTTTTTCATTTGTTACAAATAAAAAAAAATTAAGCCTTTATAAATTACTTTGAAAAGTTTAATTCATTCTGATTGCTTCTGCGCATGCCTATGATTGAGTCTCAGTGTCTGTTTGAATTGGTGAAAATCGGATATATTCATAGCGGAGAAATTCAAAATTGGTGAAGTATCGGATATATTCATAGCGGACGGCATGGTAGTGTCTGTTTGAATTGGTGAAGTATCGGATATATTCATAGCGGACGGCATGGTAGATAACCCATCTCGCTATAAGATAAACATTGTCTGTTGTAGTTGGTGAAAGTAGAATAAAACATTTTTGCCAAGTAGTGGATGGCTTGTATTTGAAATGTTGTATCTCTCGGTAGAGAGCATTATTTATTTCGTATTTCGCGAAGGCTAGAACCGACTTGCTTTTGAGATTCCGCAAGATCCCTGCTACATATTCACCGTACACATCGAAGTCATCTCGTTTTTTTATGTTACTCGATAGTTGTTTCATTACCGCGTAAGCTTCTTCAGATTTTGTATCTAATATATTTTGTGGTAGGAACACGTGCAATGGTTTTTATAACAGTTTTTTCTTGACATTTTTCTGTATCACCTTGCACTTCTTGATGTGACGTTGCTCTTCTTCCTACAACAAAAAAAAAACCGGTAAATCATTTTTTTAGGTGCCTCAATGTCAAGAAGCATGGCTACAGATTGCAGAAGATTTTAACCAGAAGTGGAATTACCCTCACTGTTGTGGTAGTATGGAAAACACATATGTTTACAAGCACACAATGAACACAGCGATTATTTCAACTACAAGGGATTTTTTAGCATAGTGCTTTTAGCAATAGTTGACGCTAACATTGTTTTACCTATGTAAATGTAGGTTGCCAAGGACGTTTGTCTGATGGCGGAGTATATGCTAATATACATTTAAACAGTTACTTGAAACGTCACCTTGAATCTCCCACCAATGAAAGTATTACCAGGAAGAACAATGCTTCACCGTTCGTATTTCTAGGTGATGAGGCATTTGCTTTGCAACCGATATTCGACTCTTTCCCAGGCACTCAACAGAAAGGTTCACAGGGACGAGTTACAATTACAGCAAAATCACGAAAAATGGAATTTTCACGTCGTATTCAGGGTTTTCCGAAAACCAATGCTGAGCCCGAAAGAGCAGAAAAGATAGTTTTAGTATGCTGTTATCTCCACAATTTTCTTAGGAAAGGTCAGTCAACTTCATCCTACTGTCCACCAGGTACTTTTGATTGCACGTCTACCGGGGAACTAATACCCGGTATGGAGAGTCGAAGGTCAACCAAATGGTACTTTGTTAAGACTCAAAAACAGAAAACCCAGTGTACTAGGCAAGGAAATACGAGAAGAATTTTCTTTATTTTTACAGTTAGGAGGGAAAACGTGGCAAATAATACTGACTTCAAATTGGTTACTAATTTAAAATGTAAGGTACTATCACGATCAATATAAACTGATACAAGAAATACTCTATTAAAGTAGACTATTATTTCAACATAACCTAACATTTTCAGATATTAAATATTTGACTATAACAATAAACAATAACATGTTGTGGCCAATAATTAATTATTGTTTTGATTTATTGATTTGATCCTGTCAGCTTGACGTTTTGATAAATAATAAAGAAAATTTTGCTAACCTAAAGATCATCGTTTGACGTAAAATTAACATACAAAATTAACTAATATTTAGTTGTACCAGTTTTTTTATCGTGATGGTACCCCCATTTTGATCATGCTGTTTTGTTTTATAGCATTATATAAACCATATCTAGAACGGATTTTTGATTTAAAAATAAAAGCTTTTTTAAAAAAAATCTCATTTTTTTATAAAAATGTATCTGATAACATTCTTTAATTTTGAAAGTAAATTTTGTTGACATTAAGCATAATTTTTTTTCAACTTACTTGGATTTGTTGAAAATTCTGCAAGTTTTTTTTCTTTAATTTTACATTTTGTAATCCAGCATGTTCAAAGGTCATAATAATAATATGAGTGGACAGTTCGATGACCATTCATCGCGTAAAAAAAATAAGAAAAACCAGAGTGTGCAGCGGCAGTTCTGGCAATACTAAATTCAAAGGTGACACCTGGTGCTTAAATGTTTATTAACACAAGTATGGACAAGTCGCGGCGTGTTTGACACAAAGTTTTATAACTTTCTTTGATCTTTACCGACACCTAATGGATAACATAAAACATGTTATATAGCAAGAAAATTGTTGTATAACACTGTGTTTTATAACTTTTTTACTTACTCTAACAAGTTACAAAACTTTGTTAATTAACGTGTTTTGTTACATAGAAGAAGTGTTTGTTAATGACCAGAGACATTTTGATTAAAAATTCCTAGATATGCTTGGGAAAACCGTTAAATTTAAAGTTATTCGTAGATTATTCTAGATATTCAATACTATAATTCAACAATTCAAATATTTTTGTTGCTTTGTTAACAGTTTTTTAGTTTATTTTAATTTTTTATAGTTTATCTATTTTTTGTAGGGGTTGAACTCATTATTTTTTGCAATTCATATATTACTTGCATTTATTATATCATGTATTGTTGAATATTTGCAAAATAAATATCTTATTATTATTATTATTATACAATATAGGATTGAAATATACATACTCTTTCTTCTCCGCATCAGTATAATTGAAAGCATATAATGTTCTATGTAACAGTTTATAATTGTATCATTACGCCATTTGTATTTCCTGCATTTGCTATGGGAACTCCGGTAACATTCTGAATATTCCCCTAAAATTTTCTTCAATTTGGTCAAACGATCGCGGAGTAATCGATGTACATACTTAAAAAATAAATAGATCGAATTGATAAGCTCTTTTTTTGTTGGTTGTTTAAGTTGGTTAGAAACGAACGAGGAAATTTTAAAAGGCGGTTTTTCAAAATAGAGGCCATTTTCTAGAACAAAATATTGGCAAATTTTCGTTATTTTTGTAATGTTGTTTAAAATAATCATAAGCCTTCTTTAAATACTTTGAAATGTTAACTCGATTGCTTCAGACTCATACCTTGTTATCTGTATTTTGTTTTGATAAAATCCCATAAAAAGAAATTCAAAATTGAAAGATCGGGAGATCGTGGAGGCCAACTTACAGAAGTACTTATCCATTTTTGGGGGAAGTTATCATCTAGAAATCCATCTCGCTAAAGGTAAACATTATCGTAGAAGTCCTAAATTAGCATAAAACATTTTTGCAAAAATTCCGGAACTTTTAATTAAACAATGTATATCTTGTGGGGCGTAAATGGAATCAAAGAAACAACTACTCCACTGGCTAATACCACGACCGGCATTGAATTACACTGTTGATTCCTGACTTTCGTTGGGAAAAATAATGTTAATATATTATTGTATCATGTTACATCAACGTCAGAACAAGGATAACACGATCCCTGCCTGGAACATGTCCTGCAATGCCGGAGGCGCATGATTCATTTTAGCCAAACGACGATCGCGATTTAGTTCTTTTTAGAGGTCATCAGGCCGCCATCGGTTACTGAACCTCATGTAGAGCAAACGCACACAATGGAATCACAGAAATAACTATTCCGCTAGCTAATACCACGACCGGCATTGAATTATAATGTTGATTCCTGACTGCTCTTGCGAAAATATTGTTAATATATTTTTGTTTCACGTTACACCATCGTCAGAACAAGAATAACATGATCCCTGTCTGGAACATGTCTTGCAATGCTTAGGCGCAATGATCAAACGACGATCGCGATTTCGCTCTTTTTAGGCCGGCATAGACTAGCGAGTTCCGTGTAGAGCAAAATCACAAAATGGAATCACGGAAATAACTCCGATGGCTAATACCACGACCGGCATTGATCTACATTGTTGATTTCTGACTCTCGTTGTGTTTTTGCCCTACCCGGGACTCGCTAGTTTATGTCGGCCTGATGTATTCTAAAAACAGCGAAATCGCCATGGCCCTTTGACTAATTTTATCTTTATTTTCACGTTAGTATAACGTGAAAAATAAAAATAAATTAACATTAGATACGGCCTATAAGAGTGAAAACTCATAGTCTATTTATAGTCTAAAGTAAAATATAAATATATGCTATAAGCTAGAACATAGTAACTGTTGTGGCCCAGCGGCAATAATGCTTGATTTCCGATCCTTCCCATCGGAAGGTTTTGGTTAAAAATTTTGCTCCAGTGTTTGGCATGCGTATTAACACAAGTCGACATTTAGTTTCCTCATTTTTTTATGTCAAAGACCCCCATTTTGATCATGCTTTTTTTATATGAGATTATATAAACCATATCTACGGATTGATTTAACAAGAGGAAAAACTTTTTTAATCTCAATTTTTTAATAAAAATGTATTCTGATAACATTCTTTAATTTTGAAAGTAAATTTTGTTGACATTAAGTAATTTTATATTAAGTACAGGGTGAAAATTATACAAATTTTTTTTTTAAATTTTACATTTTGTAACAGCATGTTCAAAGGTCATCATAATAATATGACTCTGGGACACATCGATGGCCTCTTTACTAAAAAATAGGACGTTTCTCCAGACTTCTTCAGCATAGGTGACACCTGTCTTAAGCAGAGGTGACACCTGGCTTTCACCTGTCTTAAGTTGAGGTGTTACTTCTACCTATCTTCCAGATGGGTATAAGGTAGTATTGACATCTGTTTTAAGCTGCCACCTGTCGTTTTTTCACCTGTGCAGAGTTGTCAAAAGATGAGCGCCACCCTTCTAGTAGTAGAAATTTGTCACAGTAGAAGAAGTGTTTGTTAATGACCAGAGACATTTTGATTAAAAATTCCTTAGCTATCCTTCGACGACGTTAGTTCGCTTTCGATTAACGATCCTAGCCGAGTCTGTTTCGCCTGAAGAGGTGATCCTATCCATGCCAAAAGGGCACTTTTAATGATATTTTTCAAAAAGACCGCTATTAGACCAATCATTATATAATTCTAAAAGTTTCAAAAATGTGATAGAATGAAAAGTGCACCTATACCTCATTTTGCAACTTTTTTTCCGTAAACGGGGTTTATTGAAAATTATGCTTTTAATGTTATTTTGCCTTATTACGTGAAAATAGTATCAAAAGTTCTGCAACTTTATCATATAGTGGAAAATAATATTTTACATCGTGCATTCTATTTGAACCAATAAAAAAGTGTTGCAAATCGAGCAGATAATTCGGTTGATCCACTAATGACAGTTACACAAAAAACATAATTTAATAAATATATACATAATATATCAATATACAGGGTGTCCCAAAATCACCGTTACAAAAGTAACGTAAAGGATACTTTTTTGGCTTTTTCGCAACTGAATAAAATATTTAACTTTAAATTAATTGAATCAAATATTTAAAATAATTACATACCTCAAGATGTAGACACAATGTTTCGATACATAATATAAACAATATTATTTAAGCAAGCATAAGAAATTATATCATTTACCTTAAGTTTTTTGTTTATCAATCTAAACGCAACAAATAATCTGAACACATTTAAAAGTAAAGGATACTGTAATTCAATATCCCACTAATTTTTGAGTAATTGAAAAAATGGGTGATGACGTTTCGTCTTGAAAGTTTAAAGAAGATTCTGCGATTTCTTTTGCGACGGGGATTTTGGGACACCATACAGAGTGTCCCAAAATGTGTTTTTCAAAGGAAGAAAAGCCAGAACAAATAAAAATTTTATCAGCTTCACAAATAGTTTCTAGTAAAAGTGACTAGGAGTGACTTCCACTGTAAATTAAAAGTAAAACTGGTCATCACTGATAATCAACCAAAAATTTAGCTCTGACCTTTACTCATTCTTACTAAATCGATTTTTTTATCTCTAAAATGAATGCTATATATGGAATTATCGTATCGTTGAGGAAGTGTCAAATGATTATAATTTCATCTTACTGGAAAATAGACATCTGTAAAATCTGGATGTATGGTGTATACATTATTTAGAAATTTTCTTTCCCCGACATAAAACTAATATATATATATATATATATATATATATATATATATATATATATATATATATATATATATATATATATATATATATATATATATATATATATATATATATATATATATATATATATATATATATATATGTGTGGAAAACTCTCTAAGTGATGTTTACGCCTTTCATGAAATGGGTGCCGATTGTAAGTGCAAAAAGAAATTTTGAAGTTGTTGCGGAAAAAACCCGTCTGAATATTTTTGTTTCCATTCATTTACATCCGAAATACTGTCGTTCAAAATAGATAATGTATTAAAGAACAGGCTAACGTTTCGTCTCTCCAAAAAACAAAAGAGGAAAAATTACATTTGGCATTTTCAGAGGAAGTCATTACAGTTTGCATTTCATTTCTCTAAAAAAATGTTTCGTCATCGAAATATGTTAAGTTAATATACGAAACATAATCAAATGGAGACAGTCACAAATTATCACTTGTCGCAGAAAAAAATAATTGTTTTAAACTAATATAGAAAAAAATTTTTCCCAAAAAAATACAAATTTGATTCGTAAGAAAAAAGCAAAAGTCGAAGCAAGAAAAACAAAAGAAAAAGAGGCTATTTGCATCGATTTTTCAAAAAATTTCCCTGCCCCAAATATATCAACCAACGATGTATATTACTCTCTGTTTACGCCTTTAATATATATATATATATATATATATATATATATATATATATATATAATCAAATCAAGCAATAGTCACAAATTATTTTTTCATATTGTTTTAAACTTAAAAAACGTTTTTCCCCTACAAATTTGACACGGGAACCCTTCATATATATATATATATATATATATATATATATATATATATATATATATATGTGTGGATTTTTACTCCTTCACGGAATACAATGTGTTTCCATTCATTTGAATAAGAACAGTTTTGCTAACGTTTCGCCAAAATTACATTTGGCATTTTCGAAGCTTTCTTTCTCGCGTCCGAGTAGAGACAGTCTCTCTTGAACGGATGTAGACCCGAAATGAAAACACATTATATATATATATATATATATATATATATATATATATATATATATATATATATATATATATATATATATATATATATATATATATATATATATATATATATATATATATACATATATATTTCATACAAATAATGTGTCAAACTTTCGTGGAGTAATCGACGTATATACATACAAAACGTATAGAGTCGAAATGATAACCTCCTCTTTTTGAAAAAAATGTCTTGTCCAGTTCTCATTGGATGACACTGTAGATTCGGCCTAAACTGCAGACATCCAAGTAGAGGACCCTGTAGAGTGGACCATGGATAGACCTTACATTTCCTTTTACAGTGATGACCCTGTAGGGTGGACCGTGGATAAACTTTACATTTTCTTTTACTAAATAGTAATTGCTGTTTTTGAAATAATTGTACGACCTTTTAACCGAAACAGTCAATGATACTTTTCTAATATTAATTGCTTATTTTAAGGTTTCGCCCGTTAAAAAACTTTGTGTTCATGTTAAATAAAAAAATGAAGACAAATATTTTGGAAGTATATAAACTTAACGACTGTAAAAATAATTACGGAAGCAATATTGAAAATGCTTCTTTCTCAGCCAGTGGAGCGTTGTTAGCAAGTAATCTCGGGGAGGGTGGTGAAGTCTCCACATAAATATTCCTTACTAGCCTTTTTATGCTTCTGTTAATTAATAAAACTGACATTATCGCACAGCTATTTTCACATTAATTAACATGACATGGAAATGAAAAATAATCTGTTGTTGTTTTTAATTGTCCCTAATCATAGTCAATCGTGAGAGTGATAATTACACTTTATGAGCATACTCAAATTTGATAACTACATAATATAAATTTCGCACAAGGTAACGAAACCCCATTGAATATACCATTCATGAATTATAAATAAATCAAACTGGTCAAAAAAGCTGCAGACGGAAATTAGCTTTGGGCGAAAACAACATAAATTTTACTCACAATAACTTTTCTAAGAATTTTGACCTGATGAGATTAAATGTTGTTATTATTTAAATAACAAATACCTCAAGGCGTTCATATCACATTGTCCTTAACTTCTAAATTGATACTACTATTTAGAGAATTTTATTACGGCTTAAAAATATAGCTTTCGATTTCAAGCCTAGCAGAAAAAGATAGATTGAATCTATAGTATTATTCACTCAGTTTTAATATTCCTTTAATCAACTAATACAAAAATATTCACCTTTAGTACTAACCTGGGTTTATCTCATTTTAAAATAAAGTTTTTACTACTCTCAGAAAATTTAATTACCAGTTCCAAATTATTCTCGCTGTGTATATTTTGCACACGATTCCACAAAAGTGAGGCATCATTGCCTAATTTAATTATTCATAGATCTTGAATAAGTGCCAAACATTTACGCAAAACCTTATGATTATTAAAGAAAAGAGTTGCCTCAACAGATGAAAAACACAGCTGGCATAATAAATCGCTAATAACCACTGAGAATTAAATATAAGTTTAAATAATACCTACAAGACAGTTGTGACTGAAGAAAACATGTTTTCTTCGGCATTTTCATTCATTTCATTCTGTCGGTCTGGCTGTTCAAGGTATAACTAGGAAACTACTTACCTACCCTATTGACTTCAAGTTTTGGTAAAAAATTAAGGGTCATATGGGGATGACCTAGTAACATTTTGGTAAAAATCCAATATGGCAAAAGAAAATGGCGGCATAGTGAAATGTTCAAAAAATTATTGGTAAAAAACTACTTATCCCATTTACCTCAAATTCTACACAAAAATACCAAGTATTATGTAGGGATCAACTGGTAAAATTTTAGTACCAACCCAAGATGGCGGAACAAAATGGCGTGTTTATAAAATATTTAAAAATTCAGCCTGAAAAAAACTACTTAATGTACAGTTTTTAAATGGTGTACCATAATTAAATGTGGTATACAGATAAAATACTAGTAACTGTGGTACTAATTCAAGATGGCGGAACAAAATGGCGGCCAAATAAATCTTTGTAATCGTGAAAAAATCACCTCAGGTTTTATATATCTTCACGTTTTAGCGTCCCTAGACGCCAAAAAATATAATTTATCAATTCCGTCTGTCGATTTGTCGGTGTGTCTGGTAGTTCGCGGCACAAACTGCTTACCAGATTGACTTCAAACTTTAGTCAAAAATTTAAGGGTCATATGAGAATGACCTAGTAATATTTTGGTAAAAATCCAATATGCCGGAACAAGATGGCGGCCTTGTAAAACGTTAAAAAAGTATTACTAAAAAACTAATTATCCAATTTAACTCAAATTTTGCACAAGAATCAAGTGTTACATAGCAATGAACGGGTAACATTTTGGTATGAATATAAGATATCAAAACAAAATGGCGGCCTAATAAAATATTTAAAATACCAGCCTGAAAAAAACTACTTATTAGATAAATTCCAAATGTTGGGCAAGCATTAAGTGTGATATAGAGATAAACTGGTAAAGTTGTGGTACTATTTCAAGACGACGGAACAAAATGGTAACCAAATAAAATTTTAAAAAACGGAAAACAAATCTTACTCAGTTGACTCGAAAATTGAAAAATTTAATGTGGCATTAGGATAAACTGATACGAGTTCAACATGTCGTAACAAAGTGGCGGTGTGTGTCAATGTATAACTACTTATTGAATGTATTTTAAATTGTGCCCAAGATCGGTAGTAATCCAATATAATGGAACAAAATGGCGCCCAATAAAAATGTTTCAAATGACATTTTATATAATATGTCACTAAATGACTATGTATTGAACTAAATTGGGTTACAGTTCACTATTCCTAATAAAATGAAAAATTCCTAACGAGGGAAGTTCCGGGTAAAAGAAATTTACCGATTTTTGACATTACCTTCAGTATCGACGCCTTGATAATTCTAACGATTATTGACAAAACGCAACCAAAGGTGTATTCAGAATGAAAACGCATAAACCTGAGGACAAAAAAGAACGATGTAATTTAATTTATTTTAGTACGAAAGTGATTCGTTAGGATGTTCTCGCACGTCATTACTTAAAAAATAAATATCTATGATTTTGAGTAGAAACATACTGCGTTTAGTAATCATAATGACATTTGGTATGTGTATAAGTACTGTAAAAAGATTTTGACATAGATTTTGGATGATAGGTGTTACGCAGCTGTACAAATCTATTTCCGGAAAAACATAAATTAATCTATGCGTAGTATATTATTAATTAAAATCTAAAATTCAAACATGAATAAACAAGACAGTGTGTCGTCAATTTGAGGCCTAATTCACAACTCAATAACAGAAACTTAATGTATAGAGGAAAGTAGCCTAATATGAGATACATTTTGGTTTTATTGCAGTAATTAGCTCATTTTTCTATTGTTATTGTAAAATCACTATGAAACACATTCTTTGGGGTGTTTATAACTTACTTCACTTAAAAATTAATATTAGGATTTTAATATTTCTACTATAAGTGAACAAATTCATTTTTTCCATTTTGGATTTTGGGGTTATGAGACACTAAGTGTTCTTAATATGGGATGTTCTCATATTAGGAATGAATTAAAACATGATTCATTTTATTCAATTTCCGATTCCTCTGACTCCGACTGCTTAACACTGGTACAATTTTCTTAGCTGTTTTTTCCTCTTACTGGTATTAATTTGCTTTTTAGCAGCAGTTATTTTTTTTCTCTATAGCTTCTTCTAAATTGGTTTTATATGGGGTCGATGTAATTAATAAGACTTGCTGATTCCCTTCTTCTACCGGAATTATTGAAAGTCCTGCAAGTTGATGATACCGGGTGAATATATTGGGAAAACACCACCAATAGATTATTGGGGGAACTAAGTTAGGGGCGATAGCTGCATCAGATTCCATGCTATCATCTAATTCGTTTTCAATTGCTTTTTCACGATTGTTTCTACGGAAGATCTCGATTAATTGGAAGTAGTATATTTTTAAAGATATCATGAAACCTACATCAAGAGGCTGCATTTTAGTGGCGTGTGGGGATAAGCAGATAACATATGGTTCTACCTGGGCTATTTCTATTAAATCATTATTTTTAGTGTGTGAGTAGTGGAAATCTAATACCAAAAAACGGGATCATCTTTTGTTGGTTTAGTGAAGCTCATGAACACACAGGTGTTCAGATAAATTTTTGCGCGGAAATACTATTAGAGGAGAAACATATGTCCCAGCAGCATTCGTACATGCGACGACTGTAACTGATTTTCCTCTTTCAATAGACGTAATTGCACAAACTTGTGTTTACCCTTTTAATCCCACAACTTTACTTTGTTTGTGTTGGAGTACTTTGATTCTAGTTTAATCAACGTTATATAGTGTGTATGGTAAAGAATACATTTTTTCCAATTCTTTTTCATAAATGTTCAAAAATCCCGTAATATTTTTAACTTTAAATTCTTGCTGCAGATATTGCTTATGAAATACGGACAGACAATTCAGGATGTCTCTATTTTTTGACTAAATGGATGTCGAAGTCTATTTCGTTAACGTCTTGTTTTCTCAATCAATAGTACTTTTTCTCCATTTCTATGCAATATTCCGTCAGCATTTTTCCATTTTACAAGTCAAAGCTGGCTTTCTACCCAAACTGACAGATACTAAATCATGCACGCTTCTTGCATCCTTTACATACCTTTCCATCGTTTTTGAAAGACAGAAACTTAAATTACCATGGGATAATTTTAAAATAAAGCTTTGTTTACCTTTTGGAACGTGAAATACTTGGAAGGCCTTTTGGTATCCCATTTCCTTATCTTTAACTGCCTGAATAGTCCTAGCCATTGGTTTCCTTGTCCCATTGTTTATATTTCATTGTTTGCTTAGGCATTCAATTGTAAAACAAACTTAAAAGGAACACTTAGAAGGAACCTTCTGGGGGTCCATTTGTTAATATAAAAAAAAAATTAATTTTAGTTTAAAAAACTAAATTAACTTAAGAAATGTAGCTTAAAAGAATGAAGTAAACGTAAATAGTGGACTGACTAAAAATAAAACGTCATTACTTTACCTTCTAAAGTTACACCTACACGAAACACAGAACACTAACTAACTGCACACCGTCCCAGATAAATATTGTATACTGCACTTTCGTTTGGCGCGCAAATCATCACATAACCTCAATTTGGGTGGAGAACCTTTCAACTCAGCAGCGTTGAGTCGGTGGGAGACATTTTTGTTTCAGAGGTAGTTGTGTGCAGTGGCGGCGGTTTTTGTCCTTCGAAGCGCCGTCGGCGCGCCGGTCGCCGAAGTAAATTTCAAATTAAATTTCAAAAGTATTTTGAAGGAATAAATAAATAAATACCTTGAAAAATGATTTTTTGAAAATATATTGTCGATTAGTTGTCATTTTAGTCGATATCAAAGAGAGTTACTTTTTTATATAAAGTTTTTCTGAAGAAAACAGTAGGTTCGAAAATTCATTGATGGTAGTATCGGGTAATATCCTTCTCACACATTGAAATAGAAAAAAAATCAGCAAGTTTTCGCAATTTCTTTTGGCAAGATGGAAACACTACTTCAGTTGAAACATTAGCCAACATTACTGCGGATTTCTCCTACAATACGAAGAAACAAAATGTCCAGGACTACAAAGAGCCAGTTGTAAAATTAATCTGGAACACAACGGCGCAAATGTTACAAGATAACTACTACAATTTGATATAAAAATCAACCCCTTAAAGGATATCGTTTTTAAATCATCTCGTTTGGCAAGTGGTTGGTGCAAAATATAAAGAATGAAAGGCATTTCTTAAGTAAATGGGAAAAAAGGGAACCAATTCACTCACCACAAGTGACAGGGTTTTTTGAGAGTTGGAAAAAACGAATTTGGTATAAAAACATACCTCTTGTGAAAGCAAAGAAAATTGTCTTAAATATAAAGGAATTAAATCTGACCAATCAGTTCCATCGCTCCTCGACGTCGGCAAACAAGAAATGATTAAGATCAGAATATAACAGAAAACAAAGAAATCCCAAATTCCTTAAGTACAAGTTCAACTACTCCATAATTACAGATCCAAACATAGAATACTGCAATAGTTGAAAAAAATAACAACAAAAAAATAATACTAACATGTAATTACTTTAATTGCAATTTTTATACAACTAATTAAGTTATTTTTTGTAATTTAGTACAATTTTTTTTGTAAAATAAAAAATCGTTTGCCTTATATGTACATTGTATAGTTGCTCTCGTAACATTGGTAGAAAAATGGTTTCTCTTGTAATATTTAAATTTGTTGTTTTTTGGCAATTTCGCACATGAAATTTTTGCCAAAAACCACTAGCCTGACGTCCTGTTAAAAATAGTCATTAGCGGAATTGCCTAACAAAAAACTTTTGAAAAATTTTGTCGGAAAAATTTTCTCTCTTGTGGCATTATCATGAATATTTCCCTTGTGCATTTTACAGTTGAAAATTTTCATGGTTCCCGTTCATTTTTAAGTAGGAAAAAAAAAACGTAGCCCGAAGTATATTTTTGCGAAAAATGCAGTTGTATAAATGTCAGTTCTGTCAATGTCATCATACAAACCGATAAAGCTGTATTCATATTCCCAAATACAATCAGCTTAACTTTGAATTTGATACGTGTGACACATAGAATTTCTCATATTACCCATTTATAGTCTGATTCCTTAATATTATTAATTAGGAGTATTAAAAATAGCGAATTAAAACGACAAATAAGGAAACATTAAAAATGTAAATGTAGCTTTAGAATGGCCATTTTGAAAGATCCATGCAGTCCAAGTTTTACCATGACAATAACCACACCCTCCTTAAATACAAACAATAGATAGCAAACAGGCGAAAGTTAATGTAATTAATTTTATTGTGAACACATTAGTTAAAATAAAATTTAGTTTCCAGTTATGTTTACAATATTTACTCGGATAATGCTCAAAATATAACGCGTGAAAAAATAATGTTTTCGGAAAAACTCTAAAAATTGTTTCGCACGTATCCTTTTTAAATAAAAGCATTCGTGCACATGGTCAAATCCCTCATCCTTCGGTCGACTCATTGTTCATGTGCACTTTTGCTTTAAGAAAACTGCTCAGCATTTTTTCGATTTTTTCCGGAAATTGTGTTTGCACGTGTTGTATTACTACTGATAATTCATTGTGTGAATTTTTAATTAAAAAATTATTTCGGAAACTGATGATACAAAAGAACAAGAAAGTAGTACTTGGCTATATTTTCTCTTCCGCTTTCCCGTCTCCTTTTTTACTGTATTGAATGATTTCATATTTCTTATTTCCATAGGTCTGAGAGTAGGTCAACTAGTTTACAAGCTAAATAAATTTATTTGAGGCGAAATCGTTGATTCTTTGACTCTATATGACCTATATTGTCACAAAAGTGCACGAAGGTGGTCTCGCCATAGTAATAATAATAATAATAACAATAATAATAATAATAATAATACTAGTAAACAGTTCTGAAGAATATAATCGAGCGGAGTGGAGGAAAGAAAGGTCTGATGATATAGATTCATTATTCAAGGTTCGATTCAATACAGGAGATATTTGTCAATGGCTCGTATCGACTACAAAAAAGATGTTCTGTTGTTGCGTGTTCTACGTTGTCTTGCAGTGATAAATTCAGTACTGGGTTGTAATGAGCAGCTTATGCTGCTTTGGAAATCAAGATTCTCTATGACATCGGGATCCAATAAACTTATTACAGCACCAGTTACTTTTAGAAGGAATATATGTATTTCATGGAGACTCCCTTAGTCAACTATTCTTTAGTATCTCGTTGCTTTTATTACAGTGTTTTTTCGTAAGACCCGTGGGTATGTGTGCGGACCTCCTGAAAATTGCACTCTAAAGATCATACATCTATTTTATATGGGTGATCTTAAGTTCTAGGCTTCAAGCGAGATCTACAACAGTCTCTAAATATAGGGCAAAGATACTCTCGAGACTGGAATTGAATTTCGTCTAGAATGGTGTTGATGGTGGATATTTTGGTTTTTTGAAAATTCTCGAAAAAGTCCTACAAAGTTTTCATTGGTGGGAAGTCCCGCAGGTGTGAAAGACTGGTGCCGAACCTGCGAGGACTGCACAGTCGGTAAAAGACTCCAAACTAGTACTCGTAACAAAATGAAGCAGTACAACGTGAGAGCATCCATTGAACGAGCTGCCACAGATGTAGTAGGACCATTTCCAGTCATAAGTCCGGGAATCGCTTTGTGCTAGTAGCAATGCATTACGTCAGCAAATGACTACGCAATATAGAATCAAGAAGACATCACGACGTACTATTTCAAGAATGGATGGAGGCAGAAACTTTGAACTCGACGTAAAAAGTTTGTTTATATAATCCAAAAAGAACTAAGGGATGATCGCCAAAGTTGCAGAAGTCATGGGAAGGCCGGTATCACGTGGTGACCCCGGCTGAATGGCCTAGTATATCGGATTTACTGGAAAATGGAAAATTAAAGTGGTGCACCTCCATCGACTAGTCCATTACCAAGATACCGAAGATGTTTGATCGTGACGATCAATTCTGGAAAGGGGAGCAATGCAACGAATTTTGTCCTAGTTATAGATTTGTTAAATTTTAGGTCAGTTTATTTGTTAATTTAATTAATTAGACTTACTTTAGTTCTAGATTCACGACAATGTTTACGTCAAAAATCCTCCCTGAATGTTCTATTAGGCTTAATTCTTTCCCCCATGTAGTATTTAGATTATTCTAGAGGATTCTAGATCATTTTATACTTTTCTGTAAGAGCCGCCGTAAGGCAACCTTTTGCTTCAGTTTATTTGCACATTCGTTTTAAAAGTTGAAAGTGACAAGTTTTAGGTTACTTTAGTTACCAATGTTAGCTTTAATTAGTCTGTGCTACATGTAAGCTGTATTCTGAATAAAAGAAGTGTATTCTGAAACTACGTGTTTGTATACCGGGCAACTTGCAACTCTATCAAAAAATATTTAACGTAATATATTATTAAAAATATTTACAAAAACTCTTTTTACCCTTCTTTTCCTTAGAAAATATTAACTCTATGTTGAATAAATCATGCACATAGAATATTAGTCAAATTATTAATTTACTTTTTGCCATTTTTAATACTGATATTTATTTTACATCAAAACTGTATCTAGCAGAATATCGAGCAGTCGATTCTATCTCTCAGAACGTTGATGGTTCTGCTCGCAAAACGTTGATGATTCTGGACTTCGTTCTTTGATCCTTTTAATTGATGGCCTAACTTGAGTTACCAGAATCTAAATGCTTTTAAATCGGCATAAAATTGATACAATAATTCTAAATAATAACTTATTTTTGCCAAATTTTGCGAATAATAATTTAAATGAAACGACAACTATATCTAATAGTTATTTTAACCCCAATTTGGGTGAAATAATAACTATAATTGTTAATTCTACAAGAAAATAAATAGGGTTATTATAGTATAAATAATAAATAAAGTATTATTGCCCAATTACTTACCTTATATATAAATAAATATAATACATTAGGCTGACAGTGAAACCCAGCAGAGGTCTTTTAAGGCAGCCTTGATGATAAGTGAAAATATTCCTTAAAAGTTAAAAATTGTTCATTTTAGTTTTGTGGCATTTCGGTACATTTTGGAATCAAACGTTGAAAAAATAGATTAAGATTTATAAATTTGTTAAATTAAACAGCCTCCGTTATATTTATATAATTTCAAAGCAAGAATATCCTATTAAATATTAAAAAAATCGGAACTTTTAGTTTTTATCCGATGGGATCGGATTTTTGGCAGGACTCCGAGGGATCGATGTTTAAAAAAATACACCATATCGTCAAAAGGGCTGAATTATAATAAAATTTAAAACCTCCGAACGAAAAAATAACTAGAAGTACTTTTACTCGTGAAATATTTAACTACAAATTTTAAACGCAGTTTTGTAACTTTTTGCCTCCTCATTAATTTCCTCTCATGGTATTTTCCAATAAAACTAATTTTTAGTGAATGACATCAAAAAAATTATTTGTTTTTAAAGTGCTGATCGTAATTTGTTTAGACTTTTTTTAAGGATATTTTTCTATAAGAATTGTTTTCTCTTATATGCTCTTTCAAAATCTTTTTTGTTGTGCTTTAGGAACGTACCCAATTTCAGAAATTTATTTTTGACACGATCAGTGAACTACGAATACATTTTTCAAAACACTCGCGTGACGAATGTTATAATAAGCTTTCTATTTCTTTCACGAGATGCTTGAACGTTTTTTTAACACAATTTTAATTTTTACCATTGAATTCAACAATTGCTATAATATTTTTAAAACGTGTGAACAATAGTAGTAAACAAAAAATCATAAAGATTGTATGACAACCCAAAACCTTTAATGCATTTTTTGAAAACGTGACACTGGCAATGCTCTTTATATTTTGAACAGTTTGCATTTAATAGTGCTATTTATTTTATTATACAATTTAACAATATAATAAATATATTACTCACTCTTTTTTTGTTGCTTTCTCTCTGCAACTTGCTTCACAATTGGTTAAAGAACATTGACTTTTTACGATTTCCAGAGTTAGTTGTTGCTTAATTTCGTTGTCTTTCTTATTTTCATTTTGGTCCATTAAGCCGTCCAAAACTTTTTTTAAAAATTCATCACTTGGCTCATTCTTAATCATGGTTAATATCTCAGAAATGTTGGATTTATCGTCTTCATTCGGTTCTTGATTGTGGCTTTTTAGAGTAAATTGAAGCAATTTCACCAGAATTGCTTCCTTATTTGATTGAACCTGTAGAATAGTGTGCGTTAGAATAATATTGTTATCATAATTGCAGCTATTTTTATTATTAGTACATAAAGTAACCCTACTTCGGCATTTATACGAGGAAACCTACAATACGTAAAGCAAATTGTATTCAAATAAGAAAAAATCTGCAAATTCCGAAAAGCTCATTAATATGGAATAACTATTCTATGTTATGATCTACTATTAATATATGTTGTGTACATCAGTAAATGTCCAAGCATTATTCATTATTTCAAACGAAAAGCAGAAGGATAGACACAAAAAAATCCTCTATCTAAACACTCTAAATTAAAGATCATAAAGATTTTTTTGAGGAAAGCCGACAATAGGTACAATTTATTTATTTAACCAAGAAGATTATTTTAATACCATTTTTCATTTGAACCTCTATTAAAAAAATAATTTGTTTTAGGTTATTATTATATTTGGTGTAGCAGACACTATGAATTAGCCTGCTGATCATTAAAATAGTCCCGATTTGTTGTCTGATAAAAGATGCAAGAGTAGGGAAAAGAATAGGTTACCTCCATGAATTGGTGCTCCATGAGAAATGTTTCAGTTATATGCGTTGTACTGGCCAATTTTATTGAAAAATATTCAAATGACACAGGGTCAACACTATGGTGTTATTACTCCATAATAAAACTATGTTGACTATGACAGTCAACAAAAATACTGATATTTGCCCGTATCCAAAATAGACGGCCTTCTTAAAAACTTCATGCCTGGTTACAGAGCAAAAAAGTAAAACATTTTTAGTAAAGAGGAAGTTAATAAATCTATACAGGTCAAATTTTAAATACGAGTAGTGGGATTTTGGAATTATAAAGTGATACAAAGTTTGCCAAATTGTAGTAAAGTTGCCCTATTGAAGGTTTAGTAAAATCGAAAAACAACTTTAAATAAATTTTATATTCTTCTTGCATCCTTTGACCTTTTATAAATTAAAAAAAAATATTTTTTCGGTATAAAGATGGGGGGTCCAATTAACATCTGACTTTTAATAATTTAGTGCGAGAAACTCTGTAATTGAAAACAACAATAGCGAATTATGGTTAACTCCATTAATACAGTCCTTATGAAAATGTAATACTATGTATCAATAATTAACTGTTTTCGAAATATGGAAGGTTTTAGAATTAGATTACGGAATACCAGGATTTTTCGAATTCAATTGCTTGCCTATTTACATACCTGATGCTACCTGGAGATAAAGGTTTATTTTTCGAATATCGTGATATTGATGTTTGAAGTCTGATTTACTGCATGATTCATTTTTATTTTGTGCTAATATTCTACAAAATATTTACGAAATGTGATAAAACATATACATAGTGTTAATTCTCTTTATTAAATTTGGAAATAACATGGTACTTATAATCTACAATAACAAGAAAATAAATAAAACATAAAATTTCCAGCCTAAATGAAATGCTCTGCATGTTCTCAATTAACCCCGTCACATGTATGGTAAATTCTTTTTTTTTTTGGCGCTCCAGTGCATGTATAATTGCATCGTACTCACTTTCATTTAATTTTCTTATTTCTTGTTTTCTCTGAATTTTTTCAATATTACTATTTCTTTCTCTATGAACTGTATATTTCAAATAGCCACAAAGGAAGGTATGGGAGTTAAATCTGCGCTGTTCGTGGACCAACTGATTGTTTCATATCTCCACATCCATACTTGATAATTATTGTGAAGAAAGTCTCTTACTGCCACAATATCATGGAGTAATGCTCCGTCTTATTGCCAAATTACAGTTTGTCGAGTTTAAACTGGTAGTTCATCGATAAAGTGCTCAATTTGATTTTTACGAAATTTCCAGATATTTTACCCCATTTAAGTTGCCACGGATAAAAACTGCCACTAACATCTTATACCCCAAAATGCCGCTCCAAACTTGTATAGAGGATCGGCCTTGAAAAGCAATTGAGCTTGTAGATTTCCATCGGGCCAAATATGGCAGTTTTTCCAATTCCAATACTTGCAGTGATAAATATCGCCTCATCGGTCAATAAAATTTTATTGAATTAATGTGGAACTTGATTAAGACTTGTTGTTGAACTCTGAACTGCTCTATAACTAACTCTCTTGTTTGGTGGTCCATACTTTATATCTCTGACACAGTCTATGATTTTCTTGAAAATAAAGCAATATATTAAGGTGCTTTTCTTAATTTCTTTATTACGTCCTTTTCTTATTTCTGAGAGACGCTGTTTCTTGCAATAACTTTTTCGTATGAATTATAGTTGGTACAGATAGTATTTTCTGACCATTCTGAACATTTTCACTATACTGTTCTTATGGCGTTATTATTGTTCTTGAAATAAAGCTCGACCATTTTGAACCTTTCAGCAATCGAAGGGCTAATTTCTTAAGTATTAGCACAAAATGAAAATGAGTCAAGCAGTAAATCAGACTTCAAACATAAATGCCATGAGATCCGAAAAATAAAACTTTATCTTCAGGGGAGTCTCCAGTTAGCAGCAGGTATCTAAATAGTTAAGCAATTATATCCGAAAAATCGTAGTATTTCGTAATTCTAAAACCTTCTATATTTCGAAAACCAATTTTTGAAACATACAAAAAAATATGCAAAATTTAATATAAATTTCAAAAACATTAAAATATGTGGCATATATGTTTAAGAAAACAAATGTGGTACATGCCTTGTTTTTTGAGACACATTAAAATATAAGCATTTGCATCAAACAACTTCTGTTTGGACCATTTTTTCTAATTTTAAAAATAACCGAGATATTTCCACAAGCGAGGTAAACTTGTATTATTTGTTCAGACATTTATAAAAGAATATAAAATACTGTTTTAGCAAATTTAGTGGCAATAATCTTTATTTGTTGTATTTCTATTTTATAATCAGCCACAACTATACATAAGCACTAAGCTCGAATAGAGACTAGCAAATTATTATTTCTGAGCTACCTGATTTCAGTTGATGTAACAACGGCTAAACTATAGAAAATTGTAATAGTATCATAAAACTATTTCTTTAAAAACTAAACAAAACTAGAACTGTTATAACTAGTAGATATTAAAAAACTCAACTTAGTTCTTAATTACGAAATAGAAAATCAGTATTTTTATTATCGTAAACCACTTTTGGTATATGTCACATTTTTCTTAATAATGTTTCAAATCTTAAGCACCATAGATATGATTTTTCCCTTAAAAGCTTCTTTCGTACCAGTTACAGAAAACAAATTGATAACCTACTTTATTTATTACACGCTGAAAATAGCAGTCGCTTGAAATCGATTTTTACGGGAATATATTCAGTTTTTGCGGCGCTAGTTGGCACCAGTTTCCACAACAAACTATTTTGCATGACCCGTGTGAAAATGCATGTCTGGTTTCTTAATGGGCTGGTAACAAATGAAACTATGTCAGCTTTCTCAATTTTTGACAGTCAGTTTTTAAAAGTCGTTTAGTGAAGTTTGCTATAATATATTGTTGGATTTCTTAAATATGGTATGCATTTCTATTTTATATTAACCAAAACTCGACCTAGATTTTTTTATATTGATGATATATAGATTGGGTGATATAATAGTGATGATATATCAAATACAGCTTCCCAGTCCGGTTAATTTAAAATGCTGATAGCGTTAATCCAGCAATTTTGGAAAAAAAAAATGAAAATTTATAAATCACTAAAAATATGAGATGTAGAACCTAATGAAATACTGTCCTATGCACAGAACTAAACTGCTCGTTAAAGATTAGAATTTATGATATTTAATTATATAAGTCGCTCCGACATTTCTTAGAATTAGCAGCAGAAGAATGCTTTTCTCACATTCGTTTTTTTTAGCGCTGTACAGGGTGGTAAAAAGATAAAATAAAAGTTAAAATTTTGAGAGGGTATATTTTTTAATGAAAGGATTTCGTAACGCTTTTGGAAACTTTTTGTTAACTACCTTGTAATAAAACTGCTTAATTTTTTTTTGAGGAAAAAACAGCTGATTTTTGGCAAAATCTATAATTAGCAAATGCCACATTTCTATTGTTAGTAACAACTTTGGTTCATTTTAAGGAAATAATTTTTAAACTGGACCTTTTAACTTATACAGAGCGTCCCTCTAATAGGGTTCGATCTAAATAAGGTTATATGTAAAACTATCAAACATTTGATTTATTGCATTAAAGCTTTACTTTGAAATATAAACAGCTGTTAGTGTAAGGTATAAAGTGTCCCCGGCAGTGATGAATTCAGAGTTTCTTCTGGGGAGGGGAGCTCTTCTTTTGGGGGAGAGGGAAAAAATATAATTTTTATATTATGTAGTCATTCGAGAAAGTTGTTATTTAGCTATTCCGCGAACAAACAAACAGACCGACGCCGGAATTTAAAAATCAAGGGTTTTTGGCATCTAGGAATCCTAAAATGTGAAAATCTAAAAAAATCCTGGAAGGTGATTTTTTCACGACTATAATACTTTCCCTTCACGAGTAAAGTACTATAATCGTCAAAAATTACTTTATTATTTGACATATGTTAAATTTCGTGATTGTCTAGTTCATTCTGGGATGGATGCTGTCGTTGCTTTACAACAAAAGTAGAAAACCATTAAGCTATTATCGTCAATAATTTTAACATATTTAATAGAAGGTTTATTTTTTTTTTGACATAACCTGTTTACCCCCTAACTTACTATGCATACGTAAAAAGGTTATTTAATTGTCTGTTAGGGTAACCTTAATGAACTTTCCAAATATAATGCATATCACACATGTGATCAAAACCATGATACTATAAATTGTAAAGAAATATCTCTGTTTTACCACAGAATTATAAAGTGACATTTTTAGGGTAGACCAAAATCTCCATTTTCCAAGCTTGTTGGGAAATTCTTGTCTTATAGAGGAACAGTCCAAAAAAAACTTTTTTAACATGATAGGTAGGTAATTGCAAGAGATCAATATCGTTTCTCGGCAATTTTTATTGGGATTTTTGCCTAACGAGGATACATATTGTCATCAAGTAAGCTACCGTATCTTCCAGATTTATTTAAAATGTAAATAACAATATAGTTAATTTTTTACTTGTCATGATTTTAACACAAACATTTAAGTTACATTGCTCATTGTAAAAAATGCATTTTCATTCATACCACTTGAGTTTTCAAAAGCAGGCAATACTAATACTAACAAACCATATAATGACAAAACACTACAAAGACAGAAGTGGCTTTCATCTACAAACACGAAAGTGTCCCATTGAACGGGCCAGTTAACCCATTCTTAAAGCCAAACGTTGTACCGGAACCCAGCCGTCTTCTGTAACAAGAGTCCAAAGAGTACAGTTTCTTATAGTTTTTATTTCTGCTTCCATAACTAAAATTTTCTCTAGAATTTATTAGTCTTACAGTAGCTTGCTTCAATAATTTTTAATCGAACTAGTCTTATAAAGCATTTAAACAAAAACTATTGCCAAATCAAGTTTTTTCTGACTCTGATTTGGCTTTGTATCACAAGCGTTTCATTTGTATTTTTCTCACTATTGTTTTGCTTTTCAAAATTACTTTCTATTTAAGTCTAAAAAAGCTATATTTTTGTCGTCCACTGCTGTAACATTTGCCTTTAAAAAGAAAAGAGTATGGAATGCATATTTCTCTAGTAAACAGTAAGAAAAAACATATCTATTTACAAGGTGCACCAAACTCGATTGCACTACACGTACGAGTTGTATCAAATTTGGCATAGTCATATAACCTCAAATAAACTATCCGGGCAAAACACTTTGACATTTGTGTTATTTCCGGTTTGATTGGAAGTGAGGCCAACTTCCTTATTTTAAATGTAATACTCTGTATATTATGGCCAATTTCAATTATTTGCATCATTTAAAACATTACGTTATATTATGACATATACATTATTTTAACTGAAGTAGGATATTATGAAAACCTCTGCAATTATCAATTATTTTTTAAAAGAACACCCTGTATACTTTTAGCTAAATGTTATCTTTAAAGTATGCCGATTTCGAAAAGGTATACTGTCCCTATGCCTACCTGTAACAGTTTTCTGAACTTTTAAAATGGGAATTTATTAAATATTTATGGTATGTATGTGATCAGGAAATGCTTATTCCAAACAATTAAAAACACCTCAATTATTTATTCTAAGTATATCTACACACAGTGTCTCTAAATAAATCTATATTAAATGTCTAAACCCGACAAAAATGCTACTTTTCATTAAATATTAAAATATAATCTTAACAATATATCATACAAACATCGACTTGTCAATTTCCTAAGGATATTTATATTAATCCCCCAAGTAAAAGTACTCAATTTATTTTCAAAAAAATCCCAAAACGTAGGCAAACCTTTCTCAGAAATAAATAAAAAGTTTATCATAGTTGGATAGTCTCTAATATCTTAACGCCTTTTCAATAATACAGGTAATATAAAACTTTTTTATACATTTGATTAATTCGGGAAGTTTATAGTGGGGTAAGGTAAAGGGTACCTAGACAGGATTTTACAAGTGGGAATTTATATCGACAGTACAGTTTTAAGTTTATCTTATGCACCAGGCTGGGTTTCGTACTCCACTATATTTCTCACATAAGGCTGTATCTGTTCAAATGTTATAAAAAGCCAAATGAGTTCTCTCTCTCTCTCTTTAAAGCGGGGCACAAATTAATTAAGGTCGTGTATTATTGCCTATTGTGTATAATAAGATTCCAACAGACTTTAAAAGAAGTAATTCCTGCAATAATATTAAATTTTTGCAGGAAAACGGCCTACGAGAAGAAATGGCCTTCGAGTATGTCACAAGGTGCCCTCCTGCGATTGATTTTTTGGCCTTTACCCTTATATATATATATATATATATATATATATATATATATATATATATATATATATATATATATATATATATATATATATATATATATATATATATATATATATATATATATATATATATATATATATACATATACATATGTATGTATATATGCCAGGTGTAAACGAAATCACTTTCGGTCTGCTATTTCTTTATTTATTAGCTGATTATTTTGAAACTGACCCGAGGTGTTAAACTACCAAAATGCCATTTTATGACGATTACTTCAGATTTTTCTGACTTCCGGTTTGACTGGAACTAACTTTCGATTTTTAAATGAGACACTCTATATATTTTTGAATATTTCGAATTTATGGATCATTTTACGTCCGATAACTAGTTTTGTGGCGATTTTGGTAATGCAAAAGAATTTATCACGATATTTAATTTTTAGTCTAGAGGGCCATGACCAACTCAGAATCATTCTAGTGAATGTGTACATTGTTAGAAAAATACATTTTTATTTTTTTCACTACTTTCTTCCTTTTCAGAAATGTTTTAAGTCGAAAAAATCAATTTTTGGTTAATAACTTAGTTATTTCAAATACAACTACCCCATTTTCTAATCACGGTTAAATGAAGTTTTTCAAAACGCATAGAATGACATAACACAATCATACATGTTGTTTGAGTTTTATATATATTTATATATATATATATATATATATATATATATATATATATATATATATATATATATATATATATATACATATATATATATTATATATGTATTATTTATATATATATATATATATATATATATATATATACATACAAAAGAACTAAAAGGACACCCGCCGAAGTGACTGACCCGACTGAATGACTTGGTATACCGGATTTAGAAGAGCCCTCATACAAACATGAAAGTGGTGCACCTGCATTGACTAGCCTGTTACCAAGATACCGAAGATGTTTGATCGAGACGATCAACTCTGGGAAGGGGGCAATGTTGCGAATTTAGCCCTAGTTATAGATTTGTTAAGATTTAGATGAATTTATTTATTATTTGTTATTTTATTGAAGTAGACTTACCTTAATTTTTATCCATGTAACGACTATGATAGTGTCAAAAATCGTTCTTGAATGTTCGGTTAGGCTTAATTCTTCTCACCCTTTAGTATTTAGATTATTCTAGAATTTTCTAGATTATTCCATCCTTTTCTAAAGGCTATATAAGTGCGCCTCGAGGCCACATTTTGATCAGTTTAGTTTGAAATTTCAAAGTGTAAACAAGTAGACAGTGACAAGTTTTAGATTACCTTAGTTACGAGTGTTAGGTATAACCAGTCTTTACCGGTACTACCTGTAATCTGTGTTTTGAATACAAGGAGTGCATTCAGAAACTACGTGTTTGTGTACAGGCCAATTCGGAACAATATATATATACAGTGTGTATCAGCCAAATGGAATAAATTCGATAATAAATAAGTGGGGGCGTGTTCGGAAAAACGCTTGGACCCGTCGATTGGTATTTTTAGTTGCTCATTTTCTCCAATAAAAACTTTTTATACGGGGTGTGTCCTGTATCAGTGGTCAATGACTTTCTTATTTCAAATGCAACACCCCGGATATTATTTAATTTTTGGATTCTTTATTCTAAACATATTTTATGTTCAATGTCCTATACCTATCTTCAACTATTTCGGCAATATTAAGTGTTTTCAAGTTTATTGCAAAAATTAAGATTAAAAAAATAAAATTATTTATTTCTTCATAATGTATAAACAAAAGTAAAAAGTTAATTTAGGAACTGTTGAATAAATGGCAAATTTTAATCTTAAATAGAAATTTCTTCTAACGTTATTTAGCATTTCAATACCGATCTATCGCAAGCGTTATTCGTCTTCTTAAGTCAGCTAAGTCGAGGGGTTTAGTTTTGTATACAACATTTTTAATATGTCCCCATAAGAAAAAGTCTAACACAGATCAGGGGATCGCGCTGGCCATTCTATCGATCCTGTCTCCCTATCCACCGATTTGGAAATATTCCGTTATATATTATTTTATATATATATATATATATATATATATATATATATATATATATATATATATATATATATATATATATATATATATATATATATATATATATATATATATATATATATATATATATATATCGCTATATATATATATAGTATATATTTGACATATATATATATATATATATATATAATTATACATGTTCTAATTGAATTTGTTATATATATATATATATATATATATATATATATATATATATATATATATATATATATATATATATTTCTTTTAATGTTCGAATAATCGACGAATGGCTAATATCGAACATTGCGGCGGTTTGTCGACTAGAAATATGTGGGTTTTCTTCAAACTCAAGCATAATATCCAATTTAGTATCATCATTTATTGAATTGGCAGCTGCTTTTTTTATCTGCCTCACATGTCCAAGCTCGCGAAACTTCTTTTCTATTTTACTAATTGTCCCTTGGGATATATGCGGCAAATTTGGAAATTTTTCATGAAATAAGCGAGCAACTTCCACGTGTGTTCGTATGTTATCTCAATAACCAATCATTTGTTATTTTTGTTAATTGTTATTTTATGCATTTCTGTTAAATGAACCATTTTTCTGATATTAGGTATTATGCAGTTAACGAAATTCAAAAGACTATGACACTGACACTGACAACTACTGTCTTGCAAAGAGAAAGGCCAGGCCTTTTACACAAAAGTAAACAAAACTTAAAAGTAAACAAAACTGGCTCTTTTTTGTTCCATATCAATAAAAAGGAACGCTAAAATGGTTTTTGCTTACATTCTTAATATGAAGACCTAAATGGTAAATAAGTATTGAGTGTGTTGTAGCGAATTTTTGTAATCAAATAAATAGTTCAGTAACCAGAGCCACTTTCATGAATAATAATAAATTGAAATAAATAAAATAAAAATAAATTTGAAAACACTTAATATTGCCGAAATAGTTGAAGATAGGTATAGGACATTGAACATAAAATATTTTTAGAATCTCATAAAGAATCCAAAAATTAAATAATATCCGGGGTATTGCATTTGAAATAAGAAAGTTGGCATTGACCACTGTTACCGGACACACCCTGTATAAAAATGCGCAACTAAAAATACCAATCGACGGGTGCGTTTTTCAGAACACGCCCCCATTTATTTATTATCGAATTTATTCCATTTGGCTGATACACACTGTATATATATATATATATATATATTATATATATATATATATATATATATATATATATATATATATATATATATTGAGTTAGTCCGGGTTATAATAAAACACAATTTTTATATCAAATCAACGTTTTGCTTGCTTGATCTCTAAAGTATTTTTTTCATTAACGGAACACAGGAAAAATATATACAAGGATGTGTAAACATTATCATACACTCAAGAACAGCAAAAGGTTTAAGAACTATAAAATTGTCATATTCATTTGGTGGCACTCTTGGTGATAATATAATGTCATTAAAATAATATTAGGTTTGCTACGTCTGCCAAATAAAATGTTTAGTTTCGAAAAAACATACATATTTAACAACACAAATTATTTACATTAATTTTATGTTTCTGGATAAGCGATTTACATGATTATGAAGTCAGTGCAGAAATGATATTAGACTGGTTGGGTTTAGAGTATTTCGGTTATCATTTTGTTTATGATAAAAAGAGTAGAATTTATCTGATGCGTGGCTGCTTGCGAAAACAAATAATATTCTTAACAATTCCGCAATATAAGTACGTGAGGAGGCACGATCAAGGTTTACAGTCTTGCAAACAATACTGAACAGGCGTAGAACAGTACTACAAATAAGAAGTGAACTGGAAGAAGTACGTGGAAAAACAATGCATCGGGCAATTAGCAGAACGCACAAAGATGTAGGTTTGAAGAACAAAGAAAGCTCCACAACTCCGGCGATGCCAACGAGTAGCGGGACTAAGTTTCGCTAGCGAATATGAAAATTGAGAAAATGACCAGTTGGTAAACGTTCTTTTCACAGATGAGAGTCGTTTTTACGTTAATTTGATCAATGACAGGTCAATATTATATCGCCGCCGAGAAGAACATTGTTGCTCTCTACAATAGGCACGTATATATTTGTAACATTTTTGGAAGAAACGGGAGTTTACCAAAACTCATTTCGTGAAATGTTGTAAATTTGGAAAATGTTTATGCCGTAAAGATCATGAGAAGATATTGTTATTTGTGAAATTGTATTGTGTAAGTAGTGGTTTGTCTCCATCTCTTTTGTTTCTAAGTGTTTAAAAACGAAAAGAACTTGTTGTATTATTTTTATTTGCAATGCAGTTTTTAAACGGTTTTCGTTCGCGAATATTGATAAGATTACTTTATCATACTTTTCCGCGTGTCCTTAGTCAAGATTACTTGTTAAAGATTTTATTATTGAGTCTTTTTTTATTCTGTTTCTATTATAGAATTTATCTGAGGAATTTAATTTTGTTTTCGAGAACAGAAGTTAATTATATGAGTAAAATTCTTTTTTATAGGTCGTTGAGCTCTTTAGGGAGGTCATTATTCTCCTAAAACTGGTATTTAGAAGTGTACCATTTGTCTAATATAGAACTTAAGTCATACATTTGCATGAATGCCCAAAAATCGAATATATTTTGAGAGTTGCCAAATTTGAATGTTAATAACCCCGGGTTTTTGTAAAGATTGTGGAAAGTCACTTCTGTGGGGGTTTTTAATTTTTATATGAATAGTTTCAAGTTTTTGATTAAAATTTATTTCTCATTAAAACTTTGTTGTCTTTCTAATTCGACAATTTCGATGGGACCGAGAAATTTCTTGTCCTTTTTGTCTCGCTTGTTAGTAGTTTTATAAACAATCTGTTCCACTTTAAAACGATGTTGGTTTGGTTCTAGAGAGTTACGTTTTTTTGATTATTATTCTTTTTGAATTTGTGAAATATTTTTTATGTTGTCATAAAGATGCTTTTATTAAATCGCATGGTTCGAATTTTATGTCAAAAGGGGTGTATTTATATTATTATAGACTATTAAGGCATATTTTATTATTTTTTCTGTATTTCCTTTTTTAAACTTTTCTCTTAAAATACGAAAGCGTTCTATGATTGTCGAGTGGAAACATTTTAGGAGTGAATTAGTCTATTTTGTAGGCTCTTCGAAAATTTTGTATAGCGGTTTTTAAGTTTAGCACGTGGTCCATTATTGTTTAATCGGGCATACCGTAGAAAGAGGAATAGTGTATTAGAGCTGTACAAATTTCGGTAGAGGTTTTGCCGGAGACTGGCAAAGCTTATCCTAATTTTAAAAATGTGTCTCCCATTGTCTGAGTAAGAACTAAAGGCATATACGGGGGTTTACGAGAATATTTTTATGTTTGGCATATTGCGCATTCGTTATTGTACAAAAACACATCGATTTTCAGGAATGACCAGGAATAGTTTCTTCTAAAATTTTCATGGGCTTCAGCTTGTGTTGATATTTCGTAAGAGTGCGTGCCTCTAAGTCTTTTATTAAATTGACTCATTTGGTACATGTTTGAAATGTAACGTCATTAAGTTCCAGGTACATAGAATCGTCATCGAAATATAAATAAAAGGTTTCGTTACGGGAAGTATACATTTTAGGAAGACTGGTATAAGTTGAAAATTTCCTTTTCCGATTTTTATGTTCCATTTATTGTGTTTCTCAAAAGTGTCCAAATGACTTCATTTTTGCCGTAAGGATTTTTTGAAATACTTATTTGGTTGGGTCTATTATCTACGATTACAATCAATAATTGTGTTTGTGATTACTATTTGAGTAAACTATTTATAAACTACATTTTGGTATTTGGAGTGGTTGAGTTTTGTAATTTGTAAGTATTGTAACATTTTGATCTTATTTTATTTTGTTTTCAGCATTTCCAATATTTTTCTTAAAAATTCGGATTTGTCTGCTTGAATCTTAAAATTTGATTCATGAAGCCTGGTGAAAATGTGTCTTGATCGGGTAAGGTGTTTCTGTAGTGAAGTACTGAAAATTGCAATATCGTTTATTTCATTTTGAAGAGCACGCAGTGTATTGTCCATCATCCGGTGGAATGTAGATGGTGCGTTTTTTAGACCGAATGGCATTTTTTTAAATTCGTAATACGTAAATTCATTTTCGGTAGAGAAAACTGTTTTTGGAGGTCCTAGGAATCCAATTGGTTTTGATGAAATCGGTTCGCTAGATTTAAAGTTGTGAAATATTGGCTTCTGTCTAACTTGTCCAAGGTTTGGGAAATATTGAGGAGGGGATACTTTTTCATTAAGGCGTCTGTAGTCGATCATAAACTGTCATTTACATTTTCCATAATCATTTAACTTTTTTAGAACAATCCAAATAGAGCTAGACCAAGTGGAGACAGAATTTTGAATAATGTCTTATTTAAGCATTTAAAAACTTATTATTATAATAATTATTATTTGACATCTGTGCTGTGCATTTTAGTCTCGTATGCAGCAGTTAACCTGTAAGTGTAGTGAAATATCTGAAGTCTAACAGTTCTCTTTTTATTTTTATAATCGCCTAAACTTGCATCACAACTAAAATAAACAGAGAAAAAATCAACAAATACGTTACATATGTTTTTTAATCTATGCTTGGTTTGTATCATTCGACGTTTCTGGTTGAGAAATAGTGTATAAGGTTTTATCGCAAATACTATTTCCAAGCAGAATATAATAAATAAAACAAATTCTCGGTTTGCAATCACGCTATGTCGTATTACTATCCTGTTACGTAGAGGTTCCTTATCTATATCCTGCTGTGAAAATTGTCTGTGTATTAGCAAATATGATATTAAGATTTCACTGAAATATGTTTTATCTCCCGTAGTTTTAGAATGTTGGGTCTGGTAGATGTTATGGTTATCTTATGTAAAACTAATTGATTAGAATTTTGAAATTTGGAGGTTTAGAGTTAATAATACTCATTCAGCGTGGCACCAAGAGCTCTTCTCCTGCGTAAAGCTGATATATGATATATGAAACACTCAAAGATATATATGATATATGAAACAGTAAAAGATATATATGATATATGAAACACTAGAAGATATAGTAGAATATTGCATCTTTTCAGTAGCTCGTCTTAATTTTTTTTTAATAATTTAAAAAAATATTTTTCAGAACAATGCCTTAATTAAGAAAAAATATTATTCTACTAAAACACACTCTACATCTCAGAAATCAATACCTCAATCAATGCAAATAACAAAAAAGAAACAGACGTGGATTTAAAACTTAGACTATAATAAAAATGTTTTAGGAATAAAAGTTTTTTTGTAAAATAAATTTCTTGCAGTTGTATTGTCTTTTCTATAGTGGTGAAGGCGTCGTTTTTAAGCTAGTCGTAGAAAATTACATTTTACATCATCAAACAAACACTTTTTACCAAAATTTGATATCTTTGTTAAATCCCGAGAAAAATGTATTTGAATAAAAGAAACAGTTTACAACACCTTAAATATCTATACTTTTCAACGATACATATTCAGAACATCAACCAAATTCCAACACAATCAGAAAAAACCATTACAAATTACAACATAGATGTGGATCGGATTTACGTAGGGCAGGCAGGACAAAAATGGACGATGATTTAAAGCGTTATATTTTTCTAAATATCGCGAGGATCACAATTTAGCAATCTGTCAAGTAACATTAGATTCAAAGATTATTTACAATTTAGTTGACTATATTCTACACAGGGAAAGTATCATCCTTTCAAGATTAAAATAATTTATGAATTTAACGAGGGCAGCTACGATCGCAGACTTCAATTTTGTGAAATCATTCAGGAACGTTGCAACTAGGACCTGCATTTTAGTTTCAGTACTTTATTTTCGGATGAAGCAACTTTTTCTCTGAATGGAACTTTAAATCGTAAAACTTAAAAAGGTATTTTAACAGACCCTAAAAGCCTTAAAGTAAACTATAAAGATAAAAGCCTTAAAGTAAACTATAAAGATGGAAATACGCCGAATTTCAGATAATAATTTGTAACCAGTCAACAGGAATTCATTGACATATTAGGATACTGTCAAACAGTTAAAAGTCTTGTTGCTTTATAATTGGTTAATACAGATGACTTGTTACCTAATAAGTCATCTTTATTAACAATCAGTTGGAGAAAACATTTTATTTTCGAGCAAAAAAAAACTTTTTCATGGTGAAATCTACTTTTTAAGAATAATCTTAGTATTAAATATAAAATATAGCAAAACTAATATATTTTTTCTTTTTTACAGAGCACTCCAGCATCTAACGAACCAAAAACTTGTGCACAATGTAAAGAAACTATCACCGGGGTAAGGGCCAGAATTAAATCTTAGTGTTTTATAGTATATATTATAGGAAGCAAACCAGTCAGTTTCTTTAAATTGAGATGAATTCAAATTAAGACTAAAGTTTTATCTGGAATCTGTGTCATCTTAAAGATACGTTCCACAAGCCACACCATAAAACCGTTTAGCCAAACGATTGCTATATACATTTATTTATTAACTTGTCAAGATAAAAACAAATTAATTTAAGACACATCAACGGCATCCTAATTATTTTTGTGCATGTTTCTGGATTGAAATTTTCGATATGACAGTTAGGCGTTATTTTTAAGAAAAACAATAAATGATAAAACTATGATATATGAGAAAATTAAAATTGTCCATTTCAAGATACCGCGGAAATTCGTAAATCTGACAAAACGCAAATATTTAAAGAAATAAATTAATATTGAAAATTATTCTACACGTGATCGTTAATGGAAATGTGTTTTTTAGCATGGGAGTTTAGTGTTGTACTTTTCTATTCACAATTCGCAACTCTAATGTATCCATATTTTGAAGATAAATTTAGGTTGAAAATATCATTCGAGAAATGGACAATCTACAAATAGGTTTTTTCTATAAAGTGGCGCTTAACCATATATAGTTATAGACAATTCAAAGAGCTATAAATTTGACTTAATCAAGTTGTATATTTCATTAAAACATAATTTTAAAACAAATTGAATTTTATTACTGCAAAAAAGCATTGAAAACAAAACAAAAACTTACACCGTTCCAAGAATGTGTTCAAATTGATGTCTATTATACGAGCATAATTTAACTAAGGTAATTTACCTTAGCCTCTATTTTTCATCTTTTTTCTTTAGTTATTTCTTTACTGGTCGATACTTTGCTAACGAATGTTCGGCGAAGCTCAACGCAACTGTCTGTTGTGAAACAGTTCGCATTTACTAGGAACGTTTTCCAACTAGGCAAGTGCCATATTACGCTTGTTGAAGCTCAACTGAGAACAGAATTACATTCATCGAGTCTCAGACACGCTTACCACGTAACATCCTTGCGAAACGTAAATACGCAAATCACCGTTTTAGCAGAATTAGGATTCATGTCAATTTGAATCATTGCTGAAAAGTATTTATAAATCATTAGTTTTTCATAAAGGATTAGAATTTGTAGTCTCGATGAAAATAGTAGCCCGAATATATTCAACAGAATATTATGGACTCGAATGGACTGTCGCATTCTTGAACTCTATGTTTTTGAAGATACGCTGAGGGGTGTTCTTTACCTAGACTTGTTAGCAAATCAAATTACAATTTTTTTACAAGATATTCGACTGGCACAACGACAACAGTGTGGTAGCCATAAGACGGTGATCCGCCGTATAAAATTGTTATTGTCACCGTGTATCCTGTTAATAACGATCCCGAAAATAAATAGATAATACAGTCTCAGGCAACGCATTCTCCAGGCTTGAGCTCTTTGGCCTTTTTCTTTGGGAATATTTAAAAAATTACCTTTTATAAAAAGCAATTTCTAAATCTAGATTCTTCAAATAACAAGATCAGAGAACATGCAAGAATATGTCGGACGACGAAAACACATTTCTTGAACCTCGTAAGTTTCGGCTTTGTTTTCGATATAGTCCAGTAAATATTATAAGATTGTATGTTTAATAAAATACATGTACCGAATATTAAAAAAAAATGCAAAGTGTGTCATTTACAAAGAAAACAACTTTTTATTGCCTATATATATATATATATATATATATATATATATATATATATATATATATATATATATATATATATAATTTGCCGCGCACAAAGCTAAAAATCTAACACCAGCTTGCTAACATTGCTTTTTTAGAGTATTTTAACCGCCTTGGGTAAGTCATGGCATCCAGATCATTTCGCATGTGAGGAATGCAAGGAGCCCATTAAAGAAGTAAAGTTCCATACTAAGGACGAAAAGCCTTATTAGGTTGTATATATATATATATATATATATATATATATATATATATATATATATATAAGAGATAGAATAGTCCAAAATTGATCAATTAAAGATTTGTTAGTTGTCAAACACCCTTATGAGATCGTGCGTCCATCTCCTCCGTTAAGAAAGATTTAATTTTAAATAAAATGTTGTTTTGCTTGCTTCATCAAATGGATGTATTTTTGCTTTAACATTTCTAAGGTTATTGTTATATATAGTTATTAAATTTACTGCCATGTTGATAGTGTAGTCAAAATCTATAGGCCAATAATTTGAAATTATTGAAAAATTGAAAAAAAGGTAATCTTCCAACTTTAAGTTTCTTCTCGGTCACCAAATATCATTTGCATATCACATGCATGACATATGCTTCAAAGGAAATTGAATGAATTTAGACCTCACCCGGAAACTGTCATGCACTTAAAGCAAATTCTTCGACAAATATGAGAAGACATATCGGAACAGAATTTTAGTAGAACACAAGCAGAGACAATGCGAAGAAGTGGTAGAGTTTAATATTATTTAATTTGTAACACTCTGTCTAATAACTAAAATAATATTTTCATAAAACGTTTTTGATTAATGCTTAAGACGTTATTTTCAATACGCCAAATAAAGTTGCAAAGCAAACATTGTTTCATTTTGTCGAGGCAAGCAAGCAAAACATTTTTTTAAATACCCTGAACCATTTTTGTCAAATATCCCGCTTATCAATTTGTTTATTACAAGTTTCAATTACATTCATTTATACTATATCTATACTTTTTGTTGCTGAAAAATATTCTAATCTAATATAACAAGTGATAGGATTATTATCGGTGATATTTAACAGTGAAATCAAGCTGCAGATTCAACGATTCCGAAGCACGAGTTGACTATGCTTCTACGATTTCATAAGCTATATGCTAGATGATTAATCGTATCACGAATCACATTTGAAGACATAATATATATAATGAAGAAATTTCAAAAACTTAGAAAACCGAGGCCATTGACTCCTCGGTACTGTCTTTGCAATAATTTTATTAGTTTCAACCTCATCAACGACTCCCCAGCGATTAGAATTCATTATTTACTTTGAAATTGTAAAACCACACTGAATAAAATTATCTTTGTTAAAGACGACACCTCTCTAATTCTCCTAGTAACGGACCGAACAAGTTCATTAAAATATTGCCGCTTTAATAAAATGTCAGTAATTTTTATTGGATCAGATTGAGTCACGTAGTACGTGACTTATATTTTATTAATTATATTTTAAAAATATGACCCTCCTAACAGCCCAGACATTTATTTTTTTGGGATATTGCGTACGTACCTCTCACATCCAACGGACATTATTTTTGTTCCAGTATCTGAAATTCTGCCGATTAACTGACGCATTTAAGCAAAGTTACAACTAACTTCGTCTCTAAATAGTATATTGCGATGAAATAAAGGACTTGTGTTACAAATATCCATGATTACTTCATAAAACAATAGATCAATGAAGCTACGCAGTAGATCGAACAAGACACGGCAATATTCAGGCCCCCCTAACGCTTTGAAAAGCCTGCATCCATCCGAGAAATTAACGCACAATGTTACCAAGCATGTCGAGGAAGCCGGCAGACGAGAGTAGCGAGCGCAGACTCTTGCCAAAGATAATTTGCGGCTACCCCATGTATATATTTTTATATGACGCCTATATTAACCTCTAGAAACGGCAACGATTCGTCCCAAAAAAAAGATTTTAGTTACTCGTTACAAAAAATTACTTTGCTCTTTATAGATATTGTTTTCGCTAAATTTTTTAATTATAAAGCGGGTTTGTCTTATTGACGATGTGTTTAGTATAATTTAAGGAAGTGACAATTACTTTTTGACTTGTTTCAAGAATTTACAGGGTCAGTCATTATATTTTGACACCTACTTACAGAGTTTATTAACGAAGATGGAGAAAATGTGTAAATATAAAAGCTTTAGAATTTCTTTTAAACCGCCAGAATCTGTTATGATACAAACAAATGGCTATCGCATGCATGGAACACCCCGTATAATAATTATTTAATTTTATATAATTTAATATGATTTTATATAATAATTTTTATAAATGTTCTTTTTTTCCTGGTTTCAAAAATATATAGTTTGACTACTTTGGCGCAACCCGTTTTTCAATTATTTTGGTTTCACTGTAACAAGTTTTGCATTATATTATATTACCTTAGGCTTATATGGCAAGTAATGTTGCACAGTTAAACTAAAATAATTAATAAATGCTTTGCGCTAATATAATCAAATTATATATTTTTGAAATCAATAGAAAATGCCCTTTCATAAAAATAAACAATATACAGGGTATTCCATTAAAAAAATGTATTTCTTGCCCTACACTATTTGTATTTTACACTTTTTCTCTATCTTTGTTAATAAATAACCCTGTATGGTTGTGTCATAATATAATAATTTACCCCGTACATGCAAGTATCTCAAAAGGAAAAAAAATTCCCCTTCCTACATAAGTAAATAGATTTAAAACTGCTTTTTAATTAAAATAATATTTAGCGTTGTTTCTTTGATTTAGTTATTCAAGTTTTGTAGGAATAAGTTTGTTTTCTATTAAAACGTGTGCTTACTCCTAGAAACTTTATTTCAAGTTAACCTGTATCAAGTTTCAACCCCAAAGATTATCAGCCAAATTCAATATTCCTGTTTTAACTAAAAGATATCTTCTAATATGTAGTGATTGGCAACGCCGTGCCTCGTTCTTGTTCGCGAGTACAGGGTTACCCAACGAAATAATATAATTTCGGCGAACATTGATGTCTCCGGACTTGAGTAAGCTAGAATGGATCTTTGATAAAATTAAGCGGCGGTCGGTGTCGTCTTTATTTAAATCGTGAAGTAGTTTCTTTTTATAAGGATGGTGTTTTTCCGCATGTAAGACTCGCAATACATTTCGTCCACTTACTTATTAGTGTAGCTGCATCTGCAGAACTATAATGAGGGTTTTCTACGATTTGCAACAAAATATCCAATTTAGTAGTATTCTCCTTAGTGTGTGTACGACCAGATCGGGTGCGATATTTCACATTTTCAGTTTCCTTGAATTTGCTTCTGATCTTACTTACAATTGATCTTGTAATTCATAGATCTGTCTACTTCTTATTAAAAAAATTGCATACATCTAATTGGGTTCTCTATCGCCATATCCAATAAAAATTAAATTTTTTTTTCTTCGCATTTTGGTCAAGTGCGACATAATACTATTTCTTTTATTTTAAAATTGGTAAGGCAAAAAATTAGTCTGACAATGATAAAATGATTAAAGTGTCAAAGTGATTAATCAAATTAGTTTCAACTTACCTTGGCTTAGGCATACAGGTGGTATTAACCAAATATTGAAAAAAGCGTAATCCGTAACTTTTCTATTTTAGTCGGTTCTTTCGTAAGCCCTTTGGAAAAAATTTGAAGTGTGTTATATCAAATTGTTAAATTAAATTAAAATTTAAGCTTTCTATTTAAAGTTGTTTGAATGATTACCTCATTTTTGGAATACTCTAATTCAACTGGGGGCGTGCGGTGAAATTTTAAGAAAGAGAAGCAATTTTTAGAAACTTACCTATTTGTAATGCAATTCGATTCTTCGATCATTTTTTACAAATTCGTCAATGATGTCATCATAAAAACGTTGATGCTCCAACATATTTTGGAGAAGTTTATTTTCAATGGACAACAGCGATGTATGCGAAAGTCTCTCCTGGCCCGTTGAATTTCTTACGAACTTTTTTATACGTCTAAGTGTTGAAAAATTACGTTCTACTGATGAACTTGTGGCAGGTATTGTCAATACTAATTCACACAATTTCGACACTTCGGTGTAGGCATCTTCGAGCTCCTTGTGTTTTAAAAATTGCATTAGTTCCTTAGCGTTATTTTTTGCGCTAATGTCATCAGTTTCGTAAATCACTTTTAATTCAGATCGCAGTAACACTCGGTCGAAGAACTGGCCATAATGAAGAAGAAGAGATTTAAACGCATCTTCTGGAAAAGTTTTTCCTTTATATGCATCAAAATTGCAGAGCTCGAGGAATTTAAAATCATTTAAACCATTAAATCTATAGTTTATTTGTTGCCGAATTTGATCGATTATTTCATAAAAGAGGCGTCTGTATGATGTTTGAACATCTCCCACCTTGTCTGTTCGAAGACGCTGGGCTTGTGGCTCTACATTTAACGTCATCGCTTTCTCCCAAAATAGGTCAAAGTCATCTCTTTTTTGGCTTAACATGGACTTAAAATCATCCATTTTTTTTAGGTAAAAAGCAATATCATTTGTTTTAGTTTGTAATATATTAAAAAGATTGTCCGAGAATGGAAATATTTCTGAAAATATGTTCAACAAATAATTAAAATTAAAATCCCGTTTCAAACAGTCCAAAAACCCCCTCTAACTATTTATTTCTTCTGAGTCCCACGTTTCATTATTTTCTATTATATTGTTGCAATATATTACTATATATTGCAACAGCGGAAATTAAATCATTCTGGATTCGATTCGACGTTCCACGAAAAACGCTAGACTGCTCTAAATGGGCCTGTAAATCCCCTTTGGACATAATGTGTCTTTTTACAGTTTTATGGAAATTGTTTAAATCGGAAAAACCAGTTTTATTTCAGAGACATTTTTCATTTTCAAAAAGTAAACATGGCCAACAAAATAATTTATTTATATTTTCACACCCTGTTAGCTATTTAATTGTTCGTATTGTTTTTCCGGGTAAAAATGTCTAATACAGTTTTTCATTTTTGTGGTTAAATTTTTCATGGGCTGTTTTGCCTTTCCTTTGGAAATAATATATATATATATATATATATATATATATATATATATATATATATATATATATATATATATATACACTGCAAAACAATTAACGCAACGCCTAAAATTTCGTCTAACTTTGAATGGAAATTTCTCGAGAATGGTTGATCCGATTTTGATGAAGTTTTTATCTAAATTTAGGTCAATTCCTCGTGAATATTCTTTTGATATTAAAATTCAGTGTTACTTTGGTCTAGGCAACAATACAGGGTGAAAAAGAAAGACATGTTTTATTTACCAAAGTTTAAAACACCCTGTAGAATAAATCAGATGGATTCAAGAGATCTAACCAAAAGAATGTTGTAGCCCAGTATGTTTCCAACAAATCGTTTTTTTATTCGCTTCAATAGCACAATTTTTGCCTGAGTTACAGGACTTATTGAAAAGTACTGCATTTACTGTGTTTTAAATGAATTTACCAGTTCATGTTTGAATTGATTCTGTTGAGGACGTTTATAATTTGTTGCTTGGTTGTAAAGATTTTTTTTTTGGATCACTAAAATTCAATATTAGTTTTGTTCAGTCAATAATACAGGGTGCAACGAAAAATAAATTATACTGTTTTTTAAATTACGAACGCATCGGTTACCGGATATTTGAACATGGCGCTATTCTACATTTTAGTTTAGTTATACGAAAATTTCTTCGTGATATCAAGGGCCAGGATCGGTTTAGTTTTGTCAATAATACAGGGAGTTAGAAAAACATGTTTTAATAGGTAAGATTAAGATATGAACAGGACAGTCAAAAAAACTAAACACTGAGAACTAAAACGAACAAAAATAAACTTTATAACTATTGAACTAATATTTCGTATTTCCCCCTCTGTTTCTTATGACTGCTTCGCACCTTCTATTCATGCTTAATATCAAATTTCGTATGAGTACCTCATCCAACCCATTCCAAGTATCGATTAGTAGCTCACCCAGCTCTTCCACGTTATTTGGCTGTCTTTCATTAGCCCTTAATCTCCTGCCCAATAAGTCCCAAACATGTTCGATTGGTTTCAGGTCCGGACTACGTACAGGCCATTGCATGACATCGATCCCAACATTATTAACGTAATTTTGCACTACACGTGCTGTATGGGGACGAGCGTTGTCATGCATTAATAAAAACTCGGCTCCAACATTATGTGCAAATGGCCTCACGTGATTGTCCAGTATTTCGTTGATATATCGATCCGCATTCAAATTCCCATCCACAATAACTAACTCCGTACGACCAGAACCCCTCAAAGATACCCCTCCCCAAACCATTCCCCACCAAACATTACGGTATTAACAAAATTCCTCTGTACATAGCGTTCATTTGGTCTACGATACACACGGACCCGTCTATCGCAATTAAAAAGACAGAATCTCGATTCGTCTGTCCACAGCACTCTCGACCAATCAGCTTCCGCCCAGTTCATACGTTCGTTAGCCCATTCTAGCCTGGCTCTCCGATGTGTTTCTGTTAACGCAGGACCTCGTGCAGGAACACGTGGTCTCAAATTTCCTTCCCTCAAACGATTCCGCACTGTTTGAGAGCTTACCTGAGGACCATTCGCGTGTTGAATTTTCTGCCTCAGAAACCTTGCCGTCACGAAACGTTGCCGTAAAGCAGACAACCGCATATACCGGTCTTCACGCTCACTGGTAACACGCTGTCGACCTTGTCCAATCCGTCTGGAATGATCATCGGTCTCCATGTGTCTCTGTATGACTCTATGTACAGTTGATTTATGAACATTCAATCGTTCCGCTATCCTGCTATAGCTCCAGCCTTCATCTCTAAGAATTCTTGCAATTACACACTCGTCGCGGGTCAAATTTCTAGTTTGTCTTGGCATGACAGTACACAATAAGAAGAAAAATTTAAAACCGAACTGAAACTGACGCCTAAATGTCAATCTGGTATAAGTTGTGTTCTCTTGTTACCGGGCAACGTCTTCAACAGAATCAATTTAAACATGAACTGGTAAATTCATTTAAAACACAGTAAATGCAGTACTTTTCAATAAGTCCTGTAACTCAGGCAAAAATTGTGCTATTGAAGCAAATAAAAAAACGATTTGTTGGAAACATACTGGGCTACAACATTCTTTTGGTTAGATCTCTTGAATCCATCTGATTTATTCTACAGGGTGTTTTAAACTTTGGTAAATAAAACATGTCTTTCTTTTTCACCCTGTATTATTGCCTAGAACAAAGTAACATTGAATTTTAATATCAAACGAATATTCACGAGGAATTAACCTAAATTTCGATAAAAACTTCATCAAAATCGGATCAACCATTCTCGAGGAATTTCCATTCAAAGTTAGACGAAATTTTAGGCGTTGCGTTAATTGTTTTGCGCAGTGTATATATATATATATATATATATATATATATATATATATATATATATATATATATATATATAGTCATCTTTAACAAAATGTCTTGAGCATATCCGTGCCAGATTTTTGTCTTTAGGGAAATTAAAAAACCTCATATTCCTATCACAATTCTTTGCCTGATTATCCCCGTCACACCCGAACACAGCACACCTCAAATTTATTGTTATTTAATTAACTAAATACAAAAAAGGACACAGAAATCCGCAAACATTTTTAAACATCAACTGAAAATGCACTGAAAGAAATCATATGGTCGAAGGTCACTGACAGCCGACGTTAATCACGCGATGACGTATCAGATCGATGCGCGATATCATACCTTTATTTTATACCAGTTTATTATATCATGATTACCGACAGCCAAAGTTGACGGTATTTGCATACCCACGTACGTATATTGTCTTCCATATCGCACCATGTACGACGCGGCGTACGTAACACACAACACACGGATAACTGTTCAAACAAAGAACCTACTCCAACGATAGCTTCCGCCACCACTTAAAGCACGCGATTGAAATGCAAAAACAGCCGGTGCAGAGAACCTAGCCTCCCGCATAGGTTCTATTCGATATTCTATTGTGGCTGGGTCGGAGTCAAAGCCGCATTTATTATGAGCTTGACAATTAAGATAATATTTTAGCATTTTTAATATAAACTAAATTAATGGTTTCCTATTTCAAAAATTACATTTTAGAAGATGTTTTGTAATTTTTTTTGGGGAAGCACTGCTTCCCTTGCTTTCAACTATTTTTCAGAAAATGACCTTTTGAAGCTCTGTTAAGGCCGTTTTACATGCTGCAATTCTTCTTTGCAATATCCAATAGCCTTGAACAATTGCATGCAAAGTTTAATTCACGAAAAAAATTAATAAGAATAAATTTCCTCTGCAATATACAAGATGAGAAAAATATGCGCGAAAAATAAAAAAGATTAAAAAATAAAATTTCTGAGCAAATAACATAAAAATAAGTCTTTAATTTTTTTTTTGTACAAACTGTAGTTTTTGGGTAGCTTATTGGTCAATATGGTGAATTTTTCAATAATTGAATTACATATTCATACTATTCCTTTCGAAAACTACGTCTATTACAAAAAAGCTGAAAAAGCTTTTTACTTGTATTTGCAGACATTTTAATTAAACTGTCTCAGAAAATAATTTTTTTTTTGATTTGCAAACCTACTTCTTTGTATTTTTTTCGTACCCTTTATACTGAATCACATATTTTCAAAAATCAATCTAGTTTTAAAACAAGCAAAACATTTTATAAAGTATATCATTTTTATATCGAAGCATTTTCCATTTGTTAACTAAAACTGAACGTGCCCATATGAATGTGATCAGTAAAGGTTGCACCATACGGGATTTTTTTCTAATAATTGACCAACTAAAACTGGAAGTTACCAAAAAATGTGTTAAATAATTATGTTAAATGACAATAAATCCTATTTGTAAAATGTATTTTTTTTTAATGGAAGGAAAGTGTATTTTTCGTCAACAAATTAAAAATGTCCAAAAAAAGCATTTTTATTATTTTTTTTTAACCTATTGCTATTTCACCTAACCGAATGTAAGCACATTTGTTTTACAAAGCACCTATTTTTGATAAGTTTACCAATATATTGTGTTATTCAATTATTTATTAGGTTAGTATATCTTAATTTATTTCTTCATAAAACAAAATTGAGGAACCCCTTAATTCCATTTTTGTATCGTTGTTTTTAAAAATTAATAGAATATTTTATTATAGTACTGAAATTACCAAATACAGCCTGAATTATAGATTATAATTACAGCAGATGAAAACAACTGAATCAATTTTTAATCCAATACTTTTAGTTAAAACAGTATGTATAGTATTAGTAGTATAGAAAAATTATTTTTCACCCGCTAAATTTAAAATTGTATCGCTACCATTTTGAAAAATTTGAGAAAATTCACGGTGTTTGCATTTTTGGAAGGAATGCAAAATTTTACGTGATTTTTCACGTCACTACATTTTTTTACTATCATGATGCATTCTTTTTAAGCAAACATTTTGCAAACTAAAATTTTCTTCAAATCTTCAAAAGCAGATTTGTCTTATATATATTTGTTCCGATGTCAATCAATAATCTTTTTAAATAATCTCTCTCTTTGGCTCTTTCTTACAGAACTGTCCAAATATTTAGTCTACATATTAATTCAAAATGTTGCTAGAGCAAAAGATAAATGATTATTTATAACGTTCTATTTTTCGATTATTGTAAATTAATCATATTTTTTAAGTGCTCATTACTGTAAAAATTGCAAAATTGTTTGCATCCGTACTAATTTAATATTCGACACTTACAGAAATGCGTACAAGCAATGGGGGCCAACTGGCACGAGGACCACTTCGTCTGTGGCGGCTGTAAAACCAAACTTATCGGCACTCAATTCATGGATGTAAAGGGAGCCCCGTTTTGTCAGAAATGTTACTTAGCCAAGCACGCAGACCGTTGCAAGGGTTGTTCCAAACCCATCGCTGATAAGGCTGTGGTCGCCCTAGACGCCAAGTGGCATCAAATGTGTTTCAGATGTTCGGTAAATATTTTGAGCCTGAGATTTTTTTTTTGTAAAAAGTTCTTATGCTATTTATTTTAAGGAAATAAAATTACATCATTTTTTGTATTATTGTTTGATTCGATCACCAATTGAAAGCATTGCAATATATTTGATATCTTCAGATTAACTTTAAAAATAAGCTTACCATAGGCAGTTTAGCAAATTATTTTAAAATGGAGTTACTATAACGCCCTAAAAATTTGAAATTTAGAGATTTTTTATAGGATTTTTACAACCTATATATCCCAGGTCTCAAAACAAAAAACAAAGAAAATGAATTAAGAACTCATGGTTCTTGGGATTAGACCGTGTCAAAATGGAATCACTTTCCGACATTCCGCCTTCGATTGCGCGAGGCATCTTCAGGGATCTTTAGTTCACGAGATACGAACACTAAATGAGCTCGTAGAGACCTAGGTCGGCTATTTATAGTCGACCTCTGTTTATCGAAGCGTGACTTGGTGTGACTGAAGCCCGTATCTCTATTAAAATTGCTAGGATGCTTATAAATTTCAATAGATTCTCTAATTTTTCGTTTATAGAACCCCAAAACCAATGCAAGAACTTTGGTTTCTTTTACATTTATGACATGTCCAGTAGAATGTTGGTGTTTAGATACAGCAGATTGTACAATTTGTTTCTTTCCGATGTATCGTTCATGTTCCTTAAGCCTAGTCGATATGGATCCTCCTTCTGTTTGGAAAGGAATAATGTCCTTTGGCGGTCGCAAACATTGTCCAATTTTCTTGTGTGTTTTGAAGATTGTACGTATGTTGTACCGGCGAGGTAACCTTGCAATCTTGTCTGTGCTTCCGTGTATAAATGGAAGAACTACACTTCCTATCCTTAATTCCTTATTAGTATCATTTCGTGGAGTCGGATTATTATGTTTTCTAATAAATCATCTAATATCCTTAGTGAGATATCCATTCCTTCTTAAAGTTTCAGACAGTTTCTCTGTTTCCGATTGTAAAGAATTCTGGTCACAAATCGCGAGGGCTCTGTAAACCAATGAATTAATAACTGATTGCTTTTGTGCTGGATTATGATGGGAGTTTGCAATTAAGTGGGGGGAATCGTGCCTTCTGATTCAATTTCCATTGGAAATTTTATACTAGCATGTTGTCGATTCAGATGATCAAGAAAGCCAGGGAGGTTTAAATCTCTGAATTATGATTTTGATTTTAATGGAGACGACCCTAAGGCTTCCTCCTCAAAAGCTTCCATGAAGATATTATCTACCACTGGTGATCCCAGGGAAATCCCATCGCTGCTCCTAAGGTTTGCTAATAGAAAGAAAGTTTGAAAAACAAAATACGTTGATGTGAGATATGCTTGGGTTAGATGTTGGTTAGAGTGAATTGTCAATTTTATTATGATGAAATAAGTTTGATATTATGGAAATTGAATCATTTATAGATATATTCGTATATAGCGAGTCTACATCGAAAGTGACTAAGATATCTTTAGGACCTAAATGGATTGATTTTAGTTTTCTACAAATTGCGTAGAGTTTCTAATATAAGAATGTCTTTTTCCTGTAAAATTATTAAGAATATTTGAAAGATATTTACCAATTTTGTAAGTAGGAGATCCTATTGCACTGACGATAGGTCGAAGTGGTGGCTGCTTGGTAGGTTGGATGCGTTTATAAGGTTGCTTATCCGTCTCTCAATTTTGTTGGTCGGGTCTGCTTAAATTACTCTGTAGATTTCTTCGTAATCTGTTTCGTCCATGACAACAGTGACATTTCCTTTGTTCGCTGGAAGGACCAAAATGTCTGTGTTGTTTAATGTTTTAATCGCCGTTCGTTCCGCAGCTGATAAATTCGACTTCGGTCAGAATTTTTGATGTTTCATGTTTTTATACCCAATTGCGTCAGCTTCTTCTACTGGAAGTATTCTAATTGTCGTTTCAATGGATGACACTATGCCTTCTACGGGTATGTCCTTTGGGGTGTAATAGCGAAGTTTTGACCTTTAGAGAGGACGGATTGTTCTGCTTCAGTAAGGATTTTGGAAGATACATTTATAACTGTGTCTTGTGGCGGTTTTATTGGTCTTTGGCTGTCCAGCAGTCCTTCGAACTTTTTCTGTTGCTTAATGATAACTGCTTAATGTATCCTTTCTCTTTGCGCATTGGTAATGTCATCGAGGGTTCCAAATATGTGATATTCAAGTATAAAAGCTAATTTTAAATGAATATTTAATAACTTACGAGCGTTTATATCCAAATCACGTCGAGTAGCTTTTATCCTTTCTCTTAACAGGAAAGTAGATGGTTCCTTGAGACACTTTGTATACAGAAAACCAACGCATACGAACAGGTACTTAAATACGAATTCCCAGCATCAACCAGCACAAAAGCAATCAGTTATTAATTCATTGGTTTACAGAACCCTCTCGTTTTGTGACCAAAATTCTTTACAATCGGAAACAGAGAAACTGACTGAAGCTTTACGAGGGAATGGATATTGCACTGAGGATATTAGACGATCTATTAGAAAACATAATTATCAGACTCCACGAAATGATACTAATAAGGAATTACCGTTAGGAAGTGTAGTTCTTCCATTTATACACAGAACCACAGACCAGGTTAAAAGGTTACTTCGCCGGTTCAACATACGTACAATGTTCAACACACACAAGAAAATTGGACAATGTTTGCGATCACCAAAGGACATTATTTTTTTCTAAACAGAAGAAGTATATGCAATTCCTTGTTCCTGTGGTGATGTCTATATTAGAGAAACTGGACGATCTATACCGACTAGGCTTAAGGAACATGAACGATATATCAGAAAGAAACAAATTGTATAATCTGCTTTATCTGAACACCAACATTCTACTGTTTTTGTCACAAATGTAAAAGAAACCAAAGTTCTTGCATTGGTTTCGGGATTCTATAAACGAAAAATTAGAGAATCTATTGAAATTTATAAGCATCCTAACAATTTTAATAGCGATTTGGGCGATCCTTACACCGGGTCCCGTTCGGTAACCACATGTCGACTATAAATAGCCACCCTGGGTCTCTCCGAGCTCATTCAGTGTTCCGATCTCGTGAAGTAAAGATCCCTGAAGATGCCTGATGCAATCGAAGGCGAAACGTCAGAAAGTGATTCCTTTTGACACTGTCTAATCCCAAGAACCATGATTTCTTAATTGACCATAGCCGTGAAAGCGTTCGTTCAATGTTAACAAATAAAATGTTTATTCTGCGTACCTTTCAATAATGCAAAATCCTGGAATAATTATTGTACCGCGGAAGACATCTAATCTACCCTAAGATGTTTTCTCTTGGTCTTAATAACAAGTTTATTAAATTAAGAGTGGATGCTAAAACTAGCTAGTATATATAATACGTACAAATAATAATAAATTTTATTTACGGATATATCTTTTGAAAATAGCAATAGAACTTTTTATGTCTTTAAATGATTCACTGAAAATAGTTCAACAATCAACTGAGGTCAATTATTACTGAATTCGGTTAATTAAGACAAAACAGAATTTCCTCTGGACCTGTGTTTACTTTTTTCGTTTTCCTGAGTGATAATTAATTAGTACTCAGTTTAAGTATAGATAACAATGCCTTGATGTATGCAACAACTAAACTATAAGCAAGATTGTTGAGCTACTTTCAACTTTAAATTAAATTGCAATATATAGTGCGGAAAAAAAGTTTGTACTACCCTTAATATTTTCTATATTGTTAGCTTTTGGAAAAAAGGCTGAAATATGTACACTGATTTTTTTTAACTTGTCTATATTTTGACGTTATTCATTTATTTGTTAATGATAGCTGAGAAAGATATGACGTTATAGATATTTCTTGAATGAAAACTTTGGTAATTTAAAAGCTCTTGTCGAACTGAGTATGCTAGAGAAAATCTGTCAAGCTGTCAAATTTCAAAAGGATGTCCGATTAAATTGTTAAAAACTCTTATTCTTAGTTATGCTAGACTATTTGTTTGACATAAAGGTAAAAGAGTGTTACTTGTTTTTTTATTATAGAAAACTTATGAGACATATGGAATTTTTTACTTTAAAGATGTAAACAATAATAAAAGTTTTTAGTTCAGCACATTTTATTTAATATGAATTTAAAATTAAATCGACAACTAATAATTGACATAATATGCGTTTCCTTCTTTTGTAATAATTGCTAAAATAGATGTCCATTTATCACTTCACGGCGCTTAATCTTGACACAAATTCATTTCGCACATTATTTAACATTGGGAAAGTTTTTTTTTAATTTTTGTCTAATGCAGGATTTAAAACCCTGAATCTTTCGTAGCAGATTATGGTGAATTTTTAATTTAAGATAGCCACAAAAAGTAATCGTAGAACGGGAGACGGAGCTAGCCACTCTCTCGAGCCTCGTCGGCCAGTCCATTAATCAGAAAAAGCTACATCAGGTATGTTTCCTTGCGTGTTAGCGTATGCCCTCCATCTTTAAACCAAATATCAGAACTAGTTTGGTTTGGCACATAAACTGCTGGACATATCAAGTGCACCAACGAAATTTTTGGTTCAACCTTAAAGTGACATATCTCAGAAAATAAAGAAGATATCTCGATGCGTTTTTCAATTTGTTATGGGCAATTTCTTGTAGAATAGACTTAATGGGCGGCGGTTTTCGCGATACCATACATTTTATTATACAGGGTGGTTTTAAAAAACAATGCATTTTTTGCAAAATTTCATCTAAGAAACGATCTTGGAAAAAGTGTGTAAAACTTTTTTTATATCACATAGGATGATTTGGGAGGATATTTAAAAAAACAGTTTCATGGATTTTTCGATATCCCCTCCATTTTTAGAAATATAATTGTTTTAATGAAAAAAGTCACTAATTTTACGTTTTACTCTGTAACTTTTTAATGTTAGATTATTTTAATGACATCCTGGTGATAATATAGGACGAATGCTTTTACGACATTCAAACAAAAAACTTTATACAGGGGTAACGGAAAAGTTGACAAAGTTTAATTCAAAAAAATACTTGTTAATTTTAAAAATATGAATTTAACGAATTTGAACGTACCTACGCAAAAAACAAACCTTCCTTTTTTATTTTAACTATCTAACTTTTTTCTTCTATGGGTCAGGGACTCGGGACAGTTTGGGCATTTTCTTAGACACTTGACAAACAAGAGAATTACACTAATAATAGGCTTGGCTTGTATCCTCATGCATAAAAAATACCATAAGGCATAGCGCAGTTTTATACAAATTTTACTGAATTTTTTTATAAGCAGATAAGTATTTATTATCGAAGACCCAAACTAGTAACTCTACAGGGTAACTCTAAGTTTTCGAAATAATTATCAGGAGTGTTTTTCCTTTCAATGAATTCTTATGGAAACGAGTCTTGCCGTACGTAGTAGATTTTCTGACTCACCCTATAGAGTTATCACTTTAGGACTTCGGTAATAAATACCTGTCTGTTTATAAAACAATGCACTAAAGTTTGTATATAGAGTTCGCGATGCTCGAAAGATCATTAAAAGTGCGCTATGCTTTATGGTATTTTTTTGCGATACAAGCCAAGCCTATTATTAATGCAATTCCCTTGTTTGCCAAGTTTCTAAAAAAATGTTCGAACTGTCCCGAGACCTTGACCCATAGAAGAGGAAAATTACTTTAAAATCAAAAAAAGAATGTTTATTTTTTGCGTTCTCACGTTCCAATTAGTTAAATTCATATTTTTCAAATTAACAAGTTTTTTTTTTAATTAAATTTTCTCAACTTCTTCGTTGCCCTGTATAAAGTTTTGTCGTTTGTCATGTCATTAAAATAATGTAACATTAAAAAGTTACAGGGTAAAACGTAAAATGAGTGAGTCTTTTTAATAAAAAAATCATATTTCTAAAAATGGAGGAGATATCGAAAAACCCATGAAATTGTTTTTTTTTAATAACCTTTCAAATCATCTTACGAGATATAAAAAATATTTTAAACACTTTTTCCGAGATCGTCTCTTAGATGAAATTTTGCAAAAACACGTGAGAATTTTTCATAGAAAAATGATCACGTCTCTTATTATACTAATGGTTTTGCCAAGTACCTGCCGTTTTGTTGGTTTATTATCCCATGCAAATAAAAAGTTAACTTATCAACAAATAAAAGATTTCTTGTAACATTTTCATTTTGGTTACAAATTTGCAATATTTTGCAAAATTAAAGTCTACGATCAAAACTGTTTTCACTTAATTCGGGTGAGACACATATTTTGAATGAGTAATATTATTCTTTCAGACAAATATTGATTCATGACTTGGTCGTTCCAGTCATTACCAGCAGCGATTGACAGCTTACGCTGTGCGGATTATACCATTGTTTGTTTCCGAAATTGTAGTCATATTATTCTAAAATTTTGCAAATTGTTCATTGCGAAATTTGTGTCTGATCCGGGTGTGTGTTAGTTTTCGAACCTCACTTGTCGGTCTAGGGCAATTTCGATATACGATATTGAAGAAACAATAAAACACAGTAGGCACAACAAAGTGCAAAAATGTAAGCTTAGGAAACACTTTGTCAAATATGACTTTTTGGCTGACTTGTTTCTATATTGGCCTACTGCGCTTTTATATTTATTTTGTGTCCGAATAATGCAAGAAATTAAAAAAATACATATATTTAGGTAAGAAATGTCAAAAAATAACTTATATCAAGGCTAGGACACTGTGGTAAAGTGTTAAATGAATATTAATGTTCAGCAATAATTGCAATAGGAGAAGTTTAAATAAATCAATTGATTTAAATCGAGTATACCAAATAAAATATGGCCGAGCTTTATTTCTATTATTATTTATGCGCATTATAAATTTCAAGTGTCTGTTAATAATTTTTTAATATGGAATTATAGTTTTCAACTATTTAGACGGTTGAAATTTTACATACTTCATCGTTTTCTACAAAACCCAACAATAATGAAAATATTATACTTTAGTGCTCAAACATAAAATACTAATCCGCACAGCTTTGAATGCTCACAATTATTAACTGATGAATAAAAACGTGTAAGTAACAATTTATATATATATATATATATATATATATATATATATATATATATATATATATATATATATATATATATATATATATATATATATATATATATATATATATATATATATATATATATATATATATATATATATATATATATATATATATATATATATATATATATATATATATAGAGTGAGAAAGTCCAGGCGCACTTATATAACTTTTGAAGTGCGAAATTTGGGAGATTTATATGAGACATATCTAGTCTAGTCTAGTAAAAAATGGCGGCTCTAATTTTTAAAATGGTGACCGGGCGCCATTTTATATATTTTTTTTTAATAGAAAAGGGGGTAGAGTGAAATCTTATTTTGAAGGTATTTTTATGCGTAATCTAACTCCAAAGCTTCTAAGGATTTTATTAAACCATTTTCAAATTGGAATTAAATGAAGGTTAGTTTTATGTAAAAGTGATTCGTGTTTCAGCTTTTCTCAGCTTTTTAATGTGGCCACAGAAAAAAAAGTTGAGAGGTGTTAGGTCTGGCGATTGTGCTAGGCACTCTATAGGGTCTCGCCAACCTATCCATCTTCTTGGACATAGTGTATTTAAATAAATTCTGACCTCTCGAAAAAAATGAGGGGCAGGGTACTCTGTCTTGTTGGAAGGAAATGTCCATTTGAAATTGATGTGAGTTTGCGGCAATAACTTCAGTACTAGGTGGACTGATTATATTTTGCAGCATCTGAAGGTAAAAAGGTCTTTCGAAAAATATGAGACCTATAATATGGTTTTCTAAAGTGTCTGCCCAAAAGTTAACTGTCTGGGGTAAAAAATATGGAGATTGACATCGCTTTAATACCTCCAATTTTGTGTATTGACATGGCTATTCGGAAAAAAAATATTATTTCATCACTAAAATAAATATGGTGTAAATAGTTAGGGCTTGCTGTCAAGCTGTTTGGCATCATTTTTGCAAAAATCAAGTCGTTTCTCTAGCTCAACCGCAAGTAACTTACGTATCATTTGGAATATGTAGCTATAAAATTTGTTCCTTTTTATAAATATTTTCGTAGTTACAAATTTCAAATAGTGCATGGGTTATGATCCTGAGAAAGAACTTGATTTTTGCGACAGATTGATAGCAAGCCCCAATTATTTACAGCATATTTGCTTTAATGATACAAGCACATTTTTTTTGATTTGGCCTGTCAATACGCAAACTTGCAGGTTTTGGAGCGATATCAGTCTCCACAGTCTCTCCAGGAAGCTAACGCTTAGACAGACATTTTAGGAAACCATATTTTTCGAAAAAACTTTGAATGTCCCTATTTACTTTGAGATGTTGAGAAATACGAACTTATTACTGAGCACCCCCTCTATTTTCTTCGGAATGTTACAAATTATTTAAATACCGTATATTTAAGATTGATAGGTCGGCGAGGCACCTTAGATTGTCCAGCACGGTAGCCAGACATTACACCTCTAGACTTTTTTCTTTGGGGCTATATAAATAGAAAAAATCCGGATACAAGTTCCCGAAAAATTGCGCATCTACTAAATATTTCCCATGTACTGGTATGACAAATTTTAAGAAAGCAACAACTTTATTCTTTCCACATACAACGTGTAGAAGCTTGTTTACCTAGAAACTTTTTAAAGCGAGTTGCTTTGTGCACGTGGATACAAAATAAAATAATTATGAGCCCAGGATTTTTATCCCACGTGTTTCTACCGTAATGCAATCATAAAGTTTCACAATAATAACTTATGGTCTGAAGACAATCCTCACGGAATAATTGAAAACCACTTTCAAAAACAATTTTCTGTAAACGTTTGGATTGGAATTGCAGCGATTTTTTAATTAGACTTTATTTTCCTTTTTTTTCGAAAGCGTTTAATTCTATCAAAAAACACAAAATACCAATTTGTGTTTTTTTAGTATATAGCTAAAAATCTATCAGATTTTAAAATAAACAAAATCTCATTTCGTATTTTGGCCAGAAGATAAACACATATCTACATATTATCTTTTACAAGATGAGGTTTTGTTTGTTACCTATGTGTTAAAATATTAGCCCATGTAGTAGCCATGCGCTTCTAAAGGAGAAGATGTTCGTTGGTCTTTTATTGGGCTCTCTCGGGAATATCATATGTATAATGTAAAATGCAAGGAATCCAAAAACTACGATTCTAGTTTATTAAAAATTAAATGGAGCTCAAAGTTGAGTACAGGTCTTTTCTTAGCTTTAGTGATTTTCATTAAATCCAATTACGTTTGGCGCAATATGTAGATCTTTTACGTTGTCAGTTATCGAAAACTTATAACTGACCGAAATACCCAGCAGGACAGTTACTACAATGTAATTAACATACGCCTGATTCAGAAAAGCGATCTACTTTAGTATTTTTTACCAACCAAAACTTACAAAAATTTGCATTCTATCTAACGTTAACTTTGCTACTACCGTTTCTTTTAGACAGTAAGTTTAAGAATGAGGTCAAGTTGTTTGCAACGGTACAATTTCCAAATTTAAATAGACTTAAAGATACTCAAAAAATACTCAAAAATTCAAGGACTTTGATAGTATATTAACGGAGGTTCAATTTACGGAAGTTCATAAGGAAGGTTATCCAATTAGACGTATCCTTTCTTAATTCGCCCAGAGCCCTGTAACTATCTTTCTTTCTTGGCTCAATAGAATCTTCATCATAACAACAGGCATTACTAATACATACTCAGTGAAAAAATTTATAGAATTTGTCAACGTTACGAACAATATTAGAGTGCCAGATACAGCATTACTAGTTTCTTTGGTTGATAAAAAATTGGTCTCCAAGTATATCACCAATAGACTATATTGATTTGGTCAGGCCTTCTCCCTATAGTAGTAGATAAACTTTTGTTCCTACTATCAACGGTTTTAGAACAAGTAGACAAGAATCGGTCTAGCAATGGCCTCATGTATCTCGCCTTTTCTATCTGAAGTCTGGCTAATACTTTAATATATAGGCATCCAACAAAACCTCATCTTATAAATGATAATATGTAGATATGTGCTTTTCTTGTACGCGTGTCTATACATTTTGATAATATTATTATTTATTTACAAGTTAGATGGTAGGTTTTAGTCTTTTAGTTTTGACGATATATATGTAACCAGCAAAATAAAAGAATTTTTGTATTTTTATAATAAATGTAACCAACAAATAAAAAGAAAATGAAGAAGACCCGTTACCCCATGCTGTGAAGACACGGCTCCAATTCTGGCATCCTATTTTTGAGACCAAGTACTATTTTTTTGATTTTTTTTTGCAGAAATGCGACAAACCCATCCCTTCAGACCAAACATTCCAAGTTGACGGAGGAAAACCGCAGTGTGTCAGATGTTAATTTTTTTTTTACTTTTTAAATATGTTTAATTTCCAGCGTATACAGATTTCTATTTCAATATTCAACGATAAAAATGACTGACATCCTTGCATATCTTATGAAATGCGTTTAAATTTAACATTTATTGCAGTTTCAGAAAATATAGTATTACGAAAATGTAGCTTTTTGCTATTTTTAAATTATCTGACATTATTTAAAAGAAATGTATAAATAGCCATTGCTCATTCTGTGTTACTTCATGGCAGACTTATAATGGCCTTACAAAAGTAACATTTATCATTCTCAGAGCATGAAAATAAGTATTAAAATGTCTGCTCAGAATAAACAGTGTTTCAAAAAATACACGCCAAGCTATGGGGACTTCTAAAAATAAGGAGAAACGGTCCCGTAAAGCTTTGATACTGAAATACAGGTACAGATATCAATATTTGTTTAGTCCTTTTGGAACATATTTAAAAAAACGATTAAACTGAATAATTTCAGAACTTTATAATGATGATATTTTAGCTATAAAAACAATAACATTAATATACTACCAGGGGAATCCTTCGTGAAAAAAGGCAATTACATGTTTGAATAGCATGTTTTAAACTATTTAACATAAATACTGATAAACGTAAATTTGTAAAGAACTTAAAAATTAATTATATTAAAATAGACTAAAACAAATTTAAGACATTAACGCTTGTATGTATTCACCAAAGGGGCTTAAATTAGAATATGTTTTAATACCTATAACTTGGCAGTTATAGGTTTTAAAATTACTAGTATACCTTTTTAGTTAAGCCGAGGCTAGAAATTTTAGATTATTTTCAACAGCTGCACGAATATTTAAATGTAAAACAAATATAAAGATTTGTAGATATTCTGTGGAATGTGGAAGAATTGAATCCTTTTAAAATCAGTGGTACTTATATTTTTTGTAACTGCACTAATAATGTTAAAGGTTATTCAGAGGGTGCGATAAATAATATATTAATGTTTATCATGCACTAATTCATTAATCAAATTATTTTTTTGTTAAATATGTTTATTATTTATATTATGTAACTAATGATTAGGCCATATAATATTAACACTAAGTTAATTATTGCTTACGTTGACACGAACGTTAAAAATATTTGAATTTCATTCTCGTCATGACTGTTTTTCTATATGTATATAATTTTTGTGTATAACTACTTTAATTATTGCAGCAAAATTAAATAAATGCTTTATCACTCATTCTGCATATTTTATTTGCTTTTTGCTAAAACGCATTAGATCATAAAAATTAGATTAAATAAAATGTTTCATAAAATTCGGAAAAAATAAAAAGGACACAAGCGCTAAATAAATGTCTTATGAAACGAGGGCTTTATAGAAATGTATCCAAAGTTTTGGAGTGAATGTATGTTTTTCCACATTGTGCACACCTGTCATAATAAGTTGCCATAAAACCTCACAAGCAGTGTTCCAATATTAAGTAAAAAAAATATTTCGTAATGACACTTTTTGAACTTAACGTTATATTGTTTATATTCGCCTGATTATAAGCGCCAAATAAAGACCTATATATTTAAAAGTTCTGCTTTATTTATTGTCATGCAAAATGCAAACAATAATATTTAGCAGTTCGTAATCTCGGCAGAATCAATAGGAATCCAGTATACTTGATCATAATAAATTAAAAAAAAATAAGCATAATAAATCATTACATGCAACAATAACTAAATTAACATTAATTAAAAACACCTAGACAAAATCAAGCAAATATTTTAGTTCTTGTACACGTTTTGTGTTAAATTTTCTAACTAAAACACACCTTTTGCTTCAAATGCTTCGTCATATTTCCAGTAACAAGTTACTGATAAGCGGGTACTATTTGGTCAATATTATCATTAGTTGGTGTTAAATATTTTTAAGATTTTTTATGTAGGTACAGACATAAGAAAACAAACTTTATTTATTTTAATAAACTCAATATATTGGGCAAAAGTTCATCTCCCAAATGTCATAGGGTGTCTTATAATATATCAGATAATATATATCTCTGTTTGGTACTACGAAACAGTTATAATTACAAAGTCTGTATTTTTCATGAGTCGTGACAATTTAAATCTATAACAAAAATATCTCCAAACCTATAAATTTTGTCATATGTTGTGTTTTTAAGGGAATACCTTACATAAAAATAGCTCTGATTTTTCTGATTATATAGATACCTGAGTTAGAATATCTATGTAAAAAATGGATGAGAAAATAAAGAAAAACAGTGCCATCGCAGGATGTATAGTGTTTTGTTTTTTCTAAATTCTAAAATAAATGCCCTAAAATCGTTAGTACACCAAAATATATCTAGAAAAGTGGAAAATATATCGGTGCAACCCACATCTGTTGCAAGATGAAAAGTGCATGCTTGGGCCGGGAATTTTAGGCTGGACGAAAAGTTTTAAATTTTAGAAAAAAGTTAATTGAAGGCTTCTTATGATTTGCAGGCATGCGTTCAGGAAAATATACAAGTACATGGTAGATGGTAAAGTGGACACGTTTTTTTTATTTTCCAGAAATTGTATATTATTTTTCTCTAATATAATTTTGTTTTTTAAATAGTATTCCTGGTTAATTATGTGCCTATTTTTAGAGTTCGCTTCGAGCGGCGTAAACTAAAATGATTTGAAAATTGATTTGGTTGGTTTTTCAATAGACAACATCCTGTACCTACAAATATTCAACTTCACTGGTACAATTAATAATACCAAAGCGGTACTAAACGACAATGCGCTCACGTGCGTTTTTACGAATTATATTCGAGCATATTTGAATTGCGATATGCCACGCTCGATACAAAAATGTGTACCGGAGATGTAGTAGGTCGCAATGGTCTAGTAGGTTGAGGTCCATTAATTTTTTCACTTTTTCCAACGCAAAAGTAAACAAATCCTGTATGCTTTTTAAGTAGCACAACTTTATCGGCTATATTCTGATTGTAACAGATCCGAAATTATTATATCAAGATATCTGACTTTTCTCAATTTATTTCTTTCATCCTTTCTTATTTCGTTTTATGAAAGCACACGTAAGGGGGCCTGTATCGATAATGTATTTACGAATCTCAACTCAGGCAGCTATCATGCCGCCGTCTTGGAATCCTGTCTCCCTGATCATCGAGGTATTTTGTTTAGTTGTAGTTTTGATTCGAACGGTACTCAGGGCAGGACTAGAGTGAACCACCGGCCTATCACAGATGCCGGCCTCACATCTCTGTACAGTGCACTCGAGAACATGGACTTGTCTTTCGCGGGCGACAAAAGAAGCAAACAACAAGCACATTAAGAACTCAAAAAATAAACAAAACCCATCATGGGACATAATAAAATATAATATTCCCACATTTGTGAGAATATCACATTTTATTTACAAATAAAGGACCAAGTGTGGAAGAATTCAATAATTTCTTTTGCTGTTCCGCGGGTAATATTATTGATGCCCTCCCAAAGCCTAACAAGGACCCATTGGAATATCTTAAAGCTGTATCTTGTAACAGCTCCCTGTCATTTGAACTGAGAGATGTCACCTATTCTGAAGTGAGAGACATAATTTGTCACCTTAAAAACACCCCTAGTAAGGACACATATGAACTTAATGTCAAAATAATAAAATCCATAAAAAATTTAATAGTTTATCTATTATGTAAAATAATAAACCGATCCATAGCTGGCGGGAGCTTTCCGGATTGCCTTAGCACGTGTTTTACTTATACATAAAAAGCCGTCGATGAGGTCTCAAATTATAGACCATTCTTAGTATTACCAGTTCTGGGGAAGGTGTCTGAAGGGGTGATAAAGAAACAGATCATGGAGTTTTTTGAATGGAGTGGGTTATTTAATCCATGTCAGTTTGGTTTTCGAAATGGAACGTCAACAACAAAGGCGATAAATTGTTTGACCACCTTTGTTCAGAATTGTTTTGAGAAGCGGAAGTTTGCTCACGCTTGCTTGTTTGATCTGACAAGGGCATTTGATTGTCTATTACATGAGATACTGTGAAGGAATCTTGTGGCTTATGGATTTGGAGATAAAAGCACAAAATTGTTGCAATCATACCTTGAAAAAAGGTCTCAGTATATCTCAATAAATGCTCATAGGTCAAATTAACTCACATTGAACCATGGTATACCACATGGATCAATACTGCGGCCTGTTATTTTTTTAATATACATCAATGCCATATCACTAAGTATTCCAAATATCGTTCTATATTGCAGTTGACATAACTTCTCTTGTTGAATCAATCAGTTTAAATTTGCAAATGGTTCTTAAATAACAGATTGGGCGTGAATGCTTCAAAGACCCAGATGTTGACTTTTGCTTTACGTCCCTTACCCTCCTACAGAATGCTGATACAAACACAACCAGGTTCCTGGGAGTGACACTAAACTCAAGGCTTTCATGGGAACAGCACACTATTAATCTGGTGTCAAAGCTGAGCAAGCTTTGTTTTCTAATCAGAAATCTTAGATACAGAGTATCGCAGGAGGTTCTGCTCCAATTTTACTAAGGCTATTTTCATTCCCATTTGAGTTATGCAGTATTCTGCTGGGGTCATTCACACTGGTGCATCTTCAGTTTTTGCTGCTTAGAGAAAGTGTATCAGAATCATTTCTAGGCTGAAATACAGGGAATGCTGTCGATAACAATTCATAAATCTTAAGATTTTAACAATGCCCAGTGTTTTCATTTTGAGTTGTCTGAACTATATCTCTGTAAATATACAATCACATATTAGAAGTGGCGACAATCATGATTACAACACCAGAACCAGAGATTATCTATCACCGGCTTACCACAGGACTGCAAGAGCCAGAGATAGCCAGAATCATTTTGCCATTCAATTTTACAATGTTCTGCCAACACAAATAAAAACTCTTGATCCTGAAAACCTTAAACTAAAAGTCAAGGCCTATCTTAAGTCCAAGGCTTTCTACTCGCATGCAGAGTATTTGGGCAACGATTTCTCAGATTTGTCCTGAAATTGGCTACTTGGCATGGCTTTAATGTAACCGATTATCTGGAGTCAACTAGAGAGTGCACCTCCATAATTGTATAAACATAGGTATTTGTGATGTTTCATGGCTGTTACACCGCCTTTCTTCTTCAACATGTTTATTATTAAGAAATTGTTTTATGTATTATTTTATGACATTTTTTTTGTATCATTTTATGACGTGTTTTATATATTACTTTATGGTTTATTGTCTTGTAATTGATCTATTGACTGGTTCAGACTGTTTAATTATTGTAAGCCGGATTCGGTTATTTGTTTAATTGTAGCTATTAATTGACCTGTGAAAATATTTTAATATGTCTGTCACTAATAAATTCATTCATTCATTCATTCATACATTTAAGAAACCTGCATTGTATTCAAAATAGGAACTTTTAAAAATGTATGATTTATACAAAATGTCAGAAAAAGAAGTAGCCATTGTGTGGAATTTGAACCTCTATTACCACCAGACCCCCATAAGTAAAATGCGAGCTTGATCCAAATCTCTTGGAGTTGGTCGTATATAATATACCAACATACAATAATATTTGAAATATTTTTCCGGATTCCGGCAAAATTAATAGTTTTATTGCACCTTTTTAATTTAAAACTTCTACATCCACGTTTTGGCATTCTAAGTCTAAGTCTTGTTATTTTTAATAAGTTAATATTTTTGTTATAACAAAATTATTGGAGCTTCTAAAACATATTTAATAATGAAAACAGCCAATTATTACCAATCTAAACATTATTTTGCCCTTTATATGGTTAAATTTATTTTTATCAGTGTAAATAAAAACAAAACTTTCGGGAATAATTTAAAATTTCTGGTTTCTTTTTGTCTTATTTTCACAATATTCTATTTTTGTTAATATTATTTTCAATTAATTCTCATTCATACATGAAATTTTCGAAGTCCAAATCCGTTAAAATTGAGTATTATATCATAATCATACATAAACTAATAAAGCAGTATCTCCATAAGAAGGAAAAAGAAATTCTGAATTACGTTTCGAAAGTTTTGTGACCCGATTCAGTCAAATTTCGCAAGTTATAAACGAATTCAGAAAATTTCAGCTTGGGTACGTCAGGAATAATTCTCAGTGTATATAGGCCCCATATTGAGAGGGGATATAGCTTATTTGTCATAATCGTCGTATAAAAAAATAGTGAAAACACCTACGCCAGAACTGGAATTGCATTTACAAACTTGATAAATTGTTTTGCAACTGACAGTGATCAGTGAAGAAATTAAAAAAAAACATTTTTATTTTAAAAACGAAACCGTTTTATTATTGGGAGTTTAATTTTAACTCAGGTAGAAGTATTAGTTAATCTGTTTGATACATGAAGTTGTGCTAGCAAGAGATTATGGACTCAATGTTACACAGAAATTCCGGAAGTGAAAGCGAAAGAATCTCGGAAAAAAGATATTTATAAATCATCCATTTCAGATTTTTGCTTCCTTCGTAAAAGGGAAGTATTGTAATCGTGAAAAAAATCACCAATCGAGATTTTTTCAGATCTTCACGTTTCAGGGTCCCTAGATGCCGAAAAACATGTTTTCTCAATTCCGTCGGCTTGTCTGTCTGTCTGTCGCGGATGACCTGGTAATATTTTGGGAAAAATCCAATATGGTAACACAAAATAGCGGCTTAGTGAAATGTTAAAAAAAAATTGTTACTAAAAATCTACTTATCCAATTTATTTCAAATTTTGCACAAAAATTCAGTATTATGTAGGGATGAACTGGTAAAATTTTGGTACGAATCCTAGACGGAGAAACAAAATGGCAGCTTAGTGAAATATATTAAAATTCAGCTTGAAAAACTACTTAAAGGACTGATTTCAAATTCTGTGCTATGAATAATTGTAGTGTATAGATGAAGTAATAAAACCGTGGAACTAATTCAAGGTGGCGGCTAAATAAAATATTTGTAATCGTGAAAAATCACCCTCTCAGGTTTTACATATGTTCAAGTTTTAGCGTTCCTAAATTACAAAAAATAGGTTTCATCAATTCCGTCGTGCGTCGCACCGACTGTCCGTTTGTCTATCTGTCTGTTAGTTCACGGCACTTCTAACCAGATTGACTTCAAATTTTAGTCAAAAATTAAGGGTCATGTGGGTATGATCTGGTAACATTTTGGTAAAAATCCTGTATGGCAAAACAAAATGGCGGCCTAGTAAAATTTAACAAAAATTATTACTAAAAACTACTTATCCAATTAATTTATCTCATATTTTGCACAAAAATCAAGTTTTATGTAAGAACCAACTGGTAAAATTTTGGTACGAATTAAAGTTGGCAGAACAACAAATAGTGAAAACATTTTACAAAAAGATACCGGAATGTAACGAACATCACCTGTGTCTAAACTGGAGCTGCATTTACATACTTGATAAATTGTTTTGCAACTGACAGTGAGCGGAGAAATTATTGTTTCAAAATATTTATAAATCATCCATTTCAGTTTTTTGCTTCTCTCGTAAAAGGGAAGTATTGTAATCGGGAAAAAAATCACCATCGAGATTTTTTCAGATCTTCATATTTCAGTGTCTCTAGCCGAAAAACATGTTTTCTCAATTCCGTCGGCTTCTCTGTCTGTCTGTCGCGGCATAGCTAAAAAACTTATCCGACTGACTTCAAATTTTGGTCAAAAGTTAAGGATCATATAGGGACAACCTGATAACATTTTGGTAAAAATCCAGTATGGTAAAACAAAATGGTGGCCTAGTGAAATGTAAAAAAAAATTATTACTATAAATCTGCTTACCCAATTTATCTCAAATTCTGTACAAACATTCAGTATTATGTAGGAATCAACTGGTAAAATGTTGGTAAGAATCCAAGCTGGAGAAACAAAATGGCGGCTTAGTAAAATATATTAAAATTTAACCTAAAAAACTACTTAATGGACTGATTTCAAATTCTGTGCCATAAATAATTGTAGTATACAGATGAACTAATAAAACTGTGGAACTAATTCAAGATGGCGGCTGAATAAAATATTTGTAATCGTAAAAAATCACCCTCTCAGGTTTTACATATCTTCAAGTTTTAGCATTCCTAAATGACAAAAAATATGTTTTATCAATTCCGTCGCGCTTCGGACCGTCTGCGTCTGTCGGTTTGTCTGTCTGTCTGTTAGTTCACGGCATAGCTTAAAAACTTCTCACCCGATTGACTCCAAATTTTAGTCAAAAATTAGGGGTCAGGTTGGTACGATCTGGTAATATTTTGGTAAAAATCCAATATGGCAAAAAAAATGGCGACCTAGACAAATATGTAAAAACTCAGCCTGAAAAACTACTTAATGAACTAATTTCAAATTGTATGTCATAAATACTTATGGTATACAGTACAACTGAGGTATTAATTCAAGATGGGGAACAAAATAGCTGCTATTTGGAATCGTAAAAAGATCACCCTTTCTAGTTTTATATATAATCACGTTTTAGCATCCTTAGTTGCTAAAAGGTATATTTTATCAATTTTATCGGTTTGTCTGTCTGTTTGTCAGTTTATGGCATACCTTAAAAACTACTTATCAGAATGACTTCAAATTCTACTCAAAAATTAAATGTCATATGTGGATGATCTGGTAATATTTTGGTAAAAATCCAATATGCTGGAATAAGTGGCGGGCTAGTGAAACGTTAAAAAAATATTACTAAAAAACTTATTATCCAGTTTACCTCAAATTTCTTACAAACATCAAGTATTACATAGGAATGTACTGGTAAAATCAACATTTAGTATGAATATAAGATAGCAAAACAAAATGGCGGCACAATAAAATATTTAAAAAATTGGCCTGAAAAAACCGCTTATTAGATTAATTTCAAATTTTATGCAAGCATTAAGTGTGATAGAGAGATAAACTGGTAAAGTTGTGGTACGAATTTAAGATAGCGGAACAAAATGGCGGCCAAATAAAATTTTTAAAAAATCAACGTCAAAAAAATCTTATTCATTTAAATTTTGCAGAAGTATTAAATGTGATATAGTGTTAAACTGTTTTCGAATCTTATATGACTAACAAAATGGCGGTGGGTGTTAATAACTTATTGAATTTATTTTAAATTATGCTCAAACATCAAGTGTGGCATAGGTAAAAAATGGTAAAATATTGGTAAGAACAAAATGGCGGCGAATAAAATGTTTGAAAATACAGTATACATCTGTTACTATATGAATATGTACTGAATTAAATTGGGCCACACTTCACTATTCTTATTAAAAGGAAAGATTCATAACGAGGGAAGTTCAGGGTAAAGGAAATTTACCGTAGAACGGACCTTGAAAGTTGAAATTTACCGATTTTTTGATATATTATGTTGGACTCAAAGATGCATTTAAGAACAATAACTATTTTAAACTATCTTTTTAAAAATTTGCTGGTGTATGTAATTAGGATGAAATACAACTATTTGGTAACATCGAGCTGATCAGATCAGTACCAAATGGTACTTAGTCTACTTCTAATTATAATATAGATTAGAAATTTTGCAAGTGCATGTAATTCAGTTGAAAATACAAAAATTTGGTACTCGATAGTACCAAATGGTACCGGTCGATTTTAATCCACATTCGGATGAAAATTCAATACTTTTGTACCATCGAGTTGATTTGATCAGCTTGATGATACAATGGTAACAGCTAGTGTAATCCTCGAGTTGGAGTTCACCTGGTTTGTTTTCACGAGTCCAATACGTTACCAGAAATATGCTAAACATAAATATGTATTTCTGGTAAGGTATTCTACTAGATTAGAAAGTAAAACATAAATTATAGTTTAAAAAAAACTAATAAACAGGCTGCTGTCAGTAATGCACTAAAAAGTACAAAATGTTTAATTTAATTAAAATATTACGTTATATGCATTTTATCTTGACAATTCATTGACTATGCCAAAAAGCGAGGGGCGCTTTGTCGAAATTAATTAAGTACATATTTCTCAAAGAAACGAAACCAAAAAGCGCCCTACGGAAGCTGGTGAGTAAATGATTCTAAGTATTTTTGTGTTTGATAATTAAAGATAAATATTCTTGCCATAAAAGTATTATTTTTATTTTTGTTCTCATCCTTTTCTAGAAGATTTTAGAAAAACTTGATTTAAAGTTAGTTATAAAACTAGACATCTCAAAACAAAATCTAAATAACACCTGATTTTTTAATAAATTATGTTTTAATAAATCTACTATGATTCACTTCGAAAAAGTTTTCAGTTACCTAGTTATAATATTGAATCCACGATATATCTTCACAACTGCCGGTAGCGTTCTTAAATATTGCAATAATCTTGAAGATTTTCGGAAAACAGGCCCATTTAGAATTTTGGTCTGTTTTAATTTCTCCACAGAAATGTTTTTTTTCTGGTTCCTAGAGCGTACCGTTGAGACATCCGAACTGACCCACCTTTAATTGTTTTTTAAATAAACTTTTTTTCATATAGTTTTGAGTTTTTCGATAGTAATCGGAACCCTTGCCATCAATCGCTTGACATCGTTATATACTCGTTTTAAAGAGAAATTTTGACCAACTTTGTGAGTGACAATAAAATACCGTTCCTATCTATTATAACAAGTATGAGCGTTCGCTCACAAAGAAAGGTCCTTAAGGTCCGTTAAAGTTTATCAGCTGTGCCATGTTTACAAAATACCGGACTTTAAGTATTTATTTGTATAATTCCAAACATGCTAAAAAGACTGGATATGTAATAGGACGCAAAGAAAGGTCCTTGAGCTCCGTCAATTTTGTCACCTACTTTATATTTGTATTTTCAAATTATACACACATATATACATATATACATTATATGTTTTATGTAGCACTACCTTAACGGCTGTAGCTTAAGGATAACAGGATAGAGATGTCAAATTCACGAAAAAAATCACATCATCTGTCAACAGAAAAGAGTCTTAAAATGTCAATATAATTGTAGTTCCAAGGAACTCAAAATATTCTTAAATGTTTCCTCTAAATGTCCTCTAAAAATAAATTCCTATAAATCAAAACAAAAATAAACACAGTTTTACCCTATCCGTTTAAAGAATTAAAAACTATAAATTAAATACTTTCTAATAGGTATTAATAGTATACAAATTGCGCGTGGGCCCAACTTTTGTAACCCGATATGTTAAAAAAGTTACTCTTCTGTTTACCTTTATTTTTATCGTATATTTATAAGACTTTGATGTCTTTTGGAATAAAATTAAACTTTACATTTTAATATTAAAACATGAATCTCGTCCATACTTGAATAAATAATATTAAATTTATCTTTAGTTGCGCCGGTATATTATATAAAAAAATTTGTTTAGATTTTTTGTTATCACTATATTTTTAGATGCCGATGTCCTTTGGAAAAATTATTCACCTTTACCCACAATTTCCCTCGTAGAGGATTGCACTACATACAATAAATATGCATATAATTATTTGGTAATAACATGATATAAACTCTATAAACTTTAATTTATTTCAATTTTTTATAGTTTTAAATTAAAAATATTTGTTATTGTTATTATTATTATGAATCCTTTTTTGTAACATTATTTACGCAGTTTATAAAAAATAATGTATGTCCTTTATTATTTTCCTCGATAAAAGAACCTTTTATTTAGGGAAATACATTTTTATGATCGGATATTTAAACATTTTACTAGGTCCATATTTTGTTTTGCTATATTGGATTTGCACTAAAAATTTACCAGTATTGATTTTTGTGCAAGATTCCAAGTCAATTTAACAAGTAATTTTTGGTACGATATTTTTAAATATTTTATTAGGTCGCCATTTTGTTCCGCCATAATAGATTTACACAAAAATTTGACAAATTTTTCTCTATATCTCACTTTATTTTGAGCAAATCTTGACGTCTATTCGGTAAGTAGTTTCTTAATGACTTTTTTTACATTTTGTGATGTGTGATGCTGTTAATTTGTTGCACCATATTGGATTTTTACCAAGATGTGGCCATTTCATCGCCTTATCACCCTTGATGTTTAATCAAATTTTGAAGTCAATCGGCTAATTTTCAACGCCTTGTATAATATACCTAAATACCGAAAAATGATCTTTTGATTTTACCCTCAAACATCAATACGTGAATAATAAATAACTCTTAAGTTGCGCTTGCATATTTGCAGTTTCTAATGTTTTATTCACCTTTTTGTATTAATATATAATATCGACCGAAGAATTAACGATGGTTTTATTGAGAACCTGGTGCTATGGATTCACATAGCGGAATCGAATATTGAAGAAAAGTTTAATAGTTATCGAACATTGGAAAATTAAAAAAAAAGAAGAAGATTGGGGATACAATATTCCGTTCGGCAGTTATAAGCCAAAGGCTTAATTTCAGTTTTCAGCCCACATCTGTCAAACAGAAAAGGTCAGATACGATTTCTCTTTTTCCGCTGTTTCGGACGTTATTTTTAGTTGATTCTTAGGAGGTTTTCATCGTACCAAATTCCATAATTGAAAAACCCTGCGAGTTATAGAAAAGGGGTCAGACCGCTAACGATGTAAAGGGCGACGTCAAACAATGTTTTTTGGCTTTTTTGGCCAATCTGCCAAAATTTGCTACGTCGTCACGTCACGTCGTGATTTATTAGTGTTTTATTCATTGGATGCATTGTGTTATTCTTAAACAACGCTATTATGTTAATTTTTTCTGTGCATATATCTAGGTGGCTCACTCGATTTTACTCTTTTAATAACAAGCTAGTTGCATCGATTAAATGCAAGCCAAATATTACGATTTTTAATTCATAACCCAATAGAGAACAAATTTAAATATGTTATGATAATAAAATAAGTGTGTATATTTAATAAATAAACAACCTTGTGGTTATGGGTGTCACAATTCAATGCCGCTTCAAGTAGCAAATCTTCATTTTTACAATTGGCAGGATATTCAGACTATTATTATAACTCTTTATTTCTGCAAAATAATCACTTAAATATTCATTAGATGCCATTATTAACATATATTTATATATCATTTGAACATCCAGACGACTAATCTTCATATTAGAAATTTCTGTTAAATATGTGTCTTTTCTCTCATCTTCTCACTTATACAGCTATTCATATATTCTCATACGTACATAAACTTACATTTTTACTGTCAAGGCTTGTCCACCAATCGTCTACTTTACTTAAGATCTCGGCTCTGAACTATCAATAACTCAATAAAATGAAGTTCGTTGTTCTGCAGGATACTTTACAATTAGATCTCAGTTTAAGAACAAGCTAGACTTTATTTAAATATATATATATATACAATTATTTGGAATAGACAGACTTATCGATTGAAAATATCGTTCTCTATCAGGTTATCAGCCTTGTCATTATTATTAAGAGGCCTCCTTTTTTAAGGAATACTATAACTTTCAAGTGTAAGTATGGTAAATTTATGAGCGTTTCAATTCTGTTTTGAAATACTCTAACGTTACAACGTGTTTATTTAATATATCTGCAACTTGCATTCACACTACAGAGTACCTGTACTTCTGTAATCACATAGACTTATTTAGCGATGTTGGTGTTTTTCGTTGGATTAGCAGCATTATTTAAATCTTTGCTTGAATATCATATGATCAGGTGTAAGCGGGTGGACCCCGTAATACTACGAGTTTGACACTTTGACATTATTTCTGCTGGATCCAAATTTATCAATCGTGTTGTTAACTTGTTATTTTTATTGCTATATTAAACTATTTTTCATTATAAACTCTTTTTTCTCTTTTTTCTAGTTTATATCATCTGCTGATGATGCTAACTTGGTTAGCGAAACGCGCGTCCAGAACGTAACAAGTTGTGGTGTAGTGTGGTTAGAACTCTCGTATTTTGATCTATCTTCCACCACTGGTTCCAGTGTTAGGAATTATCGAGAGTTGTAGGCAGTTTTTTATGTTACAAAACAGCAAAAAAATCTTCTAGGTTCTGGTCCATTCATAACATCTTCTAGTACACGAATATAGCTTTACTTCAGGATCGTTTTGTAAACATTTTGGTAATTGGTAATCATTACTTCTATTGATAAATTGGATAACTCTTCTTTTGCCATGTTTATCAAACATTCTTTCTCAGAAAACACTTTTAAAGAAAACATAGTTTTTGGATTCATGATACGGGGACTTAACGCTGTATAACTAGTGTTTTGAACAGGTGCTACTTTTGATTTATTTTTCTTTGCGTGATATGTCCTTTATAAATTCATACATCTCGGCTTTGTCCATTCTGTTGTAAACTATAGAATATCTAAGATCATAATGGTTGCAAGTCTTAACTTGCCTGAGATATTGAAATCGTAAAGATCCATCATAAGTATATACCTCCTTCAAACAAGTGGTATGATATCCCGCCCCTATCGGGCAGGATGGAAACAAGAGTCGGTAGAATCTGAATTATATAGATTTGACATATTTCATCGTGTTTTTTTTAATTTTTTTAACTAACCGTTTTAAAACAAATAAAATACGATTTTGGGGGTTGCTTCATATTTCTAGGGATACCTTGTATAACGGAAGAAATTGTATTTAAAAATAGAAGAAATTTGATGTGCTTCACCGGTTGCTGAAAATTCTAAATGCTTCTAATTTTTTTTTCATTTTCAGAGGGCTGTTTAATGCTATTAGCGATACCCTGTACAATGAAAAAAAAACATGTTTTACAGACAAAATTATTAAAAAAGTTTGGGGTGTTTCCCCGTTTTTTTATTTTTTCCGTTTCTAGAAAGCTATGCTTTTAGGGCTACCCTGCATTCTGGACAAACATTATTTTGAATATCACAAAAATAAAATTTTTAAAAAAATTCGACGGGTTCCGTTTTTTTTTCGAAATATTATTCGAACAAAATGTATAATTTAAAAAAAGCAAAAGTAAAAAAGTTTCCATGGTTTCCACAATTTCTCAATATCGGTACATTTACCTGTTGCTGTTTTCAATTTGACTTTTATCGGTTTGTGCGGTCTCACGTCATTATTTTTTTACGTTTTATACCTCTAAAAAATATCGAAGTTCTACACCCGTGACACCCAAAGTCTGGTGCAAATTTGAAACGAATCGGTTTGACCGTTCTCAAATTTTCGTGGCGCAAATTTTGTTTAGATACGTAAACACACAGCTGTACAAACATCTTTTTTTAACAACGTTTTTCGTATTTTAGAGACAAACATCAGTTAAACTGAACTTATATGTTTCGAAAATTTTGGCGATTCCAGTACTTCCTTACTAAATCAACCTCTGGCAACATTATGCCAGACCGCTGAGAGGTGCATATGCCTATATTTTTGATAGCCGATAGTAACATTCAAATTTGGATATTATCTCAAGTTCAGTGCCTTTTCTGAAACACTCTGCTTCTGTACCACAGGTCAACCTTAAACTTTTAATTGAAACATCATGTTCTAAAGCTTCAGTGGGTATACTAAATCCTTGTGTCTATACTAAATTTAGTCTTCCCTCTTTAATATATATATGATAAATAAAATATCTGAACCTTCATATACCGAATTAAAACCTGGTGTCTTGTCAGATTGTTTATTCTAACGTTTATCAATCAAATATATCCATCACGGTCTACCTTAAAAACGCTATTGTCTTTAAAAACGACTAAAATCTGCTTTTTGTGGTGAAATTACATAGACGTTTCTTTGGTGGTATTACTTGATTTGCCTAGAGTCAACCGTTCAGAGGCTACAGTACTATTACCGAGATGCGGCCTGCCGAATGTCAAAAAACACGAATTTCTAAAAAGTTTCGGTCCAGAAACCGAGGAACTGAGCCTATTAACAAGATTAGAACAGGTTAGCGTGTGGACCTACTATACTTAGGCACTTATTTTCCCGGAAGCTTTCAAAGTTGAGAGTGGTATCCCTATTAATTCTTTTAAACTGAATTAACTTCTTACTTTTATTTATATTTTATATTATATTAATGATATGTTTTAACTTTTGTATAAACTTCAAAAACTCGGTTTTAATAAAGAAAAAAAAACACTTTCCACATCCTGGTCGAACTTCCTTGGCTGCTATATCGTTGCTTTCAATAAGATTCTTATTTTGACTTGGAATTGTTCACTAGTATATTATTCGATTAATGTTGCTGGATATAATAAATATTTAGTTTTTAAATAGTTAAACTTCAGTGAAATCTTTATGTACGATAGTTAAACATTCAGACTTCAATGACCTCCTCTCTCTCTATGCTGCTAATACAACGGTATCCTATACAAGCGAATGATTAAAAAATCTTTAAGAAGGCGATATTTATTCCTATAATGCCACCAATCTTATATTTTACTTAAGTCGAACTGAATTAAAAAGTTAAATGCAAAAATTGTTCAAAATGGGGGACATAAGCAGTTGAGCGGAGACTTACTTCTATTTATGCAAATGAAAACACATTAAGTTGGTGAGCTATGTAAAAAATACACTAGTTACATACAGAGCTGTCTACTGAATACAAAAATGTACTTAAAGTAAAATAATCAGTACGTCGAAATATTTTAGTTACCGCTAAGTTAACCGTTTTTCTGTTATAAAAGGAAAATTATCTTTTTTTAATGGAACACTCCATATCATATTACTTTTTTAAAAGTACGTAGAATTCTCAGTATACTTTATTAAGAACACTTTTTATAAAAGTTAACAGTTTTTGCAAAAAAGGGTCTAATACCCGTAATTTAACGTATTACTTAAAATAACTGCACACAAAAGGTTACCTGATATGTTCGACAATGTCAGTTTTGTTGATTTTTCAAAAATGGATCGTTTAACTGAAACCCAAAAACTTAAAATTTTAATTTTACTGGGTTATGGGGATATAACGCGAAATCTGCAACATGTTTGTAACATTTTTAATGACAAATATCCTAACAGAAATCCAATAACTAAATCTACTGCAAGTAAAATTAACAAAAAAATTCGTGAAACTGGATAGGTAAAAGATAATGTACGTTATGGCAGATCTAAAAGTCCAACAGATGGCGATAAGGCTCTGAATGTTTTAATCAGTTTAGAAGAACATCCGCACCTTTCAACTATAATATTAGGAAGAGAAAATAAAATATTAAATAAAATAGAACCGACTTCAGAAAAAAAATATCGCTAAAAAGTAAAAAATAATATTTTATTTATTCATTAAATGTAGACATTTTGAGGTCGACGCTCAAATATAGTTGATTTATTTTGTATTACCTTAGATATAAACCAAATATATAGCTAGCCTTAAATCTTTTAAAACTGATGCCCGAATCACTTGCTCTCAGGCCCCTTTGCGAAACGGCGAAAGCGCAAACAGCTATTTCCATCCAATGGCTGAGCCCAAAGTCAAGTCAAATGGCAATATTGACTTCCTATAGGACATTTATAAATGTCCAAAAAGACCAATAACGAATTTTGAGATATGCGCAGAAATATTTTGGGGATCTTGCAACTGTTGGCTACGTTAGTACATGAAGATTTTAATGATAGCGTGTTATAGAAGATACACCTAGGTAAACTAAATGTAAACTATAAAACAAGTCCAACCCCAGCAGCGACCAAATTTACTCGCTAGTTCGACTTCAAAAAAGTGACGTGAGCCTGTCTGTATAACATATTAAAATCTGTATTAGATTAGTAAGTTTAAGGTTACTAGTGAGTATAGGTAATACGTGTATGTATATTTTAATAATTGATGTCTATATTTAAGGAATAAATAAAATGTTTTTTACTTTTTAGCGATTCATTTTTTTTTGTATTTTATTTCTCACTTTTTTTGTATTTTTTACAACTTACATTTTTAAGAATATTATAATTTGTAGTATATGTATTGTATATCTAATTGTATATGACATAATATAAAAAAATGTAAATTTAATTATAAAACTCGCAGTCTTTATCGCCCTTATACCTGTATCTTTTTTATATTATTATTACAAAAAAACGGATTTCAAATCAAAATATATGGGATCACCAGAGAAATGTCCTCTACAATTTGGGGATTGACTCATCAAAATCAGCGAAATCGATATGCGCGAACAAACATAAAAAACATACATAAACATTAAATACAATACATATAACCTCTTTTGAAGTCAGTTAATGACGTCTCACACATGTCCGTAGACCGACTTCTAAAAACCGAAAAGTTTCATCCGTACAAAATAACTGTGGTCCAAAACTCTCTGAGGAAGAACACACGATAGGCGCACCAAATGATGAAATATGAATATTTAGACCATGTTTTTTTTGGAAGTTGGACTGGACGTAGGGGTGCAGTAGATCGGTCTCCGGACTTGAAGCTCCTCGACTACTTTTGTGGGGACACTTTAAAAATGTATGTATGTGAATAGAAATCGAATGTAGACGAATTGAGGAGACACGCATTCTTTTTAATGTATTAAATGTTTTCCCAGAGTATTTAGCCTACTGTCAGGAAGTAAATGGACATTTACAACATCTTAAATACCTTACTTAGTGTCATTAATTTATTTTTTGTTGTATTAGGTATTTCTTTTTTGTATTGTATTGTTTCCGTTGTTTTTACAATCTACTTTTAAAGTTGAGACGCTGTTTTCAGTTGCTAGTATTTTGGTAGCAAGATGATGAATATTGTGCTTTCAAGTCTGTCAGAACGTACAGCATCTTTTACCTTATCAATTTCACGAATTTTTTTGTTAATTTTACTTACAATAGATTTACTTTTTGGATTTCTGTTAGGATGTTTGTCATTAAAAATGTAACAAACATCTTACAGGTTTCGCATTATATCCCCATAACCCAGTATAATTAAAATTTCAATTCTTTAGGTTTCAGTTAAACGATACATTTTTCAACAAAACTGACATTGTCAAACATATCAGGTAACGTTTTTTGTGCGGCTGTTTTAATAAAAGGTAATACATTAAATTTACAGGTATTAAACCCTTATTTTCGCAAAAACTGTAAAAAGTGCTCTTAATAAAAAGTATTGAGAGTTTTACGCAGATTTTAAAAAGTAATATAATATAGAGTTTTCCATTAAAAAAAATAATTTTTCTTTTATAACAAAAAAAAAGGAACTCGCCATTGGATTCGGTATAATTTCATACCTACCTGAGATAGTTATAATTTTTTTTGAACTTGGAAAAAATTCTAACTAACAATTAGAAAGTAAAAATAATTTCAATAAATAGGCATTATTGATGATTATAAAAATACCTTTATCTTTAAAAACAACTTAAAACAAATTTGACAAAAACTCTGTCTTAACGAGCAATGTGTTACAAAAAGAGATAACATGTATGTACATAAGTAAAGTCATTAGAAAGTAATACGCTGCCTTTTATGGCAGGGTTCTTGTCAATTTTCTCGGTGTGTAGAGCATACAGTTTCGGTGTACAAATGGTTTAGATACTTTTTTGTTATATTAGAATTAATAGAGTCCAGGAGGATAGAAGTTAAGGTATGATATGAAAATTTTTAAAAAACCATAGCAAGTTGAAAATTTTTATATAATGTGTTAAAATATATAAACTTTTCAAAAAAATGTATTTTTTTAACTATTAATTAAAATTTAAAAGCTAGTTTTTAATATTTACAGCAACGCATTAAATGTTACAGAAAAGATAATTTTTAACTTTATTAAGACATTTAACTTAAAAAATTTTATGCTCTAAAATTCTTATTCGAAATTTTTTCTTCTAGCTATATATAATTATTAGATACCGTAAACTAACATATCAAAAATTCATTCGAGCTGACCAATTAAAACTGACGATTTAAAAGTTCATTAATTAAATACTACAAAATTTTAAGCTAGGTTTAAACCTTAAAATTAGTCATTGAAGACGTGGGTGCCACCAAAACAAAATCCCAGTAGGGCAAAATTCATACTCATGACTAAAAAAAGAAACAAAAGTCATCTCTTTTGTGAACTATCATCAACATATGAAATTCCTGTGGCGGCAGAGTTATACTGCTAACAAAAAGAAGGTAATTTCTAATATTAATTGCTCCAGATTTATTTTTTAGATGACTCCTCTCGAGGGGGGAGGCGCCTATGATTGCAGAGCTTTCAAAGAATACGAAATTGTGTTTTTTTTAAAGAAACATCCAGTATGTATATTTATCAAATCTGTCAACATTGCACATAAAAAATGTTAATTTAATATCTGGATGAATGCAATATCAGAATTGTAGTAAATTGTTTAAATGAACTACAAATAGCAAATTTTATATTCTTAAACATCCGCACGAGTCCCACCGTTTGCCGCGTCTTGGTTGAAAAGTTTTTACTTCCCTAGTAAAAGAGAAGTATTGTAATCATGAAAAATCACCCTCCTAGATTTTTTCAGGTCTTCACGTTTCAGGGTCCCTAGATGCCGAAAAACATGTTTTCTGAATTCTGTCGGTCTGTCTGTCTGTCGGTCTACCTGTGTATCTATCTGTTCGCGACATAGCTAAAAAACTACTTACCCGATTGTCATATAGGGATGACCTGGTAACATTTTGGAAAAAATCCAGGACGGCGAAATAAAATGAAGCCTAGTGAACATGAGGTATTATGTTGGCATTAACTGGTAACATTTTGGTATGAATCCAAGACGGCGGAACAAAATGGCGGTTTAATAAAATATTTAAAAAGTCAGCCTGAAAAAACTGCTTAATGGATTGATTTCAAATTGTGTGCCATAAATAATTGTGGTATAGGGATCAACTAGTAAAACTGTGGTACTTATTCAAGATAGCCGAACAAAATGGCGGCCAAATAAACCCCCGTATTCACTAAAAAGGTTTAAGAGATAGAGCAGGTCTAGTTGCCATGGTACTTAAAACTCTTAGTTCGCCAGTTATGGTTCGCTTATGTCACTGTCATTTTGTAATTGTGACATTTAGGAAAATTAATTGTTCAATTATTAAAAATGTCATCTTAAACCTACAACTGTTAAGTTAGACCTGGTCTAAATTTAAACCCCTTTAGTGAATACGGGTGAAAATGTTTGTAATCGTGAAAAAATCACCCTCTCATGTTTTAAATATCTTCTCGTTTTAGCGTCTCTAGAGGCCAAAAAATATGTTTTAACAATTCCTATGGTCCGTTTGTTGGTCTGTCTCTCTGTCTGTCAGTTCGCAGCATACCTTAAAGACTACTTACCCGATTGACTTCAAATTCTGATAAAAATTAAGGGTCATATGGAGATGACCTGGTACTATTTTGGTAAAAATCTAATGTGGCAAAACAATGATAAACACATTATTACTAAAAAAACTTATTATCCAATTTATTTTAAAAAATTAACGTAAAAAAAATCTTGTTCAATTGACCTAGGATTCTGCAGAAAAATTAAATGTGAAAATGACGTAACAAAATAGCGGTATGTATCAATGTTGAAACTTGAATTTATTTTAAATTATGCTCAAAGTCAAGTGTGGCATAGGTAGAAAGAAACTGGTAAAATATTGGTAGGATACAATGATGGAACAAAATGGCGTTCAATAAAAATGTTTGAAAAGACCGTATATGTAACACATATATACCTTTACTATGTACTGAACTAAATTGTGTTACACTTCATTATTCCTAACAAATGGAAAAAAATCGTAACGACGGAAGTTCTGGGTAAAGGACATTTAAAAAGCGGATTCCGTTTAGATTCTTTGTTTAAATATATGAATAAAACTCATAAATTTTAGAAAAAAAATCTGACATAATAAGATTTATCAATATTTAATTATTAATATAAAAAATAATTTAATTATGACTGTAGACTTTAAAATCTGATAAATACTGTAAGTATCTAGATGACTGTAAGTAATTTAAGTATTTAGATATTTTAAGTATACCCCCGTGTCTTCCGCTCACACAACTGCATCCCATACGCACACATCGGCATCGGATGTAGCTCTGTTCATCAAAATAGTCCTTAATAGATGAAACACCAAATCTTTAAGAGGACAATACTTATTCTTATGATGTCACCAAAAGTGAAAGTAAAAAGCACAAAAAGTTGATTGCATAGGTTGGCATAGGTTTCAATAGGTTTTGCGTTGATTGAATTGTTTATATATGGGCCTTTGCATACTTAATAACCCTAGATAAAACACAGATAGAATGTATTCAGTTCATGTGTCCAGCGGTTTAGTTAGGTACTCTACCAAATAAACTTGCCACTCCAGGAAATATTTTTATCGAGTTTTTTAGCAATACGCGTAACAAATAATAAATATGTAAAAACCATATGAAGTCGAATAATGTCGAGTGTTATTCAAATCCTAATTGTACGGTTATGGTCTAAAAATGACCTATAGCTTGTTATAAACTCTCGACTCGATGAGAGTTTATTAGTCCTTGCCAGGATTCAAAAAGTTTGTTCGTCGGCGGAGTGTGAGAATGTACTTTTGATACATTTTTACCTTTCGGTCGCTATATCTCGGAAACGGTTTCAGATAAACTTTGTGTATGTTTTTAGAGCATAATTGGGGCTCTCGAAGGGTACCAAACGAATCTTCGTATCGTTTTTGTTTTTTCGCTTATTAAAAAACATGCTTTTCCGAGTTTTTTAAAATTTTCCATAATCCATGCCGAAAAAACTGAAATACTGATTTGAAACTTTTAAGGAACGTTTCATTTTACAGTCTCATAAACCTTATTGAAAATGAGATCGATCAAAGTTTTAAAACTATTTTTTTATTTTTAAACCTCGTTTTTTGATCAAAAACAAGCATCTATTGATCGCCTTGAATTCTGGGGGCCAAACGGTTCAAGTTTTCGACAAAAACCAAAAAGATTCTGATGATAAGAGAAAAAAATCTTATAAATCTTTAAAAATATTCAATTCTTTTAATTTTTTTGCTTTCGCTCGCTAAAAATAATTAAAAATTGCCATCGAGCAAAATTAATGAAGCAGCAAAGAGGTACAAAACTGCATTTCAAGTTTGCAGCTAAATTCTTCAGGAGAAAAACTACTTACGTGTAAAGCAATAAATGTTTTTTCCCATTTGATGGTATTTGTCCGGCACTGACCAATATTGATTTTTATTATAAATCAGCAAAACACTCTGAAGTTCTGGGGTATTTTTTTCCTAAAAGCACATAGATATCTCGAGGCCCTGCCGAAATATCAACCCTATCGGATACAAATTTAGAAAGTTACAACTTTTTGAAAATTAAGCTAACCACGAAGGTGCTCTTACTTTAAACCAAAATATAGCCAAAGTTTTTACTTTTTTTCACACAAAAGCAAAGCGGATTCAAAAACTTTAATATATTTTCTACAACTTCCATTTGAAACAAATTTGGTGAAAATAGGAAAGCTGCCGCTAGGTAAAGGTACGTTAGGAAAATATGCTTCTATGGAGTTCATCGTAGAGGATAAATTTACGCATCTTTAAGATCGGATATTTTTTAGATTGTTTATCTAAAAATCTCGGACAAGTTCGTAAACCAGCAATATCGGGACATTGTATGCCACTTAAAAAAATAAAAAGCGATAAATCTGGGTAACTTTGGAGGCATTTTGCGGGACCGAAACCTGATCTATTTAGTCAAGGTGAGACGGGGGTTCGATAGGAAACTTAAACGAGATTTGAAATTAATACAGGGTACCTATTCATGTCGAAAATGATAGCGAAGCCGTTAAAATTAAAAAAAAACTAAATAAACTCTTTTTGACTTTAAATGTCACACACATTTCATGTTTTTTTTCGAAAGCAGTATTTCTGAGCGAGAAACGTTTGCTGAGCCCAAAAGTGCTTCCAAAGAGTTAAAAATCCACGGCGAAAAATTACGCTCTGTTTAACAGGACAACAGCTTCAATTTTTTTGTTGTTCTCGATTAGTGTTTCACATCCGGCCCTGTAGCATCTAAACGATTTATCCTAGGCGAACTTAGTAAATATACCAAATAAACGCCTATGTTTTCTTTAAAAACTGGTACCACATTTAGCCCGATCGGTAACTAGGTTGATTTTTGAGACATTTTTGAACTGTGCATGCTCAGGTTCACTTTTAATCCCCGTAGGATGGCATCGGTACCAACTGGGGAAAAAACGAGAAGGCAGAACGAAAGCTCCATATTTCCGCTGCAAGGCATACATTTCATTATTTTTTGTTCCAAGTCGAGAAAATGGGTAAAATAGAGTTTCAAAAAATTCTTATTTTTATTTTGAAACTTCTATCAATTAAAAACTCGTAAAAGCATCGATTTGCCTTGACAACTGAGTTAAAAAAAATTGCTAAAAAGTTAAAAATAACATTTTATTCATTCCTTAAATATAGACATTTTGAAGTCGGCACCCATAGCTACCTCACCCAGCTATTACGAAATATAGTTCATGTATTTTATATTACATTACATATAAATCAAATATATAGCTAGCCTTAAATCTTTTAAAACTGATGCCCGAATCACACGCTCTTTTGTGGAACTGCGCAAGCGCAAACAGCTATTTCCATCCAATGGCTGAGCCCAAAGTTAAATGGCAATATTGACTTCCTATAGGACATTTATAAATAGACCAATAATGAATTCGCATTTTGAGATATGCGCAGAAATATTTTGGGGGCCTTGCAACTGTTGGCTAGGTTAGTGCATGCAGATACACCTAGGTTAACTAAACGTAAACTATAAAACAACTCCATCACCATCAGCGATCAAATTTATTCGTTAGTTCGACTGAAACTGAATAACATATGAAAAATCTGTATTAGGTTAGTAAGTTTAAGGTTGCTAGTGAGTATAGGTAATACGTGTATGTATATTTTTTTGTATATAATAATACTGGTTAGTCATTATTTCAAAATGTCTATATTTAAGAAATAAATAAAATATTATTTTTAATTTTTTAGCGATTTTTTTTGAAGTTGGTTCTATTTTTTTAAATATTTTATTTCTCACCTTTAAGTGATTTTTTACAAGTTACATTTTTAAGAATATCATAATTTGTAGTATATGTATATCCAATTATATAAAACATAACACAAAAAGTGACGAATAGAGAAGTAAACGACACTATTAAAATTAGATTTTACAATATATACTTAGGAAAAATAAATGAAATAATTTCAATATTAATATCAGAGCTGTTTACTTAGTTAATTTTTGTATAGTGTACTTTAATATAAATTACTGTCATATGTTTCTTTTACCACCACCTGCAAACATACATACAAATTATAATGAGGGTAGTCGGTTAATAACGTTTTATTCATACCGAATGTTCATTTTTCGAAAATGTCAAGTAAAATACTGGATTTTGAGGTTGCACATTTTCATGGTCACCTCGTATACATAAAATTTCCTTTTAGCAAATGTGATTGTATGTCTATTACACACCTCAATGCTTTAGTTTGAAAACGGTATTTTAAAAAATGTAAATTTAATTACAAAACTTGCTGCCTTTATCGCCCTTATACCTGTGTTTTTTTTATATTGTTATTACAAACAAACCGCTAAACGGAATTCAAATCAAAATTAGGACCACCAGGAAACGTGCTCTACAATTTGGCTGACTCATCAAAATCGGCCAAGCCGTTTAGACAATATGCGCGAACAAACATAAACAAAAATAAATACAGGTCTGAGAACCTTCTCCATTTTTGAAGTCTTTGTCAATATAAAAAAAGGTTTAATGAGAAATATAAAGGATATTCAAAATCAATATAGGATAGCTATACTTTAGGTGCAGAGAAAGTGGTCGAAATTCAAAAGTATCATTATTTTCATACATTTCGCTATTTTTCTTCCAGAGAGTAATAGTGGGCCAGAATTGTTTATGGAACCCTAAAGTTCCCTGGAGGAATTAAAAAACAACGTCACCGGCTTATACAGGATGCTCGATTTAAAAATAAATTTGCAATTTTTTCTACATATATTCTACTAGTGTTTTACGTTTGGCCCTGTAGCATCTGAACGGCTGATCCTATGCGAATCAAATAAATACTGGTGTGAAATCCGGCCATATCAGTGTTCGGAGTGAATTTTGAGTAATTTTTGAATTTTAGCGTGCACAAATTATGTTCGTCATGTTTTGATCCTTCGAAAAGTCGTATCGGAACCTCCTGGTATAAAAACAATTAAATATATCAAGAATTGAATCTTTTTGCTACAAGACATAGATTTATATTTTTTTTACCCGAAGTCGGAAAACTAGATAAAATCCAGTTTCGCATAAAAATGCATTTACTTTCCATTTGCCATTGAATTTTAAAGCCGAAATGCCTCCAAAATTTGCAAATATAAATTGATCTATCTATCTTGAACGCCTTGTGGATCGGTGAAAATGGATATACATCTCGAAAAGTATAGAAATATCAGGAATCCTGTCCAAATGAAGTATTTTATATACGAAATGAAGGTCGCTATAATACAAAATAATAAATAAAAGGATTGAGTGGAGACCCAAAGATGTGTACATTTATTTTCTACTTACTAAGGGATTTCAACCTTTTAGGTAACAGTACGAAATGTTTACTTCTTCCAGTATGTTTAGTTACGGCTGGTAAAGTAGACTCGGAATAATTGCTTTCTTCGATATACGCAGGACTTATGTTCTTATTTTTTGCTACATACCATACGTTATTCGGTATTTAAAGTGCCGCTGACTTTAGTATGTTATATGGTTTCGTGATATATATTTATATTTAGTGTGTTAAAGCGACCTAGTTCATAGTAGTGTCATTTTCCAATAACAGGGGGATTCAACAGCAGCTTTAATTTATTTTTTGACATTAAGTATTGGATATATATAGTCGCCGCTTTTTGTAATTTCTAAAGCTATTACGGTCTATTATGCTTATATTTACGATAATCATCAGTAACCAGTAAGTATTTCGGATGTTTTATACAAGGCGTATTAGAAACTAAATATTTTTATCAAAGCATACGTGGTATACATTGATAGTAGTGCATTTAGAACTGCAAAATATTTTCTTAGTGTAAATTTTAGACTGTTAAAAATTTATATTTGAGATTTTCCATTACGACCATTACCCTACCATATTTTACTTTTCCATATAAGAGCTTATATATTGTATTATTAATATTAATATAATTAATTAGGGGTAGTAAATATAAGTTAGGTTTTTCTCAATATTTCAGAGGCCTTAGAAAATAAAAACCATATTTAAAGAAAAACATTATAATGCATGTATGGATATGTGTCAATGTATATACAAAATTCGCGCAAACGATAACTTGAGATCAGTCACACCAATTAATTTCAAATTTGCACCAAAAATAGTATGGGCCAGAGTCTAGCGGGATTTTGGAAGTTATGGACATAGATCTTTGATATTTTTAAGGGGTATAATAAGGTAATAAATTCATATTTTGAGAACCCATAAACCGATAACAGTCAAATCGAAAACAGATATAGTTGAGCTATTGGTTTAACATGGAAAAATTGTCATTGAGCTAGATATTGCATTTTTTTCTGTTTACCTATATTTTAAAAAACACATATATTCTTTCAAATATACAGGACACTTGAAAAAAAATTGTATTTCAGAAACATTGCCTAAGAACGGTAAAACACGCCAAATTTATTCTATTATTTTGTAAACTAAACATTTTTTTTTGAGCATCGATATTATAAACGGTAAACCCCGTATTCACTAAAAAGGTTTGAGTTAGACGAGGTCTAGTTGCTATATATATATATATATATATATATATATATATATATATATATATATATATATATATACATATAACTTAGAAGTAAGAATTACTCCTTCACCATTTTGTCGAGAGTCGACCAAAACATGACGCTATGTTTGTTTCAAGGGTTAAGGAGTCATGGTAACTGCTCCGGCAAGGCTCATCAGGCAGTTTCCTTGGGGGGTATCGGTATTCAAACTGAAATACCAAAACCCTGGAACAAACAAGGAGTTATATATATATATATATATATATATATATATATATATATATATATATATATATATATATATATATATATATATATATGTATATATATATATATATATATATATATATATATATATATATGATTACTTTTTATTTTCTTGGGTTAGGGTCCTCGTGAATTAAATTAACACATTTCGTTTGACAGAACTCATGTTACAAAGTTTTGACGTTTCGATCAACTTGGTGATCTTCATCAGAATACAATTTTTGGTCTATAAAGAAATTTATAAAAATCAGGAGATAGACTAGAACAACAATTCGATGTCTTACCTCATTAAAACCAAAATCCGAAGATTATGTCAATATAAGATAATAAAACATTTTTAAAAATTCTAAACTAAGTTTGTACATATATAAACTAACAAACACGAAAACAACGAAAACGACTACTGACTTATTTTACCATGTTCTGAAAGAGAGAAATTTATATCTATTAAGGGGTTCAACTCAGTTTCTTAATTTATGATTTTAATTTATGTATTACTTAATAAGATTATGATATATTTTACTGAGTTGTTTTGTATCGGTTTTTGCATTTATAGAGTGTTTATTTTTTTGTATCTCTATCATTTCGTGGAATTCTCTTCTTTTTTGATGGTGTTCGGATTTTAAAATTTTAACATTGTCAAAATCGAAAGAATGTTTGCTTTCACTAGTATGTCTTGTTAATGCCGTCGTGTTCTTTTTGTCATATTTGTGTCCTTGTATTCTATTTTTTAAGTACTCACTGGTCTGTCCAATGTATACACCATTGCAATCCTTACAAGGGATCTCATATACTATATGTGTTCTTTTTTCTTTTGCAGTTTTTGATTTTAGTTTAATGAAGTTGTTCTTTAGGAGGTTATGACCCTTATGGCTGACTGTAATGTCGTGTTTTTTAAATACATGTTGTAAACTTTCCGATATTTTTGGTATATATGGTAACGATATGTAGTTGGTGTTATTTTTATTAGGTCTCATGTTTTTGTTAGAGGGGTGGTTATTGTTGTAAAATTTATGGATCTTTTTTTTTAAAAATGCTGTTAATAATTTTTTGAGGATAGTTGTTTATCTCTAAGGCTTGTTTTGCTTTTTTAATGGATTTTTCCCTGTATTCAGGATCCGATAGTTTTATAGCTCTGTCTGCAAAATCTATGACGACTGATTTTTTTTGGCACAGAGGGTGCTGGAAGTCAAAATGTAAATATCGAGAGGACCAAGTGTCTTTAGTGTACCATTCGGTTTTAATGGTGTTTTCTATGTGGTGTAATGTGAGGTCTAAGAAATTAATTTTGTGATCTATTTCTTCTTCTATGGTAAATTGTAGTTTGGGGTGATAACTATTAAAGCTTTTTAAAATATCTTGACATTTATTTTTAGCGACTGCAGCTAAGCAATCGTCAACGTATCTATAGAAAAAATGAACGTCAGAATTAGATTTTTTTATTGTTGTTTCTTCCAAGTCCTCCATTACTAATTGGACAATCACACTGGAAATAGATGCCCCCATAGCGCAACCATCAACCTGTTTGTAGAATCTGTCATTATACACGAAATATGTAGAGTTGAGTGTGAGCTCAATAGCATTTAGAAATTCATCAAGTGGAATATCTGTGTATTGTTTTATCAGATTCCATTTTTTAGTTATAATTTCTTTTGCTAAGTTAGTAGGGATATTGGTATATAACGATATAACATCCAAGGATCTTAATATATGGTTGTCAGGTATTCGTATATCCTTAATTTCATTTTTTAGATCTACCGAGTCTTTTATGTAATATTTATTTTTGTTAATGATGTTTTGTAAAATATTTTTTAGAAATTTTGATAGATTCTCAAAGGGTGACTGGATGCAAGAAACAATTGGTCTTAATGGAATATTTTGTTTGTGAATTTTTGGTAGGCCATACATTTTTGAAGGTAGAGCATTTAGGATTTTCAGGCTCTTGGCGGTATTTGGTGATATATACATTTTGTTTTCCCACCGGGCTACTACGTCGTTATTATTTCTTTGAAAAATGTTAGTCGGGTCGTTCTTTAATTCCTTGTAAGTGTTTGTGTCATGTAATAGGTCAGTCATTTTTTTGTCATATTCGGCAAAATACATAATAACAGTTTTGTTTGATTTGTCAGGTCTCAAAATTCTTAAGTTTTTGTTCTTTTTAATAAATAGTTTAGTTTGTTTGACTTTGCTTAAAAGTTGTTTTTGTTTCCTTGTTTTTGTTGTTTGGCTTAACTTGTTTTTATAATTAGTTATAATGTTGCAGCATGTCGATCTTAACTGATCTTTAGTTTGTGAAGTCAAGTTTAATATTTATATGTATATATATATATATATATATATATATATATATATATATATATATATATATACATATAAATATACATATACATATATATATATATATATATATATATATATATATATATATATATATATATATACAAATTGTAAATAAACTTGCAAATAAGAAAAGAGAGCTATTTTCACCCTAGTGTATTCAATAAAAAATACTCTCTTTTAGCCGAAAAGCTTAAGCAAAAGTTTCTCTCCTCGAACAGTACGTATGCGATGTTCTCTTGGCTTACTGGACGGATTTAAATAGGGTTTTCACCATGTTGTAGAGAGACATTTCAGGGTGTTTTTAATTTTAAAAATACAAGTTAATGGTAGAAAATGTACCGAAAAACGAGAAAATCTTACAAAGTGCCTTAATTACTTATATGGAAAGTGCTCATATCAAGAATAAATAGTGAAATTGTGTTTGGTTAACAAATAACATAAAAAATGTATTATATCGGATATCAAAAAACAGAAAAAAAGTTTCGCGCAACCCCATGAAATAGCTATTAAACTAAAAAACATAATAAAATTAATTTACGCTCATTTTAACATCAAAATTAAATGTTATTTTTCCGATTTTTCCGGTTACAACAGTTAGGTCAGGCAATTTTTCCACTTGAAAATTAAATATGAGGAACAAATTCTTTAAAATTTATAGGAAGGAATTAATCGTGTGAATATTTCTTGAATAAGGTGGAAGGAAATAACACTACTTTTTTTGTTGAAAAATATATAAAAAAATATATTAGAAAATATTTTCAATTTTATTGTCTTGATTTTTATTTTTAACGATGTACTCTCAAAAGCATACCGCTCGAAAAAGTGCAGAACCGAAACATGTACCCCTTCGTCTCGCTCACCATTTTATGTATATTGTTAATTTTTTAATCTGTTAGGAATCCTAGATTTATTTCATTTAACATTTTGCACTTCAAAATTAAATTGTCTTCTAATAACTGGTTTCGAATGTACACATTTTATGTATTACGAGTATTAAATAATTTTGCTAAAGGTTTGTGTGTGTGTGTGTGTTTGTTTTAATTAGATGTTGCTGCTTTAATGTTATGCGTTAAATGGCCATCAGAATAGGCTCTTGGAAAAAGATCAATTACATCGTATAGCACCATACAATAGAAAACGTAAAAAATTAATTTTGATATGTTAGGTAAAAAAATATATATTTTCTAGCAAATTCCAGAAATTTAAATAACTAATATCGCATTTTTGCAAAAAGTTTAAATTTGCCCGCTATACTTTTTGGTACCATCCTATATAAAATACACTACTAAGTATAAATACCGATGAAGCCTTACACATTTCAAATTTAACATTTTTTTTTCACCTTTTAAAGCAACATCGGAATTAGATATATAATAATATAATATAATAAAAAACTAAAATAGTAAAGGTTGTCTCAAACAATTCTGGACAGGTTAAGCAATTACTGTTACGTCACAAATTTTTTTCTAATAATTACTTAAATAATGATGCACTTCTAGTGATAAGATATTAATGTACAACAAGTCTTATAAATAAAGTGAATTATCGAAAATACCAATTATTAATATAATTCACTAAAACTTAAATACTCCACTTACAATACTAAAAAACTATAAAATTCAAATAGATTTTTTCGTAAAACTGTATTGCTAAAACTAAAAGTTGAATGTATACGTTAATAGCCTATTACTAATATTCTTATAATTAATTCTCAATTTACATATAGTGTGTCTCCTTAATTAAAGCATTTCAACTAAGGGTCACGTGAGAAATAAAATGTGTTTTGTAGATTTTCTAAAGTTTTAACTTTTCATTTTTTCCATTTTTACTTCCCTCGTAAAAGGGAAATCGTGAAAAAATCACTCTCCGAGATTTTTTCAGATCTTCCCGTTTTAGGATCCCTAGATGACCTGTCGGTCTGTCTGTCTGTCTGTCTGTCTGTCCGCGGCGTAGCTAAAAAACTACTTACCCGATTGACTTGAAATTTTGTTAAAAAATTAATGGTCATATGGGGATGAGCTGGTAATAGTTTGGTAAAAATCCACTATGGCGAAACAAAATGGCGGTTTAGTGAAATGTTAAAAAAATTGTAATTAAAAAACTGCTCATTCAATTTATCTCAAATTTTGCAAAAACATCAAGTATTATGTTGGAATCAACTGATAACGTTTTGGTACGAATCCAAGATGGCGGAACAAAATGGTGGCTACTAAAATATTTAAAAATTCAGCCTGAAAAAACTGCTTAATGGTTTGATTTCAAATTGTGTGCCATAACTAATTGTCATATAGGGATCAACTAGTAAAATAGTGTTACTAATTCAAGGTGACCGAACAAAATATCGGCCAAATAAAATGTTTGTAATCGGGAAAAAGTTACCCTCTCACTTTTATACATCTTTACGTTTTGCCGTAGCTAGATGCCAACAAATATATTTTATCAACTCCGTCGGTGTTTCTGTCTGTCAGTTCGCGGCATAGCTTAAAAACTACTTAACCGATTAACTTTAAATTTTGATCAAAAATTAATGATCATATGGGGATGGCCTGGTAAGATTTTGATAAAAATCCAATATGGCATAACAAAATGGCGGCTTAGTGAAATGTTAAAAAAATTATCATTACAAAACTACTCGTCAAATTTATCTCAAATTTTGCAAAAATATCAAGTATTATATTGGAATTAACTGGTAATATTTTGGTACGAATCCAAGATTGCAGAACAAAATGGCGGCTTAATAAAATATCGTCTGTCGGTCTTTCTGTCTGTCTGTCAGTTCGCGGCGTAGCTTAAAGACTACTTATCCGATTGACTTCAAATTTTAGTCCAAAATTAAGGGTCATATGGGAATGGCCTGGTAAGATTTTGGTAAAAATCCAATTTGACGAAACAAAATGGCAGCCTAGTTAAATTTTAAAAAAGTAATTATTAAAAAACTACTCATCCAATGTATCTGAAATTTTGCAAAAAGCATCAAGTATTATGTTTAAATAAACTGGTAACATTTCGGTGCGAATCCAGCAGGGCGGCTTAATAAAATATTTAAAAATTGAGACTGAATAACTACTTAATGAATTGATTTCAAATTGTGTGCCCTAGCTAGTTGTTGTATAGGGGTCAACTAGTAAAACTGTGGTACTAATTCAAGATGGGGGAACAAAATGGCAACCAAATAAAATATTTGTATTCGTGAAAAAAAAATCACCCTCTGAGATTTTACATATCTTCACGTTTTAGCGTCCCTAGATGCCAACAAATATGTTTCATCAATTCCGTCGGCCCGTCTGTCTATGCGGCATAGGACTAACCCGATTGACTTCAAATTTTGATAAAAAATTAAGTCATATGGGGATGATCTGGTAATATTTTGGTAAAAATCGAGTATGGCAAAAACAAAATGGCGGCCTAATAAAATATTAAGAAAAAATGTTATGAAAAAGCTACTTGTCGAATTTATTCCAAATTTTGCATAAACCTCAAGTATTATGTTGGAATCAACTGGTAAAATTTTGGTACAAATCGAAGATAGCGGCACAAAACAAAAAACATTAAACTACTTAATGATTTCAAATTGTGTGCCATAACTAATTGTGGTATAGTGCTCAACTAGTAAAACTAGTTACTAATTTAAGATGGCGGAACAAAATTGCGGCCGTGAAATGTAATCGTGAAAAATTCACCCTATAGATTTTACATATATCCACGTTTCAGATGACAAAAAACATGTATTATCAATTCCGTTCGCGACATAGCTTAAATACTACTTACCCGATTGACTTCAAATTTTAACCAAAAATTAAGGGTCATATGAGGATGACTAGGTAAAATTGTGGTAAAAATCCAATATGGCTGAACAATGTTAAAAAAAATTGTTAGAGTAGTGTATTATATAGGGTTAGGATCCAGTAAAAAAAACAAAGTCTTTTTTTAAATTATCGACGTTTCGCAAATTAATTTGTACATTCTCAAGACACATATAGATCCTATTTCCTGCAGGAATCCAATATTATCAGTCTTTACCTACTCCGTTGGTCCGCAGATATTTCCTAGATATTAAGTTTCTAAATGGTTTTCGTTAACAACCCTCATGTTGTTATGTTACAGTGGTGTATTATTTGGAGTTCCAGTAAAAAAACAAAAGTCGATTTTTAAATAGTCGACATTTCTATATCCTACGTGAAACCTATACTATCAGTCTTTACCTACTCCGTTGGTTCGCAGATATATCCCACATATTAGTGGTATATTATTTGGGGGTAGGAAATATCTGCAGACCTACGGAGTTGGTTAAGACTGATAATATGGGTTTCATGTAGGATATAAGATCTATGTCCTAAGAATGTAACAATATAGTTGCGAAACGTCGAAATTTTAAAAAAGAGCTTTTGTTTTATTACTGGATCCTAACTAATCTGGGAAGTATCTGCGGACCAGCGGAGTAGGTAAAGAGTGATAATATGGATTTCAATTTAAGATGGCGAAACAAAATGGCAGCCAAATAAAATTTTTAAAAAGTCAATGTGAAAAAATCTTGTTCAATTGATTTTGCAGAAGAATTAGATGTGAAAATAGCATAAACTGGTACGAATTCAATATGACGTAGCAAAGTGGCAGTATGTGTCAATGTAAAAACTGCTTATTAAATTTATTTTATTACGCCCAAAAGTCAAGTGTGGCATAGATAGAAAGAATATGGTAAAATATTGATAGGAATCCAATATGAGGGAACAAATAAAAATGAAAAGACACATATATACTCTGACTATGTACTGAACTAAATTGGGTCACACTTCACTATTCCTAACAAATGGAAAAACATCATAACGAGGGATGTTTTTTTTCTAAGTTCTTCAGATTTACAAATGACCGTCATCTTAAACTTGGTAACTTTAATGACCTCCTTTTTTTGGTATAAGTTAATGACAAAAAGAATATTCAAAAAATATACTATTCAAACCCCTTGTTATTTGTTTTTTTTTAAATGGCGCCTAGCCAGAATCTTAATTTTAGGCACAAGGTTTTGCGTAATAATCCATTCCTTTTTAATACCATCATCAATTTTTTTATTTAAATACTGATTTTTTATTTCACTATTCGTTACCTTTTATAACCATAAATTAAATTATGATAAGAAAGTCATATCATACCATTTTTTGATCTTTTTGAGAAAATTCGTATTATTTGAAAAATAATACGAAAAAACGCCATCTAGTGACCACTAATAGAATTATTATGGTACAGTTAATAGTTCCACGTGAAAAGCCCTTTTTCCATTTTTGAGATGCTGGTACGCCTCATGGTGGCCATTTTTCGAACTTGAAAATAATTGCCAGCCGATTTACCCATAAATATTTTTCCCCATGATTGTATGATCAACGGTTACTGAGTTATGGCCGGAGACCATTCTTAATTGGACACCGGGTACAATAATATCCTACTACTAAAATGATATTACACTTTCATGAATTATGAAAAATCGGGTGAACCTAACGTGTTTGCATATACTGTCTAGAATTTTATAACACACCCTGTGTTCGATACATTTTTACTTAAATATCCAAGTTACAAATTGATTAAATCTAGATTTTCATATAATGCAATATAGCTGAGCGGCTTAGCAACAGAATAGTTCACTTATGCTTAAAAGCATAGATTTGAAAATTTTCGATTTCTGTCTGTATTTTTACATGCTGTTGTAAACATTACTGAAAGTAACCATTTTACTATGAGAAGCCCGTAAAAACCGAGATAGCGGCTGATAAAATCGATCAATTTATTGTTAATATTGAATTTTATTGATCTTCGAATTTAATATATACTTATAACTATATTGCATTAGCGAGCATCTTTTTTTACATCAAAATAAGGTTTTATTGCTTGAAATTTATTAATAAATATACATTTTATGATGACGATACAATTTATATAGGAATATTCAATACACAAACAAATCTTAAGAGTTAAAGCTAAAATTAAACAAGAAACAGAAGTATAAACAGATAACCATAGCACCAGTAGTTCATACGACATAAAGTTTTGGATTAACGTTTTGATCATTTAAAATAATGAAATATTTAAAATTGAACACATACTGTTCAGTCGTAAAGTTATACTAGTTTCTAAAATGATTAGACCCTAAAACGTGTTTATATATTTTTTTTTCGACAAAGAATGCAAATGCCACAATTTTAGTATAAAAACACAATAAACAAATTTAAACTGAATTTAAAGATATAAAATACAAATTTTTAACAATCTCCTTTACACCCCGCACTGTAGTGTACGTAAGATTAAACTTTTAGCATTTGCACCCTTGTTCCTTACACTTGCATTACTTCAAAGTATTTTAGTAGCACTCCAATGTAAATCCTACTTGTCACTAGTCACTTTGTTCCATCCAACTAGTTGGTAACTCGAGATCTATAGTGGGTGTTTGACCCCATAATGACCTTCCAGCCATTTTGACATGCTTTAAGAGAGCTGCTTTGGTTTGGTGAAGGAATGTTTCGAATTTTTACTTTTTCCGTAAATAACTTCTTCATTGCTTCGTCGAAGCCATCATTGTTGCCTGGTCATGTTATATAATATGAAGACGAATCATTTAATAATGTCAAAATATTCATCTGATATTTTTTCGGCTGCTAAGCCCTTCCTTGTTGTCCAGATCTTCTTCTTTTCATGAACAGAAAGGCCGAGAACCGTATCAGAGCCTGTCAGGGCATGAAGCGTAGGAATAGCACGTATCATTGGCTCATAACTTCATTGAAATAATTTAAAACTGTACAATGACAACCAATACCACCGTGTTAGTATACAGTTTTCTCTTACAGAATAAACATATTACTAAATCGTCTTTATTTGTATTTATAGTTCTTTTCCATGCTCTTTCTAGCTGTATTGTAGTGCAGTTTAACTTCCATGCATTATGATATCTTTTACTACTAGCCACCATGCTTTCTTCAGTACCTGACTCATCTTCTAATTTCCCCATTCTTTGAACTGAATATTGCTCAAGTTGTTCTTACATGTTTTTCTTCCAGCGAATAGAAAGCGAGATAAATCACATTCAAATTTCTTTTTCAAGAAACCATTGATATCGAGACCAGTCACAATGCGCCAACTTGGGATTATACATTTGCGATTATCAGAAACAATATATTCACGTCGCAAAAATCAAGGTTTGGTCACCATTTTTTTTTCAGGGTGTCAAAGACAATTTTAAAGCGACTCAGAATCCTTAAATTATTTTTTAAGATGTACTAAATCACCATGCAATATTTCATGCTTTTGCACATAAGTTAACGATTTTGTTGATAATCAATCTAAGCTATCCGCTGCACTAATATGTGTATTAAATTCAAGGCCTCTGTAATGTCAGCTATTTATAAACATTTTCGACAATTTTTTTAACTTCCATTTAATTTTCATATCATAACATATCATAATTTCGGCAAAATCTGACTGTTTATTCTAGCGTAACAGAGTTTTTGTTAAAGAAACTATAATACTAATGCTTTAGATGCAGTCGAACATGAAACAAAAATAAACTCTTGTATAAGTTTATTTTTACCACCGCCTGTATTAACTTTTTATCAAAATTATTCTAAGCGACTACCTAAATGAATGCGTATTAAGTATTTAAAATCAAATAGTAAAAGTATTTAAAATCAAAAGCTAAAATCAATAAAAAAATTTTCATTCCACATGGAAAATGCTAATTTACAACTCATGTCAAAAACTAGCTTTAGGAATAAGTTGTGGCGCCACAAAAGGTTTTGATTAGGAGGTGGAGAACAAGAACATATCATATTTTAAGAAAAAAAAATACTAAAATATGCGGTTCTTTTAAGAAACATGTGTTTCTATAGGTCTGAAGCGTGTACTGCGATAAACGTATAAACGAAAAAACTTATAATAAATATGTACGATACTATTAGGTCTTGCACAAGTAAATGATTAATTACTTATACAAATGACCAAGCCAAATTGCTAAATCAAAATACTTATTCGGATAAATGTTCGTATATCTTTACAAAAGAAGAATTTATTTCTACTAATTTTTAATCTCTTTTTTTCAGAAATGTGAAAAGCCCATCATGAAAGACCAGTCTTACAAGATTGACTCTAAAACTGGGAAACCACACTGCGTTAAATGTTGAATTTTTAAACAATATGCTTGTCCAATATTTTCTTTTCACTAAAAACTTATTTTAGCATATTTAAGCTTAGCTGTTCGTACATTATTTTGTTAATAAAAATAATTATTTTAAAAAGGCGTTTTGTTTAATTTTAATTAATTGTTTTAATTTAGTGGATATTTTCCAACAGCTAGAACTAGAGTAATTCGCTCCGAGACGTTGCAGATGGGCGTTGGAACACATTTCATTGGTCGATGAGTGAACACAAGAAAGTACAATAATACTCCTCTGAATTCGCCAATTGCCGTCGGAAAGCCAAATGAACTCGTTATAGGTTAATTTTGTTATAGGAAAAATAATGGATCTAAACAAAACAGATTATAAATTCAAAACAGGTATAAAAATTAAAAATTGCTAATTATTAACAATACTTCAAAAATCGAAATCAGTTTAATTTTGATGTGTGGGATTATTTCTCAACATCAAAATTTTATATTAATTATTCTATTAAAATCTACTAATATGCAACAAGCGTTCCAGCTATATCAGAGACAATTTTCATAATACTAGGGTGTGCTAGAAAATTGAGCTGGATACGTTTTATTACATATAGTTAAGAGCATTTTAAAAAATCAGAGAGTATTTTCGAAGCGAGGCAAGCAAGAGGGGGCAAAACAGACGCAATAATGGTGAGGAAATGAAATACTCTGTACAATTTTAGTTGTATTTTTTTTTTCGACAGAGAAGCAGAATTATATCTATATAATGTTTAAAGCACTTTCAGCTATCGGAGTATTATGCCTACGAATATCTATCAACACAGTATTTTCGACTGATTTTTTGGAAGAAATATACATATTTTATTAAATATTAGTACAGAAAAGGCCTTCGTTCACCCACCACCACTCCCTCTCAAGAGAATGTGCAAGGACAATAAATCTTGTTTAACCCAACTATGTGACATTTTTTAAACCTGTTTTTTTATTTATGTAACCTACCCAATTAATTTTCTTGAAATTTCATGTAACGTAACAAAAGCCACATTGAGTCTTACCCAATCACCACAAGACGTAATTTTTATATACACCTCTACGGAGTAATATAATAATATAATACAACACAATAATTTTAACTGACAAAAACACTAATAAATTACCCTGTCACTATTAATACTACTTCGAGTGATTATTAAACACAAACAAAGACCCTTCCCTTGTCCCTCGCCGAATGAATGACAGTCGGTTTGCAGATAAAGATATCTTCGATTTTAAAAGCTTTGACAGGTCGAGTTATACAGAATACTGGTGTAAGGTTTTATATATATATATATATATATATATATATATATTTTTATATATATATATATATATATATATATATATATATATATATATATATATAGGTCTTGATACACCGTATGTTTTTGAAATCAAACGTTTTTTTTTACCTTTTAATAGTTGTTGTTGTTTAATATTTGTTAAACCTGATTTCTCTCTATGTTCAACTGTCATGTTCCTTATTTGGAACAATTTCTTAAAACTTTCAACAGTTGTCCTATGTTTCTCAAAATTAATTTCTCTCTACGTTCAACTGTTTATGCTTCTCACAACTAATCAGTCTTATATATCTCCCCAAACCATCACAGAGCCTCCATTAAATAAAGTTGTTTCACGTAGGTTACAGCGTATCCTCAATAGTCCACATTACACTGGCGAATTGCAGTCTAGCTCTGCGGTGGTTTGGAGGGCCTGTCGCTAAATTTATAAAAAAAACTACTCCTTGTCTACAGAGGTATGAAGAAGATAGTTCAGGTCAAGGAATAATCAAAATATAATTTGAGTTTGCATCTTAGGATTTAATATATAATAAATCGATGTATGTTATTACGTTTTTTTTTTTTAAATAGAGTATGTTTGCGAGTAGAGTATCTTTTATAGAGTTAGCCACCTTCATGTGTTTCAAACTATGAAAATATAGTCAAGTAGTAATAAGGTTTTTAGGTAAAATAAACAATTGGTGTACAAGTCTTAACAGCAAATACGAAGGTCAATAGGTTGGGTTAGGTTAACAGAAATTTGCGACATCTGCTTTATTCATCTAGAACAGGCATTGGCAATCTTTATCGCGGGCCGTAGGTTAGAAATATGTAGGTAGTAGTGAATAAAAGAGTGATAAAAATTCACACATTTTTTTATTTATTAATTATAATAGCATAATCAAACCTATAAAAACAAATTAAGAAAAACAGGTAGAAAAATCCAATGAAAATTAATGAGAGACTTGAGCTTGAAGCTGAGAAACAAGATGATCAATATTGGGGTCAATATCACTAGTACATAGGCGCAAATTGTTTTCTGAATTAACATCTGTAAGCCGAGTACGATGCTTATTTTTATTAATTTTCATGATTGAAAAACGCTGCTCACATTTATACGTGCTACCGAATGTACAAATTATTTTTCGTGCGAAAACTCTCAGCTGTGGATACTTTTCTTCGGAAAGATATATTCTGTAAAATTCGCTTAGTTCCACATCATCAAATGTAGACTTCAAATATGAGTCTTCTTGAAGCTCGATCAACTCCATTTGAAGGTGAAGCGGAGCATCAATACATTTACAAGGATTTGCAAAAATATTGAAAGTGCTATCCATATTCTTAAAATCGGATTCAGTGAATTTCTCTGACAGTAGTTCAGCATAGCGACCGTATTTAATGTTTTCGTGACTGGATAATGTTTAAAAATGAAAACAGTTTTTACTTCTCATTTGTGTTGCCCACACACACAACACACTGATTTACCAATTGCCCTTGTTTTTGAAGCTTCCACATCTATAACGTTCTTCAGTCGAAGGGACTTAGAGCACAAGTTCTGTTGATGAATAATGCAATGCAGAATTATTAAATCACATTCCTGCACACTCATAGCGGTTGCTATTTCCTTCAGAATTCCATCTGTGCACGCTCCAACTGATTTACACTACTGCAAACCATATTGCTCAAAAGTACTTTGCACCTCGGCAAAAATATCTTTTCCAGTAGTGGTCCCTTGTAGTCGTCGTAAAGCCAGTAATATCTCTGTCACTACAAATTCTTCATCAACACCTCGTAAAAAAATAACTGACTGGGCTGTGTCAGATAAATCGGTACTCTCATCCAACGCAATCGAAAATGCTTGAAAACCAGCCAATCTATCAGTCAACGTTTTTTTGATATCACTAGCCATCATATGTATATACAGTACGTCGCAATAAGCTCACTTTCTCAAACTCGTTCTTCTTTTCTAGGCACAAAAGTTTTGCAATGTCTACTAGGCACTCTTTAACAAACTCTCCCTCAGAAAATGACTTCGATGTTTTCGCTATTTTGGAACTTACTATAAAAATAGCTTTAACAGCACTGTCTAGATTTGATCTTGATAGATTTTTTTTCTTCTGAGCTGAATTTGCTCGAATATTTCCCGTGTCTTTTTTAATTAGTTGTTAAGAAGTAATGAGTTGACCTGCGCGCTGAGCGGTTTATATATTATCCGCAATAAGCAACTAGAATACTCTCGAATCGAGAGTCTTCAAGGTCATCAGGCGGCATCCCGATTGTTACCAAGCGAAACAGTGGCTGTTTTGCAGATTTATCAGAGTTTAAATATTCAACTGATTTTGAGAGTCAAGACTCGCTAATTAGAGATACATTCATCCACATACCAAACAACATATACTCGTGGACAATACAATAGGAGTTGATATTGCAATTATTTAAATCGAATTGGTGAGTTAACGCGGTTTATATTGTATTTGATAAATCTGAATATTCTTTCAAAAATTTAGACCTACGTATCCAACTAGATACCTATCTTCCTTAGTTATTGTTGATTTTTGGTTTATTTAACTACCTAAACTATCCTAAACCCTAGCCCAAATCATATTTTTGTATTTATTAGCCTAACCCAATCCAACCTACATATTATATAAAAACTATTCTCGTACTTATGCTACTATAACCTATATTTAACGAATACTATAACCTATATTAACCAATATAAAGTCAATATCCTACAGTTTAAACAAATTATTGGTTATTTTAAACTACACTACTTTTTTTAACATAAAAGACTAGTTTTATTGTATTGTATTAAGCAATCCCCTCGTAAAAATACCTATACATTTATTTTTTTTACTGAAAGTAGCCAAAACTAAACATAAAAATTGGTATAGAACATATAATATATATATTACACTACAGCATATTATTGGTACCTTTTAAAAAACGATATGAAGTCAAAAAGGCAATAATACATTCACACATTAAACGTATTGTTGATATTTGTACCATAAGGGACGAATCACATACTAACTTTAGAACATTTTTAGATATTTTCAAAAATCATTTTAAATCTGTACAAAATCTTGGTGAACCAGTTGAACATTGGTCTAGCCTAATTAATTATCTTTTGATATTTAAATTAAATGTAGTAGAAAAGAATGGGAACTTTTGACGTGGAGGAACCCACCAATCAAAATTTTATAGCCTTTTTATCTGAACGGTGCAGATTCCTCGATTCCTAAACTATAAGCTAACTATAAAAAAGTCTGATTTTAACAAACTTTAAAAAGAAAAACATGTTTATCTCAAAATCAAACTGGTAACATTAATAGTATAAAATTATGTAAAATGTAAAAACAAAAGTATTTTTCACAAACATTTCCACTATATTTTTTAAAAAACACGTAACATGTTCGCTACACAGTAGCATCTTCGGATGCTACATCTCGAATGAATAAACTTAACAGTAAAAGAATATTTACATAAGATAGATCAATGTTCATGTAAAGTCCGAAGAAGCCACTATGTAGCAAAACATGTCACGTGTTTTTAAAACAATTTAGTGAAAGTGTTTGTGGAAAATAGTTCTGTTTTTACATTTTACGTAATTTTATTGTGGATTTCCACCGAGTATCGGCTGACACAATCGTACTCATATTATATCTTGCTCTTTATGCAAAGAACCGTTTTATCTATATTTGTAAAAAAATTCATAATTTATCCATTGAGAACAGATTTTCTGATGTCAAACGTGCAAGCCTTTGCACTAATTGTTTACGTCCAGGTCATATCAGTGTTGAGTGTAAGTCTCAATACTTGTGTCGATCATGTCAAGGGAAGCATCATTCACTTTTGCACAATTGACTAATCCAGTAACTCCAGTTATACACGTAATCCTAATAACTTTAATAATGGAACTTTTTCCAGTAATTACTCTCAAGCCATTCGCACATAATACCAATACTTAATCGGTACATTCTGCTAATCCAAATTATCGACCTAATCATAATAACTCGCAACCTATGCATTCTGCTAATCAATCTAATCATAATTACTATACTATAACTATACTATAAAATAATCATAATGAACAAACTGTTCAGAACATGTACATATATATATATATATATATATATATATATATATATATATATATATATATATATATATTCTTATATGTTATTGTCCACAGCTTCTGTATATATATATATATATATATATATATATATATATATATATATATATATATATATATATATATATATATATATATATATATATATATATATATATATATATATATATATATATATATATATATATATATATATATATATATATATATATATATATATATATATATATATATATATATATATATATATATATATATATATATATATATATATATATATATATATATATATATATATATATATATATATATATATTATATATATATATATATATATATATATATATATATATATATATATATATATATATATATATTTATATAAATATCAAGTACTTTCTTGGGATTAGGTTCGTGGATTGAAACAAAAAAAGTTTAATTGACGTTTCGCCTGTCCATTTCAGGCTTTTTCAAAATATTTATTTCTGCACATCTAAAAATTAAATACAAAAAGTGTATATATGCAAGTTAAAAAATAAAAACAATTAGGTATAACGGCACGGACTAAAATTATTAAAACATTTACCTAAAATAGTACAGTACATACCTTGAGAAAGATGTTATTTTGCCTGGCTTGGCGGTGTGGAGGTAAGTGATACACTGGTTAAAGAATTCTATTGTTTTTTTTATATATGTCATTTAGTTTTTTTGATTATATTTACAATGTAGAACTATTGGTGGATACGGGTTGTTTTAAAAGTATTTGTGTGAGTCTGACAGTATACAGTATGTATTTATGATTGATGGAAATAGTTTATAACAATTGAATTAAATTAAACTGTGATATATTTGGCTGAGATTGTCAATGTCTTTCCGATCGTTTACTGTATTTTTTTTTATCTGGACCATTTCTTTGAATGTCAGTTTATGGTAATGTTGTTCTTTTAATAAGACCGTTGTACCCGAAAAATCAAATTCATGTTTCATATCTCTTTCGTGTTTATGTGGTGCTGTGGAAGCATTTTTTGTATATTTATGCTCATTTAGTCTATTTGATAGGTATAGGTTTAAAGAATTACACGAACTAAAACATAAATTAATAGCAAAAGCCGATTACATTCCTTAAATCCCTTTATTGATTCTTTCGGAATTCTTCGATTTAGAGGTCGATTAACTAATTCTTACATGAATTACGACACAAACACCCTATTGTTATTCCACACTACCACTTCCTTACTCGACTTATCACTACATACGAACACACAAGAAATCATCACCCCGGAACTCACACAACTTTGTCATTCGAAAGACAAAATTTTTGGCCATTAAAAGGCAAAATACGGTTAAATCTAAATTTCGAAAATGCTTAGTTTGTTACCGTCAAAGTCCTACAATTGTATCTAATCTCCTGGGAGATTTGCCTAGCAGTCGTGGAAATCCGTCAAGGCCATTTTATCATACAGGGATGAACTATGCTGGTTTTTTCCTAATAAAGGACTCAAATCTTAAAAATAGAAAATGTATTAAATGGTATATTTGCGTTTTTATTTGTGAGCGATCTCACTTCTGTCTAGACGTAGTTCAAATAGAGGTAGTGTTAAATTCTCGTCCCTCGCCCGTTTAACTTCCGAGCCTAATGATTACGAAATTTTAAGCCCTGGCCATTTTCTTTTCTTGTCGGTCATCCTCTAAACCTTATTCCCGAACATGATAATAAAGCAATTCCTACAAATCGTTTAAGCCGATATCAACATCTTCAAACCATGGTACAGCATTTTTGGCCCATATGGTGAGCGAAGTACCTTCATACCCTTCACGAAAGGTCCAAGTGGAAATTCGAGATAAGTGCCACTAACTTATTAGGTGCAGTAGTTCTTTTAAAGGGGGGAACATTCTCCCATGTAAATAAAGTATCGCTCGTGTAATAGACTTACATCCAGAAAAGGACAGAGTGACTCGCGTTGTAAGTATTAAAACAGCTAACGGGAACATTTTTAAACGCAGTATTCTTAATGTTAATTAATATTTGTCCATTACATACAGAAACTGATAACTAACTTTAACAGATTAATTTTCTCAGTTTTTCAAAATTTCGATTGCTTAGTCTTTATGGTTCCGAACGGTTATATAAACTTTGCTTTGAAAAAACCCTAGATGCTTTCAATGCAGGGTGTATGTTAGATTTTGTAGACTCTCATAGTTTAGCTGGCGTGTGGTCCACCAGGAGCGATCGACGAGAAAGTTTGACATCTTCTTTTTATGTCTAGTTATCCTTAGTAACGATTATTGTTATAAAAAAAAGGAGTTATTGTTGCAAAAAACTAAACTAAGCAATGAACTAAAAGGTAGTTTTTTAATCCAAATTGCAGTTCCAGTAAGTAACCCACACAAAAGTAGCAACTGTACAACACACTAGTTATACTCCGCATCATGGTCTCAAAAACCATGTTTTCTTCAAAAGAGTCAGAAAAAACCTTTCATTTAGAAATTGTCAAAAGAAGAGTTATCCAATTTACCAAAAAAAAAGTAATGATTGATTGTGTTCTCAACCAAATTATACGTCTATCATAAGTTACCAGAATGTTAAATCGCGAAGTAATGCAATATTTGTATTACACTGATCATTATTCTCAGGAAAAAGGTGATGTTATAAATGGAGCATAACATAAAAAGTTACTATAACTCTCGATAATAAACTAAAACCATCAAATCTTCGTGGGTGAGGTGCTATACCCTACAGTGATAGTTGAAATTGGTTGAAGATATTAGGTAGAAACCATACTATTGATTTTTGTATATGTATGTTTATAATTTTTATTATCCTACAATGTTATAGACGCAAAGTCTCAATAAACGTTTTTAAATGTTAAATATGTGTTAGAAAGGTATCCTATGAAAAGTATATATAAACTTTAACACTATAAGTTTAAAACGGCTAGTGTTAACAACACGATTGATAAATTTAGACGAAGGAGAAATAATTTCAGTATTATAGGGGTCCACCCGGGGTTTAGTTTTAATATCTAGCGAAAAACATCGACATTGCTATACAAGACTAGGTTATTAAAAAAGTACACGCACTACATATGCAAGTTGCAGAGATATTAAATAAACATGTTGTAACGTACGAAAAAATTGTCTAAACTAGATAGACAGGTAGATAGAAACGATGCCCATAAATTTACCATGCTTACGCTTGATAGTTGAGGTATTATTAAGAAAAAAGAAATCTCTTGACGATAATCACAAGGCATGCCTAATCTAAACAATTGTATATATATATACATATCAATTCTAGCCAGTTTTTTAACTTGAAATTGGAATGTAAAGTAACTCCTAATATCGAGAATAATAAGCTTCATTTTATTGATAGCCACAGGTTGTAACTCGATAGTTTACAGTCGAAACGCCAGGTAAAATAAACAATTCAACAGACATTTCTAACATGGTCATCAGCCGCGTAAGAGTTTAAGTGGTATATGAAAATTAATAATATCTAACGAATATTTAAGAGAGATTATTAGTGGTTATCTTACAGGCATATAGAGTTCCTCAAAGTTTGAATATCCAACCGATTATAAAAATGAAAATTTATTACCTATAATCACATTAAATGATGAGTCCAAAACGCAAGTTAAGTGCTAGAAATATGAATAATAATAAGGAAGTTAAGCCGAAAGCTGTGGAATGTCCAATTTGTTTAACTGCAATGTAGATGAAAAACGTTTGCGCCCCAAACTTTTGTAACCATGAGTTTTTAATCAACAGCAACAAAAACGAAAATTGTCCATTTGCCGATATTTTTGTTATTCGATTGTTTTGGAGGAAACCAAGAAAAAGGATATAAAATATAATTCCCACTATTTCAAGGCTCATATCTAAAATTTTATACATCTAAAAAAATAGAAATATAATAAATCTTTATAGTTCACTCACACTGACACTTTTAGACAAGTTAAAACTCGACTACATTTTGTCTCTATATTATCCAATGTTTCTAACAGTATACGGTGTATATCTTACTATAAGTGCAACATATAGATGATAAACATTTCAGGTGTTATAAATATCACTTACGTGGCTCTGTGAAAATTGTTGTTTTTGAAAATGTTTATAAGATTTAAGATATGCAACATACGTTCTAGTCTTATTTATTCAATACACACATTCAACAGAACTCAGTAGAACACAAAACAAAATATCATAGCCAATACATACTTATGTCTATGAATACACTTAACTCTTTGTGTTCCTTACAAAAGAATTTTTGTTAAATGAAAAGCATGAATTATAATCCTTTCAGAGTTTAAATAAATTATTAAATAGATATACCAATTCTAATTATAGAACTATTAGCATGAAGCCTAATCATGTAACTCCAAAACTGACATCAGTGCTTTTGACCTTAGAAAAATCAGTCTGCTATAGTAAAATTGAAGAGATATCGTAAGAATAAGTGTTGTTTTCGTAAAGCCTTTGATGATTCGTCTATTAAAAAATGTTTTTATGAAACAGAAGTACACTTTATTTGAGATATGTCTTAGTTTATGAGATCTTGAATACATACACATGCAATACAACATAACATGACATAGATTAGCATGAAACTTCTTGAAGTTACTCCAAAATTAACTTGAGAGATTTTAACATTTGAAAAATCAGTCTGACTAAACTAAATATAAGATTGGGGATATCGTAAGAATAATTACTGCCTCAGATTTAAATACTTTGATGATTCGCCTATTAAAAGATGTTGTTATAAAACCATGTTAGAGTTTCCTTGAGGCATAGTTTATGAGATAGATAGATACATACATTCAACACAACATAACATAGCGTAACACCCCGTATACTTATGCACCTACTAATCCGCTCAACTAAGGTACAATCTATTTAAACTTAAGTCACTATAACATAAATGTTTGGTAAATATGCAAGAACCATAAAACTTTACAACTTTCTCACATAAAACCGCTTACCGACACGCTCCGCCCTATTGTTCTCGTACCTGTTACCTTTCTTTTGAAGTTAAAATAGAGTTTATTGTCTGAAAACCATGTTGTATTGTTCCTTATAGAAATTATATCAAGACAGTTGAAAAGACCATCGCCTACGTATACAATGCTTTTTTTACTTAAATAAAATCTGTTTGACTAAAATTTATCACCCAAATAAATCTTATCTGCCCCAAATGTGTGGCTCAAATAAATCATTTCAAATTCAGCTGTGACATTTTTATTTCTAATAAATATTCATGTAATTCATTTGCCACTTAAGTATCCGATACCGTAAGTCATCCAATTATAAAATTATTACACACCTGAGGGATAACTTGGGATGAATGAATAATTATTATAATTAAAAATGTCAGGTAGCTGAATTAGAGACGATTAATTTGGATCACACATTCGGGTCAGACAAAATTTATTTGGGTAATAAATTTGGGTCAGGCAGATTTTATTTCGGTTAAAAAAGCATCGTACCAGTGGTCAGTGGGATTTTCAACAGTGTTGGTAAAACTACTGTAAGGAACAAAACAACATGGTTTTTAGACAATAAACCCTATTTTAATTAATTCGTTTTTAAATTCCATTGTTCCCTTTATTTTATTACAGTTTAAAAATTTTAATGCAATATACAGGGAGTTTCAAAAACATGCGCCATCGTTTAGGGCGAGATGGATATGCAAATGTTTGTTTTTCCAGATACAGGGTGTTAAATTTCTACAAAAAAAATACCATTTGTTTAGTAATTCCGAAATAGTAAGAGTTAGTTGATTATGATTTTGTGAATTTTCATAGGTATTTAAAGACTATATTTTTACAGTATTCACCAGGATTTACTTCAATCATGGGCATAGGTATGGGTAAGCACCCTCGACTTTCTTAATTAAAAAATAGTACGCCATTTATTTAAAAAAAAAACTATTAGCTTTATCATTTAAGGCAAGTAAAAATACACAAAAAATGCCTATTACAATTTTATGATATGGCAAGATGGTTTCGAAAAAACAATTCTACTTTGATGTAGGCCAGTAGCTCCGTTGGTCCAGTTTTAGTTAGAGTTAGAATTGTCCAAAATTCTACAAAAGTGATTCCTTGGATCATTTCAAGAAATAAGTTTTAATAAATCTGTGTACAAATGCCCTATTTTAGAGATATAAGGTGTTAAAATTAAATGTAGCATCCTGTATCTCAAAGATAAAATTAAAAAATTAATAAAACGTTTTTCTTGAAAAGATCCAAAGAATCACTTTTGTAGGGTTTTCAGCAGTTCTGACTTCAACTAAAACTGGATCAGAGATGCCAGAAGCATAAATCAAAATAGAATTTGTTTTCTTTCCATGAAAACGACATATAGACCACAATTACATAAAAGGGACACTTTTGGGTATTTTTACTTGCTCTAAATAATTAACTAGCCATTTTCTGTTGTTTATGAATGTTGGTAAATTAACGTAAGTTGAAATACCCACATTTATAGGACAGTATTTATTCATATTAACTTTCATGTGTAAAATTTTTAACAAACCCCACTATCTCTTTCAAAATCCAATTTTCGTTAAAATTTTAGTAGTAACATTAGTACTATACTAATCCTTTATATTTGTATTGTGATTAATTATTTCATTTTTATTAGAAACATGTTTAATAGAAGTTTCAACATTTTGAAGTTTAATGAAAACACCAGAGAAAACTAAGTACATCAGTTTTATATTTATATGAAAACAAAAACTTCTATAAACTGTCTTAAGAAATATTTTAGGATCTTTCCTCTTTAAATTTGAAATAATTCCCGTTTTAATTCTTTTAAAAGAAGAGTCTAAGTATTGCCAAATTATTCCTTTATTTCTATATTTTACTTTTACTTTTTTTTTAATTGTTGTAAGTCTTGAGTGTACCAATATTTGAATTAATTTTAGCAAAATGTTTTACATAACTACGTTTCTTTTTTATACATTTTCTAACAGTGGCGCCTTGTGGATTTAAGGACGGGTGCACAGCGCTGCAGGAGAAAATTTTTCGGTGCGCCACGCCCAATCTGGCTATTTTTTACGTTTTTATTATGTTAATTGTATATAGCTTTGGAACGTTTTTTAATACCTAGGGGAATTAATATGAATTTATAAGATTTTAAATATATTTGTTTGTTTTTAAGTCATTATTTTCTGAGTATATAACGCACTAGTTTTGACATAAAATAATGGTATAAGTAAGTAAATTATGTGAATTTATATAAATCATACTACATTTTTATAATAGAAATGTAGATTATAAAATGCTTAATATTTCAAAAATATTTTTATTTTTAAGTAAATTGATTGGAAAATGTGAGTGAAGCGGCACTTCACCCGCGTCCCCTGGCGAGCCGCCACTGGTTTCTAACAAAAGCTATATGTTTTTTTAACGTACTAAAATTTAATATATAACTTTTTGATTTAACAATCTGCTTACCATTTCTACTTTCTTGACCACTTGATAGTGCATCTATTACTTGCGAGTTCATATTACTGGTGTTGCTGCTTTTATACATTTTAAGTTTTTAAAAAGTGCATTTTAATATAAATAACTCGGAATAATACAAATAAAAACTTACATATACTCATTAAAATCTTTGAGCTTCTGGACCTAAATTAGTTTCACCCACGGTTGGATATTTACCTCCATTTTAGTTTTTGACATGAGGTAAACAGTTTTGTACGTTTTCGACGTCTCAAAAACGGTAGAATGCGTAGAAAACCTCCTCTGTCAAAAACTGTCAAACATTCTAAGGTTCTAAGATATGTCATTTTTAATTACATAAAATAGGAAACATCCGGTTATGTAGGGTTTCCACCTTTTAGAAATTCTAACCCGAGACACCTAAGAAATAACGACAATTTACTATCACCTGCTAAACAGGGGCGGGTGGCAACCCTAAGTTCATAACATAATTAGTTAAATAATAAATTTAAATAGAAATGCAATTAAAAAAAGAGTACATCTTTACCAATTATAAATAAAAATAAACCTGCAGCTTTATGCAAAATTTGTTCGAAAAAGATTGACTATACTGTATACATTATGGTAGTTTTAGATTAAAATTTAAAAATATTTTAAAAAAAGTTTATAGGCATATATAAGTCATTAGTCATATTTTAAAAATATATATTGTTTTACTCGATCTTTTATACTCTGGATCGATGGCAAAGCGATTTTTTTCCATTTCATGAATATAAAAACGTATTTTTATATTTTAAAAAAGTATGATTCTACTTATCAAAATAAAATGAATAATAGAATATGAATAAAATTATATTATTTATAAACTTGATGCTTAATGTATTTTACTTTAGTAGAAAACCTTGATTTTTTCTACACACATATAAAACAAGTTTTCCACGAGTTTCTACACATGCAGGTAGATTACCTTAGGTGTTCTACTGACCTAACCCTAGTTGCACCACTGTGTTCAGGTTGGAACGTTAGATCATCATCATCATCATCTTCATCATTATTATACTCCAATGATGGAATATTTAAATATCTTTTTTTATAATATCGGTGCTGGCTCTCCTTGTAAAACTCTCTTTTGAGTTGTGGTCGACTTCCTCGTCTAACAAATTAAGTCTGTATCTTTTCATTACAGATTCTAATATTTTGAAATCTTCCTTTTTGTCTACATGCGCTCCGACAGGGCCGCTGGTGCGGTTTCTTCTTATATGGGAACCGGAACTGGTGAACCCCAAAGAAGTGTTCTGGGACCAACGCTATTTTTAATTTTAATAAATGATTTTCTTTTAAACGTACTGTCTAGAAGAGCGAGTGCTTATGTCAGGGAGATGCAGCGCTGTTGTGATTTCAGTGGTCTAGTTTTAAATGTTTTAAAGAAAAAATAAGTGCTTTTTTTGTATCAGCTTAAGAACAGTGTAAAGAGCGAAAGAGAGAGCACGCATCTCTTTATCATATTACTTTTAGGCAGATCGAGAACTGCCTATATAACATACAACAACTTTAAAAAAAAATTAACGAAACGATAACTAACGCCAATACAACCAAAAACGTTTCATCCTTAGCCGCTCATAAATATAAACAAACATCTGACTACTTTCAAACAATTTTAGCCAATATCCACAATCCTTCCAGATCTAAAAGAGGTTTAGTTAACGCTCGCGCTATTGGCAAAGTAAATAAATGGTTCTTCACGGTATTATCAAACGTTATTAATACCTACAAATAAACACTCAAAACAAATAAAAATATGGTGGTCAAGAAATTAAGTTTATTAGAAGATGCAGAAGCAAATATAAGTAATGGTCTATATCTGTCTCTAATACTAGATAACATCATATTTCAACTAAATACGTTAAATAAAATAATAAATAACGTAGAAAAATTAATTTAATTTGCTCATAGAAGTACGGTGTACAATTCTATTGTTAATCCTAACCAGATTAGCGAAATGATACATAATATACAAAACCTATACGGAACAAATCGCTCACCTAAATTTAACGAACTAATTAACTACTATAAATACATTTCTGTTCAAATAACAATATAATTCTCTATTCAATACCCATAACAATTGTCCTTTCTACGCAATTTGGATTAAATAAAATATACCCGGTCCAATTCTTAACCAAACAATATCTCTAAAAAATTCTTACATTGTGCTCACGAACTAGATATGCAAGCAGAACACGCTATCAATAAACGCCCTACCGTTACAAGCTGCTAACCACAACAAAGAAGAATGTCCACTAACCAACATCCACTATAAGAAAAGAATTTATAGCCTTAATGTAGAAGAAATTTTAACTATTCTATTTGGCGAGATAATTATAAAAAGCTAATGACAAAGAGAATTGTACGAAGTCAAGGAACCCAGTATAGCCGTTATACATTCATGTTCAATAGAAATTATTAAGAATATATGAAAAGGAGAAAATGTATTAGAACCAATATATATTAGTGCTGCTTAAGTTTTCAAATAACCATCAAGACAAACCAAATCAAAAACTACAACTTGAAGAAGAAAATTTAGAAGAATTAAACAAAGCGCAGAAGATCCTGTTAACTGTTCAAGTTGCACACATTAAATGCATTTGGAGTATCAGTGAACTACAAGATTATTCCACTAACAATAGTATTAATAATTGTTATTATCCTGGCGTATATAATAAAAAGAATTAGGAAGTGCAAAAAGCAGTTCCAAAGCTACCAAGATTCCCCAAAAATTCAGATCAAAAAACCAGTCAACCCTTGTTTTTTGAACTCAAGGAGGTCAAGAACCCGATCATTTTCGAAAATAAATGATTTAACTCCCGTTAGCGTTAGATTAGTGCAAACTGGTCGATAAAACTATCTTTAAAGCCAAAAACTATTATTAATGCCATAAAATAAGTTTTGAGAACATCGAAAATCAGATTTGGAATACACGCGCACTTTAAAGTATTGTGAATGGCGGGATGCCTGTGGGATTTAACGTTTTATCAAATCAGTTTTGGCAGAAAAGAAGACCTTTTTTACAAAAAGTAAGGAGTAGTGCAAATTATTTAATATATTATCCATTTAAGTCAGAATAGGGCCATATTTAGGAGTTTTGACTGACAAAGCCGTTTTTACTTATACTTCTTAGGCATGGCAGGGCAACCACGTTAGTAAAAATATATTAATTTTTAATTTTTTGAATATCTATGGAGTATAACGTAAAAAAGTTATAATTTTTATCTGAATATTAAAAACTAATTATTTTCTTCTAACTCTCATACAAATTTTAATTCTCTTTTAGACAACATGGGTATTGTGAATTATAATCATTATTGTTTACGAATACGCCTTACTATATTACTTATAATTATTTTTTAATATGGCTGTTGTGGACTTGTCATTTTTCTAGCCCTCACACCGTTTCGTTTGTAAAATCTATATTCCAACATAAGTTTAATTATTTTAACTACAATTGGAACACAGGTACAAATTTTAAAACTTTCGTTGACCAGTTGATTAGATTTAGTTAATAATGATAACGTCGTCTCGACTTTATATTTGGTGAATGTTTGTTGAAGTTGGATCCGACGTCGTAAAGACACAAATTTGATTGACCAAATTAGTGAAACATTGAATTGCTAGTTGGGAAATTCTGGGGAATGCAAGTTTATAAATATAACAATATAGTTCCAGACCCTCTATGGAAGATAATACCATATGGACAAAGTGGCTAAAGTCTTATTTATAAAAATACTATTAAATTTGCAAAACCATAAAAATATTAAGCAAGAAAAATTAATATTTTTTTGATATTTTAAAATATTTGCGAGTAAAAGCTAATTATTAAATAAATAAAAATGACTAATTGTCATATGTCTAAAAATTTTTGTTGCAACTGTCTTTGTAATATTTTGTACACAAGTACGTAAATTGCCAAATTACGTCCGCTTCCTAATTTTCCTGAAGATTTACCAAGCAGCACTAAAAACTGCTATTGATTTTTCATTTATTTAATCGCTGAATTGGTGTAGACAGCTTGGACTCCCCCACCGAAGTAAATTACTGGTTAGGAGCCTGTCTGTGTTACTTCTGACACAATCTCTATATCTTTATATTATACACAACAATTATTTCTTTACAATCGTTAGGTTGTGTATACGCGTCAAGCCGCCGTGCCTTTGTTCTAAATCGAAGAGGACGTTCTTCGAGAAAACAACGTGTGTATATCTTATGGAGGGTTCTCCCGAAAATCTCGCTCCCTGTTTCAAAAATAGGGCAGCAGATTTAATGAAACCAAAGCATTATGTGACATACCTATTAAAAAATTATAGCCGAGGGCATTCAACTAGTAATCCTCAGTGTTTTTCTTTTTTCTTTCTGACGTTGACGTTTTACACGAATGTCCGAAAAAGAAAAAGCTTGAGCTGCTTGAAAAAATGGAAATAACCTATTCTCACTTGCGTTAACGTCGTTTTTAATTTCAAACCAACTCTAATATTTAACAATCTATTGCAATAATTATTGTAGGCAACCTCCATTTCATCAATTAATTTATAGAGTTGACAGTTTTTGGTTATTTTCGTTCAGCAGGCTAGTGGTTTATAGGTACTTACTCTGGCCTCCCACTCAGGCGGTCCGGGTTTGGTTGGGGACATGCAACTTTTCTAATACATTTTTTTATATTTTGTTTTGTTTGTTCATGTGAGACTTAACCTTGTTTTGGTGTCGATCAAATATGTATAAGTAGTTCTTTGTTTTGTTGTAGTGTAGAGTGTTTTAATGGATTTGTGAGTGTGATTATTTACTAAGGTTCTCTTTGCTGTTTGTAAATCTGATGATGCTCGAAAGGGAAAAACACATGTCATGTTAAGATAACACTTTACTGAGACCGAGACTTGGAGTCGATTTCTATATTTATTATTAATATTTGAGGAACTACTGAAGCTGGATGTGGCGCAAACCCTAACAATATAACAAGTAACTAAGGTTTTTCCCAAGAAGAATCCCAATATCATTAATCATTTTGCGAACAAATAAATGTCTATAACAGCCCCGATGATATACCAGCCTTATCAACACTTTCTGCTGTATCAATTCACCTGCCTTATGACCTAATGAAAAACATGCCAAGAAAAATTTTTATATAGTAGCCTCTAACTTAAGGTGTAGATAACCGGAAACTTCTCTATATTACAATTTCTGGGTCAGGCACTCACATTTCCTTATTAAGTTCCCATTTGGCAAGGAGAATTTATAATTGTAAAACCAAACATAATTAAGACTCGGTCAACAGCAATCCAAATATGAAGCTCACATTTCTGCTTTCAGAGAATTCCAAACAAATGAGAAAATCATAGTCACCTTATTTGACTTTCACCCATTCTTTTATGGTTTAATTACTTTTAGAGATTTAAAAATAACCTACAACAAAATTACCTTGTAAGTAACAATATTACCATCCCAGTACACATATGTTATCCCTCAGACTATAACTTTTTTACTATTAAAATGAAAATGATCTTAACAACAACAATTCCAACATACATTTATAAATTCTTATTGTTTCATGTCTGAAGGAATCACTACAGTAAAAGATAGAAAGCTATTGTAGAAATACATAATGCTAATATTGAACACATATATGTCACATCAGAAAAACCTCTAAATGTTTATTCTAAAGACATAAATTGAGTGCTATAAAATGAAAATATACAACGATTTCAAAAACTTAGATAAAAATGAAATAGAACATCTATTAAGATTAGATCTTGATCTTGAATAGCAGGACAAAAACAGAATAGTAAAATTTCTAAACACTTTGCTTCTGTATTTCAAAATCCAAATGAAGCCTTATCCTTAACTACCCAGACAACTCATCAAATTATCACACAGATGAAGAGCCATTCTACACTAAGTCTTACAGGCTGCCACAAATCCATCAAAAAGAGGTAAGAACACAGATTCAAAAAATTTCAGAAGATGGAATTATTAGAGACAGCACTAGTCCACGTATATAAATAGTACTCAAGAAGCTAGATGCTAATGGTGTACCAAAAATTGCGAATTATGATAGATTTTAGGCGTTTGAACGCAAAGACCATTCAAAATAGATTTCCAATATTATATATTAATAAATTACTAGATAAACTAGGCAGATATCGGTATTTCACAACTCGGAACTTAGCCAGCGGATTTCATCAAATTAAAATAAATATTTAAGGAATTTATCAATTAAACTTTTTTATCATACACGAATGATTTTATTGTATTTTCAACAACTTTAGATGAAACAAACCCAACAGAAACTAAAGAAATCCCTTAATGGTCATGTTAAATACTCATTATTATGTTACAATAACAGTATACAGTCTAGTACAGACCGTTTGAAATTGGCCACTTTAATTCTAAGGACCTAAGGAAGAAAAAATATCATATCCAAATATGTACAAGACCATAAAGACAAACTTAAAAGAAAATGTCAAGAGGTCAATCAAGAATTGGAAAAATAAAACAAAAACAAATTTCTAAAAGTTACAATAAACGTAAAGAACCTTTTATAATAACAACATACGATGATGTATATCACAAAGAAGTACCAAGAAGCAAATTAGGTCTTAGGTTTCAGAAAATTATTCATACAGCACAGACTAAAAATGAAATAAAAACTGGCACTACCAAATACTCTACACATAAAATTAAAAGACGTAAAAAACACTAATAATTTTCTCTTTGTTTCAGATAAGACTTACATTCATACTCTCAATAGTCCTTTTAATTTATAATACTAATGCCTCTATCCAAAAACTTACTAAACCTTGACACTAAAGGAAACTAGAATAATAATAAAAAACATACATTCGTAACCTGTACCAACTTTAGTGATTTTGAAGGAATAAAAAATAACTTGGAATTGCAACTAATTTGACGTCAAAAAAATACTGGCATGCTTGGCACTGTTAAAGTTGTTCGAGAGTATAATTTACCAAGCAAACACTCTTTTATCAGAGGTTAAATGTTCTTTAAAATGTATTTACCCTAATAAAAGATCAAAACTAGTTATGGTAAAGATAACTGATAGTCTTTTTGAAATAAAATATAACATGCTAGTCATTGAGCAGACTTTTAGTGATATTTCTGAAAAAGTAAATTAAACATATGCTTTAGACCTTATTAACTCTCAATAACATCAATAGTACAAGTTCAGTTAAATCAAATCACAAATGCTATCACATATGCAAATTTTAATAAAGTACACCCTACATTTTGTCGTTGGATAATTTAAATATTATAACTGAAAAAGCGAAAGGAATCTATCCTCATAATTCGTTAGTTAAAAATCATCACAACTATTATGTTTTCTTGATAATTAATTATTATTTGATAAAAACTAAATTATTTTTCTAATTCGTTTTCCAAACTCTCTACTACATTTAAAACATATTTTATTCATACTATTCCGAGAGAGACCAAAATCATACTCCCTTAAAAACCTTACCTTGTCTTAACTGAGAGAAATAAGTTATATCGATCGAAGAAATTGTCCATATTTCTCAAAGAGACCTAGTTTTAATAACAAACATAGAAATAGATAAAGACTCCAAATCTCGGTCTCATTAAATGATAATTTTACATTTTACAATAAACGTGACACGTGTTTCGTTCTTTCGAGCATCATCAGACCTACAGACAGAGAGAACCTTAGTAAATAATCACACTCACAAATCCTAAAACAATAACTTACATATAGAATAAAAGACACTAAAGCACAACAAAACAAACAACTACTTATACATATTTGATTGACACTAAAATGAGGTTAAGTCTCACGTGAATAAACAAAATAAAATATTAAAAAAGTATTGAAAAATTCATGTCTCTAGCCGGGATCGAACCAGGACCGCTAGAGTGTGAGGCCGAAATAATTACCCACAGACCACTGGACTAGTCAAAGAAATCAACCAAAAACTCTCACTCTATGAATTAATGAATGAAATGAAGGTTGCCTACAATTATTATTACATTAAATTGTAAAACATTAGGGTTGGTTCGAAATTAAAACATCGTTAACGAAAGTGAGAATAGAACTTTTTATAGTTTTAGTTATTTCCATTTCTTCTAGAAGATCAAGCTTTTTCCCTTTCGGACATTCATGTAAAACATCAACGTCAGAAATGGAGAATTCATTCATTTGAAAAAATTTGTCTCTTCCTAGGTTTTGAATGTATGACAGTATAGGACATTTTGAACTTGTTTATAAATTTATAATATAATTTCGTGATAGACTCCAAAGGAAAACCGGAAAATAGCAATCTGCATTATAATATCACGCTCCTTATTAAACGCTTCCCTTGACAATGGTAAATTACACAACCGATAGAAAAAGGAGTTGAACGCGGCCAGTTTATGTGTGTAAGGAGAGTTTGAAGCATACTGAATAACATTGTCCGTGGACAACGTATTCCGGTAAACCTCAAACTCTATCCTACTGTGTTTCCTCGATAATAAAAGGTCAAGAAACGGTAGTTTTCCTTCATCTTCTATTTCCATTGTAAACTCAATTTTAGGATGCAACGAGTTAACGAATTGTAAAAACTCTTCCAACTGTTGTCTGTTGCCATTCCACACAATGCAAATATCATCCACGTATCTTTTATATGCTGTTAGGAAGGAGGCAAAATAACTCTTCATTATCCTGTTTTCCAAATTATTCATGAACACCTCACTCAGAAATGGCGACAAACAGGAACCCATAGTGAGCCTAGACATTTGCCTATATAACTATCCATTAAACTTAAAAAAATTTTGGTCTAAAACTAAGGTAAGAAGAGAAGTGAGGCCATCAACGAATAACTGTGGCAAAGAAGATCTCCCCAATAAATCCCTTACCAACTGAATACCAGTCTGCAGGAGGCACACTAGGAAACAAATTCTTGACATCCAATGAAACCAATAATGCATTGTGTGGAATATCAACGTTTTTCAGGTGACTGGCAAAGTCGATGGAATTCTTGATATCGGTCGTTTCATAGCACATATTCTACCTAGAATTCCATCGACTCGTTTCATAGCACATATTCTACCAAGAATTCCATCGACTTTGCCAATCACCTGAAAAACTTGATATTCCGCACAATGCATTATTGGTTTCATTGAATGTCAAGAATTTGTTTTCTAGTGTGCCTCTCGCAGACTGTATTCAGTTGGTAAGGGACTTGTTGGCGAGATCTTCTTTGCCACATTTACTCGCTGATGGCCTCATTCTTCTTACCTTAGTTTTAGACCAAAATTTTTTCATGTTTAATGGACAGTTATATAGGCAAAGATCTGGACTAGTTATGGGTTCCTGTTTGTTGCCATTTCTGAGTGAGGTTTTCATGAATAATTTGGAAAACAGGATAATGAATAGTTATTTTGCCTCCTTCCTAACAGCATATAAAAAATACGTAGATGATATTTTCATTGTGTGGAATGAGTTTATTTGTCAACAAATTCAGAAATACGGATGTAACTGAGACTGTTTCAGCTTTTGCCAATCATTTGTTAGAGTCAGGTCACGCATTTTCCATTTTTGACGTTAAAGTTTTACATAAATGTCCGAAGGGGAAAAAGCTCGACCTTTAAAAAAAAATGGAAATAACCAAGCTATAAAAAGTGCTATTCTCACTTGCGTTAACGATGTTTTTAATTTCGAACTAACCCTAATATTTAACAATTTAATGTAATAATAATTGTTGGTAACCTTCATTTCATTCATTAGTTCATAGAGTAAGAGTTTTTGGTTGTTTTTTTTGACTAGCCCAATGGTCTGTGGGTAATTACTTCGGCCTCCCACTCAGGCGGTCCGGGTTCGATCCCGGCTAGAGACATGAATCTTTTTCAATACTTTTTTAATATTTTATTTTGTTTATTCACGTGAGACTTAATCTCATTTTAGTGTCAATCAAATATGTATAAGTAGTTGTTTGTTTCGTTGTGCTTTAGTGCGTTTTATTCTATTTGTAAGTTATTGTTTTAGGATTTGTGAATGTGATTATTTACTAAGGTTCTCTCTGTTGTTTGTAGGTCTGGTGATGCTCGAATGGGCGAAACACGTGCCACGTTCGTTGTAAAATGTGAAATTATAATTGAATGAGACCGAGACTTAGAGTCTTTTTCTATGTTTGTTATAAGTTATATCAATATCAGGATATACCATGTAAAGAAATTGAAGAAGTCGATTATTGCCAGAATCATCTTCAAATTGAAGGAGACTGTGTTATCAGCATAATCAAAAGAACAAGCTAACAAATTGTTCTACTAGGCCTGTCCATCTCGACGAACTAATTGTTAATCAAGTGACCCCACATAATATTCTGTTGACAATCCCTAAGAAATTAGCTGTGACTGAAAAGTATTCTATGGAAAAGAAATGTAAATTACGGCTTGGAAGTTACTTATTTTCCATTCTAGGCAAATGTTTTTTTTCTATTGACCAAGAAAATTTTGTCGCTCTAATAAAACATTTAACAGGTAAAGTCAATGCGCAACAAGAAATTATTATCACAGACCCAAAACTGCTGGAAGACAAAAACTAGCCTGTATGGATCAACATATTAATATATGGTGTAATTTCAATTATCATGTCTTTGGAAATAGCATGGTACTACAGAACTTGTTATCCCTATCAACATCATTTGCTGCTTAAGAAGCCCAAAGAAAAAAATATGGAAATGGAGAAGTCTCCTTAGCCTAGCTATTCCTGCCTTATGGTTCCCTTTTGCAGGGGAGGAGTTACATGTTCTCAGTCAAACCACCTTAGTCCTCCACTGAAGACATGCAGCGCTGACTGATAAACTATGAAGTAGTGCAGTGAGGATATTTACCAGACTTAATCTTTTTATATCGTACTATATTATTTAATGACTATCGAATTCAACATTGCATGTTTACCAAGCTTTATTTTTACCACACTGATAATTAAGGACGTTGCAACCAATGTTACTTCTCATATTTTAACTGTTTATACCAAAGTTTTTCTATTATTTACTATAAAAAGCCAAGAAACCCTTTTATGTTAACTTAGTAATTATCTGCTTTTCTAAAATATAAGAATAAACCTCTGAAAATCAAGTTCACGAGTAATTGTATTAAGTTCAACAAGTTTTGCGGAGAATTTTGAAAACTGAAAATAAAAGCCACAAGCACGTAACTCTTTTATGAGGGAAGTAAAAGCTCTACGATTTTTATTTTCTGTTTCAAGTTTTCGCTTCTGAATTTGTGCGTGAAATTGAATCCATAATCTACTGACAGCACAATGCATAAAATATATTCAGCACTTATACGGTAATTTAGAATCAACGCTGTTTATACAAAAACATGGTTTCTTTTTTTATTAATATAGAATAGGAGACATTTTGCTTTGTTTAAATTTCTTCGATCAGTGACATAATTAACAAATATATGTAAACATCATTTACGTCATCACATAATTGAACCCAGTTTCTTTCCAGTGTTTCATTGCTTTTATATAAGCTAATGCTCGAATTTATATGCGCAAAAAACAGACGCATGCATATATATGCAAGAATTTAGTGAACATATACACTAGATATGCAGAACATAAGCACAAAATATGATATCAAATATACAGGATGACCCAATAAAATAGTGCGATATATAAAAATACCAATTTCTGATAGCCAGCTGTTCTTTTTGAAAACAGCATTAAAAATTTAGTGTAAAAATGATAAACACTCGTCTTTGCCACCTTTTGATACCTTTGTAAATAACATGAGAAGCATATGGGTTAAGATAGTATTGCCCCATATATAGTATGTGTATATAAATATAAAAGGTAAAAAAAATTAAAATATTATTTATAAAAATACATATTTATTAATTAAAAAAATATTATTCAAAACTATTTTCTTTGAATGAAACTTTCAAATGTTTGTCTAAATTATCTACTAAAAAGAATGTCTCTTGTCGTTTAATATTGTCGTTTTATAAGTAGAAAAACTACGTTTTACATTGACTAGATTCATGTTATAGAAGCTTACCACAAGCAAGACATTAAATCTGAAAATTGTCACAAAAAGTATCAGACAATACATTTGATACGTTTTTATTTACCTATCACCTTCTAATGTTAATTCCAGGTGCAGTTTTGTCCACAATACTATTTTGTTAGATATTTTAAAATACACTTTTCAAGGTAAACAGTTTACATCTAAGTGAATGGCTAAACATAACTGATAGAAAGAACAAATATTTTATGTAGTGAACTACGTTATTACGGACAGGAAAATCTCAGGCATCAGAATTACGTCTACCTAATGCTACAAAATGTTTAAATTGGGGTTTTCTCAATTGCCATATTTTGTTTTCTGGGAGATTCAAATATTTTAGATACCTAACAGATGACAGGCAAATACTACATTTGATCCAAAATATGCTACTTTCTGCAAAAATTGTTAAAACACGAAAATATTGCATAAATATGTATTTTTATACGTTTTTCATATAATCCCAGCTTTAATATAGGCCTAATGACGACAAAGTTAAGCTTTATACATTTCATAAATATATGGGAACACCTTGTACATACGACGTCAATTGTGAACGCGGGCATGTTCAGTTAAACAGAATACAAACGAACAAAGATCGTAGTCAACCTTGTCTTTGATTGGTCGTATTTTAGGCCTACTTCTCATTAGTTATTAATTTAACTAAAATTCGATATAAGCCCTAAAATTTGAAGTCAATCTGATGACTAGTTTTTAAGCTATGCCGCGTAAGACAGGGAAACCGACAGACCAACTGACGGAAATGATAAGACTTATTTTTTGGCATCAAAGGACGCTTAAACCTGAAAATACGTAAAACCTGAGAGGGTGATTTTTTTATCACGATTAGAAATTCACGGAATTCAGAAAACATGTTTTTCGGCATCTAGAGATCCTGAAACGTAAAGATCTGAAAACATCTCGGAGGGTAATTTTTTCACGATTACTTACCGTTTACGAGGGAAGAAAAAAAACCATAATGGAATTCCAAAGGCTAAAACATGAATATTTTAATATCTCCAAATAATAAAAGATATTCAAAATGTCTGAATCGTTCCATTCATAACATGGATTAAAAAAAATTACAACGGAAGTGACATTTTAGCTGTTTATATTTTTAATATTTAGTTATTTTTAAAAGGTAGTTTTTTAACATTTGCATAGGGTTTGATGCCACCTATATAATAGAATGCGGCAAAAAGTGCAAAAATGTTGGAGAAGATTAAATTAGGATTTACGTGTTTTACCATTTTAGAGATACCAATTTTTGGATATTTTTACGAACTGTTTCACGTCCAGTGAAAAGTGTTTACATTACAAAATACATTTGTTCCCTAAATATCATGTTTCTATGCCTAGCGGGCTGAACGTTGATAGCCTATTCTTTTTGGCTTTTGATATATAATATTTGGAAAATTTGAGGCTGATGACCCTTCTCGGATTCAGTTTCAGAAAGTTTTCTAATTGTAAGAACCTACACTGGTTATGTGCTCCAAGTTTCATATTTCTATGTTCAGCTGGACTAAACCCAGACTTCATTGTATACACATTTATTCAAACATTGCTATTGTTATGACCTCATTTACACACATCTTGTATTTTAGCTATTAGTACATCAACTTACGCATATACACGTTCTTCTATCACTACCACTTATAAAGCTCAACTATGTTTACTATTATTGTGACCTCAGAGGTCACAATTTTTAAACGTTAATAACGTTTTTCCTGTGTAGTGTATCAGGCAAACAATAAGGTACCAGTACTCCCACTTCCCGCCCCTATCCCTGTCACGCCTACTTGACTCTGCTTGATTCTGATTGGTCTTCCCCACTCTTACGTGTGCATCCGGAGGGAGATGTTTTATTTAAGTGTTAGCAGCCAACAGAGCAATTCATTCTTACTGTAGTCTCAGTATTTTTAAAAGTAACGAAGTTAAAAAATATATGTTAATTAAAATGAGTTGTCGCCACGTTGTTTTGCAAGAATCTAGTGATCTACATTTTGAGCAATTGGAAAAAATGTCTTCAATGTACGAAGATGAAATACTATATTTCACGGTTGGAGGAAGAAACATTTTCGACGTTAAACAAGCATGGTTAGCCGATTAGATAGGAACAATTTTGAAAAGGTTCAAGACGATAGTGAAGATGAGGGGATACATAATTTCTTTGATGCCGGTTGTGGTGAAAAAGGTCTTGTAAATATTAAAAAAATAAGTGCTAGTGATGCTGTTGAATTAAATTATCTAGGCCGCGAAGTTTGTGTCTTTCAAGATTATGCCGTCATAATGTCTTCGTTTGGTGGTGCTTATAGTTTGTGTTTACGATGCTATTATTTGCACGCATTAGAAGCACCCCTTGGCAAACACAGTTTTGTGTCTACACATTACAAAAGAGCAATGGAATGTTGTGAAAAAGACTTGCGCTGTACATTGTGCAATGACAACCTTTTTCATTTCAGTGCCCCTGAAACTTGTATAGTGTGTAATAAAACTGAAGTGAAAAAAATTAAAAACCATTTAGTGGACAAAAGTAATTTTGAATCAAGTTAACCAAAAAAAAAAACAATACATTTTGAAAGGGATAGAATGATGGAATTATGGTGGAGGACTTGTAAATATATGCAGTAACAAAAAAATTACATAGGAGTTTTTTTCTACGCACTATAAAAAAGTAGTAGAATATGCAGTGAAGTGTAAAAAAAAATTAAAAACCATTTAGTGGACAAAATTTATTTTAAAAATAAAATTGCAGAATAACCTTAAATTAATAGTAGGAGACTAATCATGGTCGAGTGCTATTCAGAACTATTCGTGGACATTCAAGGTTATAATTGTTTATTTGGCTTGGTCTCAAAGGAGCTTGCTATCTACGATGGTGTACGCTGGTTTAATTTTCTTTTTAAGTCACCATTTAAAAGAACCATGTTATCTGCCAAGGATCAAGAAATAGTTGATTGGTCTGAAGAATATCATGGGTTGGAATGGGACGTTGGATATATAGAATTAAATGAAATAGAAGAAATCCTCAAGAATATTGTCAAGATATATATAACAAAATATAATTAATTTTTGTTTAAACACATAATAAAGAATATTATTATCATACATAATTTTTTTAGCCCCACACACTTCCTTCCATATTTGATATGCTCCTTAGTACGTTTTATTACCAATTAAATGCGGACGCAAAAAAAAAGAAACAAAATAAAATTTAAGAATATATGAATCGCTTATTTATGAAAGGCCTCTTGTCACAAAATCTAAATTTTCGGTAAACAATGAAAAACTGTGTATTTCTTAAACATTGTAAAAAAAAATATTTTAAAATTTTTACTACGATTTTAGATATCCTCAGAACTGTGAATTATTTTGTTTGGATTTTTTTAAAATCATTTGAACCTTTTTTTTGATTTTTTAAAAGTCATTGACAGGAGGCCTTTCATAAACAAAGGTGAAAAAATATATAGTACAGTAATTTTCTTCTAGTAAATGTTATTTTAAATTTTAAAAAAACATGTTTATTTACAATATGTTTTAATGAAACAAAATACACTTGAAGTGCGTATACATAATATGTATATAAATACATTTTTTATTAGTCAAAATAACAATACACAACAATCTGAAACTACAAAGGTAAAAGTAAACTTTGGTTGTTAAATTTTCTTTTAGTCTTTCTTTTTAGTCGGCCACTCTACTAACTCGTCATAAAACCAGTTATGTTCACTTGGTATGTATTGTAAAACTTTTCTCAAGTCTTTAATTTTTTCTTCGCGGATTGGTCTTTTTCCGTCGTATGCTTTTTGTGTTGGTAAACTGATCACATCTGATTTGCCGGAACTAAGGTGGAACGTTTTCCTCTGAATCCCATCAATGAAGTCAGATGCTGAAACTTCCCCTTTTCTTGAGCTGTCAAAAATAAACTCATGGTATACTGATACAGCAAACATGTCCCTTTTTCCTTTTTTTTCTTTTTTACTTTCTTCAGAAGCTGTAGTTTTTTTGTAAAATTGAGGCCACCACTTTTGGAAATTCAAAATATCTTTTGTTTCAACAAGATCAACCATAAATTTTCCCCGTTTTGTCGAGGACAAAATCATAGATGTAACTTCTTTTATAGTGTAGTACCTGTCGTGTTTCCTCAATTTTCTTTTCACTAGACCAAAATCTCTGTCACAAGGTAAATAAGAATGACCTCTGATTGGTAACCTGTAGACTACTTTTTTAAATCTACCACTGTCAGTAAGAGACATTAAGAATCTTATCATAGCATGATTTTTGTTTTGCCCGGTACAGTTGTCACTATACAGGTAAAGTTCATCAACAGTACTGGGGACATTGTCAATAATGTATCTCAGTAAAAATGTGCATACTTCATTACTCCCCTTTTGTGCAACCCCTTCGTGATACAAATAGAAACATGCAGTCTCTTCCTTGGCATTATGTACACCAAAAGGCAAAACGGACAGTTGTCTGAGATAGTACATCTCTTGAATAGGGATTGTCGGTAGCGAAATGTTTTGCATGTAGTCAAAACATAAAAGGATTGCATTTTCATGGGTTTTACAGTACTCTTTAGTATTACGCAAACTGTTATAAAATTTATTACTCCTTCTTTTGTGGACAACGAGCTCTGCAGCTGCTACTCTTTTTGCAGTGTCATTGAGCTGTGGGTTTTTAAGTTTTACACTGAACTGCTCACACTCGCAGCACGTATCGATTTGAGGCCTACCAAAACGATAATCGAAATGCTCCTTGTATATTTTATAATAATAATTATATTTACAATCAGACTCAGTGAAACTGTATTTTTCTTTAAACAAAGAATGCATTATTTTAATGTCAAGCTTTGCGTCTAAGTACTTGATTTCCTTGGAAGCATAGTGACTAGTTTTCACAGGAAATGAATTAATGTGATCCCTAATCATGTCTTTAAAATCCTTTGGAAAAGTCTTGCGATTATTTTGTTGTCCCCTAAGATCTCTAGGGGAACGACCCATCAATAATAGATATTTTAGCCTTCTTACTCTTTTTTCACCAATACCATGCAGGCTTAAAAATGCTTTTTTACACACCCTTATTCTTGATTTTCCAACCATTACAAAAAAAATAAATGAACTTGCATGGTCCACAGAGTGACTGGGCCTGGGCTGCATTTCAGTTTCTCCATTATCTTCTGTAGGCCTAAGCCTAGAGCGTTTAGTCTTCACAGGAAGTGCTTCTATTAAGGACTGCAAAAACTGATCTTGTTCGTCTTTGCTATTAAATTTTCCACTTCTGTGTAGAATTTCAATTTGGTCATTTTCAGTTATTTTATTAAAACATTTCAGTCTGCACCTGGAAAAGAAACCTTAAATGATTACTAGTTTTTGAACAGGGAAAAACGCATGACTTTTCCTTTTAGGTCCCCACCAAATATAAATTTTAAATAAAGAGCCAAGATGAGTAGACTCCTGTCAAAAGTGAACTATTTAAGCAGAGCAATAATGTACTTACGTGCAGGGATTTCCTGTTTTCCGGGCTTCCGCAATGTTTCCTTTATAGTTAACATACTCGTCTCCATGAATTCTAGCTTTCTTTATGCGATTGACTTTGTAGTTCATAGACCTACGAACACCTTTCTTACGCTTTTTACCGACTTCTAAATGAGCTTCATTAGCACTTTCTCCCTCAGTATCTGACATTATTTACTTTTCTAAGACAACAGAATACTTAAAAAATATATAAAATATTTCACATAAAACTAAACGGACACTTGCTTTCATAATGACAGTTTAAACATAAAGATAACCTCAAAATTCGGTGTAGCCATAACACTTTTAGTTATGAAAAGCCTCTTGTCCGCGACACTTGTATGCTTGTATGCACTTTGTATTGTATTATAATGGTCATTTATATTTAACACTATAAATTATAATAGTCTTCTGCTCCTAAAACTAAAAATTATATTTATAATTGAACGGTCTTTTGCACAATCTTTTGGGTTGTTTTCTCTTGGCACACATTGGGATTGACACTAACGGCACAATATAAATTTGAATAGGTCCATTGCTTACCTTTATACCTAATAAAAGTTCTAAATCGTGCAGAAGTCTTAGCACGACCTCATCGGAATTTAATTCAGATATTAATCCAGTCAATGAATCTTTAGACAGTCTTAGAGAGACCTCCCCAAAATATTTCACTGTTGACGAGGAGGAAATTAATTTAGAAAATCAAAAGTTTGAAATGTTAGTCAATGATGTTTATTCGAGCCAGGGAGTTGAGGGGAAACAGGGTGAAAATGAATTTCAGGGAGTTGAGGGTGAAAATGAATTTCAGGTAGAGCAAAATGTCTACTCACCAATTTCTGTTTCGTCGTCAGAAGATTCAACAGAGACCGTTATTGAGGTTAAAAAAATCAGGGAGGAATACCAACCAGCTCCTAAATTACATTTCCACCAAAAATCAATAGCGGTGCTCGACCAAACCTGTAACGAAATTGTAGGTGATGTTGAGGTGTACAATGTTGTTCAAAATTGCAACCATAGTCCACCGAAACCTCACCTCAATTCGTGTGAAATTGTCGAATATAAAGAAGTTCAGAACAAACGAAAACGTTCTGCTTCTGAATCTTTTGACGACGAAACAAATGTAATGAAAAAAATCAAAACCGATGATATCGAAAAATCAGGGGCCGTTGTTACAACAACCCAGCAATTCATTAAAAACTCCCTACAGAAGTGAATTAAACAAATTTTTAGATTCAAAACCAAAGCAAAATTTATCAAAATCAGAACAAAGACGTGGTTGTGCGACGTTCAAATCAATGGTAAACAACTATTTCAATTTGAATGAATGTAAAAATTTGAGTAATTTTACTTGCTCAACTGTTAAAAAAAATAATTCATAGACAGGGTGAGCTTCTTTTAAATTTAGGTAAAATTTTTATGAAAAATCCCTGCTTTGGTGGTTAATCTAAGTGCTAAATATATGTAAAAATGTTTTAAAAATTAAAAAAAATACAAGACACGTATTCCTTATTTAAAGAGAAACTAAACCTATAAATATCCAGTGTAAAATGACCCTTCTTTGCACACTCCGTCTAAAAGAATTTACACAGAGACCAAATGCCTTAAGACACATTAAAGAATCATGTTTAAAAAGAGACACAAATCATAATCCGGATGAGTATTTAATCGATAGTAAGTATATTTACATTATTTACTAAGAATTAGGATATATTAAAATATAAGTAAAACAATAAAATTTGTTTTGTGTTATTTCAATGATCTTTTTTGCTTGACTTAGTAAGCGTCCAGGGGCAGGGCAGGTGGTCAGTCCCTTCCCCTACCTTGCTACGCCGCTCATTATATTATATTGCATATAAATTATTATGGTGAATTAAAAAAATTTCATTTTTTGTTTCAGTTGGTGAAAAATTCTTCAGGAATAATGCAACTCGCCATTACGAAGACTGTAAAGCTGATATTAATTTTAATGCTTGGAACTCTCATCTAAGAACAAATGTCCATAAAAGTAAGAGTACTATTAAATATGGAAATGGAATAGACCTTATTAGTAGTGCTTTTAAGTCTCGAATTGCTGCATACAAGGTTTACTCACCCAAAATGCATGTCAACCTTAAAAAGTTTCAGCAAGAAATTTCCGAGAAAGTCGTAACATTAATTCGCCAGCAACAGCAATTATATAGATGCGTTAAGATAAATGCAGAATTATTTGGTATCTACTACTCGCCAGTTTTGAAGTCTACATCCGTTAAATCATTCAACACAGCCTTCAATAACGTGACTGAGACGACTGATTTAAATAATCTCTATGACGAACTATTCAAAATTCTAACAACCAAGGCAGATGAACTACCTGAACGAGATTCTGGTAAGTTAATAATTACTTGTAAACATTTTAACATTTCAAACGATACTGCTTCAATTTATGTTTATTTACAACAGTCTCTCTTAATAAATACTAATTATTTCGTATTTAAATTGCAGGTTGGATTTTACAACAAATTCTCCATTTAGAAGTAAACATCAACAAGTACAATCCTTTATGTGGCGACTCTTATATTCCAATTCCAGAGTTCCGAGGTAGTTTGGTAAATATTTTGAATGAAGATGATTTCTGTTTTGCATATGCCGTTGTATCAGCAATATGTAGACCTTCAGGTGACCCTAGGAAAACTTCCTCGTACCCGGACTTCTAAACATCGTCTTTTAGATTTGGGTTCTTCAAATTATCTAGGCCGCGAAGTTTGTGTCTTTCAAGATTATGCCGTCATAATGTCTTCGTTTGGTGGTGCTTATAGTTTGTGTTTACGATGCTATTATTTGCACGCATTAGAAGCACCCCTTGGCAAACACAGTTTTGTGTCTACACATTACAAAAGAGCAATGGAATGTTGTGAAAAAGACTTGCGCTGTACATTGTGCAATGACAACCTTTTTCATTTCAGTGCCCCTGAAACTTGTATAGTGTGTAATAAAACTGAAGTGAAAAAAATTAAAAACCATTTAGTGGACAAAAGTAATTTTGAATCAAGTTAACCAAAAAAAGATACAATACATTTTGAAAGGGATAGAATGATGGAATTATGGTGGAGGACTTGTAAATATATGCAGTAACAAAAAAATTACATAGGAGTTTTTTTCTACGCACTATAAAAAAGTAGTAGAATATGCAGTGAAGTGTAAAAAAAAATTAAAAACCATTTAGTGGACAAAATTTATTTTAAAAATAAAATTGCAGAATAACCTTAAATTAATAGTAGGAGACTAATCATGGTCGAGTGCTATTCAGAACTATTCGTGGACATTCAAGGTTATAATTGTTTATTTGGCTTGGTCTCAAAGGAGCTTGCTATCTACGATGGTGTACGCTGGTTTAATTTTCTTTTTAAGTCACCATTTAAAAGAACCATGTTATCTGCCAAGGATCAAGAAATAGTTGATTGGTCTGAAGAATATCATGGGTTGGAATGGGACGTTGGATATATAGAATTAAATGAAATAGAAGAAATCCTCAAGAATATTGTCAAGATATATATAACAAAATATAATTAATTTTTGTTTAAACACATAATAAAGAATATTATTATCATACATAATTTTTTTAGCCCCACACACTTCCATATTTGATATGCTCCTTAGTACGTTTTATTACCAATTAAATGCGGACGCAAAAAAAAAGAAACAAAATAAAATTTAAGAATATATGAATCGCTTATTTATGAAAGGCCTCTTGTCACAAAATCTAAATTTTCGGTAAACAATGAAAAACTGTGTATTTCTTAAACATTGTAAAAAAAAATATTTTAAAATTTTTACTACGATTTTAGATATCCTCAGAACTGTGAATTATTTTGTTTGGATTTTTTTAAAATCATTTGAACCTTTTTTTTGATTTTTTAAAAGTCATTGACAGGAGGCCTTTCATAAACAAAGGTGAAAAAATATATAGTACAGTAATTTTCTTCTAGTAAATGTTATTTTAAATTTTAAAAAAACATGTTTATTTACAATATGTTTTAATGAAACAAAATACACTTGAAGTGCGTATACATAATATGTATATAAATACATTTTTTATTAGTCAAAATAACAATACACAACAATCTGAAACTACAAAGGTAAAAGTAAACTTTGGTTGTTAAATTTTCTTTTAGTCTTTCTTTTTAGTCGGCCACTCTACTAACTCGTCATAAAACCAGTTATGTTCACTTGGTATGTATTGTAAAACTTTTCTCAAGTCTTTAATTTTTTCTTCGCGGATTGGTCTTTTTCCGTCGTATGCTTTTTGTGTTGGTAAACTGATCACATCTGATTTGCCGGAACTAAGGTGGAACGTTTTCCTCTGAATCCCATCAATGAAGTCAGATGCTGAAACTTCCCCTTTTCTTGAGCTGTCAAAAATAAACTCATGGTATACTGATACAGCAAACATGTCCCTTTTTCCTTTTTTTTCTTTTTTACTTTCTTCAGAAGCTGTAGTTTTTTTGTAAAATTGAGGCCACCACTTTTGGAAATTCAAAATATCTTTTGTTTCAACAAGATCAACCATAAATTTTCCCCGTTTTGTCGAGGACAAAATCATAGATGTAACTTCTTTTATAGTGTAGTACCTGTCGTGTTTCCTCAATTTTCTTTTCACTAGACCAAAATCTCTGTCACAAGGTAAATAAGAATGACCTCTGATTGGTAACCTGTAGACTACTTTTTTAAATCTACCACTGTCAGTAAGAGACATTAAGAATCTTATCATAGCATGATTTTTGTTTTGCCCGGTACAGTTGTCACTATACAGGTAAAGTTCATCAACAGTACTGGGGACATTGTCAATAATGTATCTCAGTAAAAATGTGCATACTTCATTACTCCCCTTTTGTGCAACCCCTTCGTGATACAAATAGAAACATGCAGTCTCTTCCTTGGCATTATGTACACCAAAAGGCAAAACGGACAGTTGTCTGAGATAGTACATCTCTTGAATAGGGATTGTCGGTAGCGAAATGTTTTGCATGTAGTCAAAACATAAAAGGATTGCATTTTCATGGGTTTTACAGTACTCTTTAGTATTACGCAAACTGTTATAAAATTTATTACTCCTTCTTTTGTGGACAACGAGCTCTGCAGCTGCTACTCTTTTTGCAGTGTCATTGAGCTGTGGGTTTTTAAGTTTTACACTGAACTGCTCACACTCGCAGCACGTATCGATTTGAGGCCTACCAAAACGATAATCGAAATGCTCCTTGTATATTTTATAATAATAATTATATTTACAATCAGACTCAGTGAAACTGTATTTTTCTTTAAACAAAGAATGCATTATTTTAATGTCAAGCTTTGCGTCTAAGTACTTGATTTCCTTGGAAGCATAGTGACTAGTTTTCACAGGAAATGAATTAATGTGATCCCTAATCATGTCTTTAAAATCCTTTGGAAAAGTCTTGCGGTTATTTTGTTGTCCCCTAAGATCTCTAGGGGAACGACCCATCAATAATAGATATTTTAGCCTTCTTACTCTTTTTTCACCAATACCATGCAGGCTTAAAAATGCTTTTTTACACACCCTTATTCTTGATTTTCCAACCATTACAAAAAAAATAAATGAACTTGCATGGTCCACAGAGTGACTGGGCCTGGGCTGCATTTCAGTTTCTCCATTATCTTCTGTAGGCCTAAGCCTAGAGCGTTTAGTCTTCACAGGAAGTGCTTCTATTAAGGACTGCAAAAACTGATCTTGTTCGTCTTTGCTATTAAATTTTCCACTTCTGTGTAGAATTTCAATTTGGTCATTTTCAGTTATTTTATTAAAACATTTCAGTCTGCACCTGGAAAAGAAACCTTAAATGATTACTAGTTTTTGAACAGGAAAAAACGCATGACTTTTCCTTTTAGGTCCCCACCAAATATAAATTTTAAATAAAGAGCCAAGATGAGTAGACTCCTGTCAAAAGTGAACTATTTAAGCAGAGCAATAATGTACTTACGTGCAGGGATTTCCTGTTTTCCGGGCTTCCACAATGTTTCCTTTATAGTTAACATACTCGTCTCCATGAATTCTAGCTTTCTTTATGCGATTGACTTTGTAGTTCATAGACCTACGAACACCTTTCTTACGCTTTTTACCGACTTCTAAATGAGCTTCATTAGCACTTTCTCCCTCAGTATCTGACATTATTTACTTTTCTAAGACAACAGAATACTTAAAAAATATATAAAATATTTCACATAAAACTAAACGGACACTTGCTTTCATAATGACAGTTTAAACATAAAGATAACCTCAAAATTCGGTGTAGCCATAACACTTTTAGTTATGAAAAGCCTCTTGTCCGCGACACTTGTATGCTTGTATGCACTTTGTATTGTATTATAATGGTCATTTATATTTAACACTATAAATTATAATAGTCTTCTGCTCCTAAAACTAAAAATTATATTTATAATTGAACGGTCTTTTGCACAATCTTTTGGGTTGTTTTCTCTTGGCACACATTGGGATTGACACTAACGGCACAATATCAATTTGAATAGGTCCATTGCTTACCTTTATACCTAATAAAAGTTCTAAATCGTGCAGAAGTCTTAGCACGACCTCATCCACACTTTCTGACCATTCTGATGAAGCTGATGCTGGGGGTGATGTTTCTGTTTGTGTAAGCTCTGGTGACATCAACTGCTGTTGTTGTCAAGTTGTTTCTAGTACCTCTGGTAAACACCACTTTTTGGGGGACATTGGTATTTCGGCAGATGTTCCTGGTTCCTCCTGTGAACACCACATTTTGGGTGATATTGGTACTTCTACTGAAGTTGTTAGCTCGTCCGGTACACACCACATTTTTGGGGACATTGGCACTTCAACTGAAGTTGTTAGTTCGTCCGGTACACACCACATTTCGGGAGACATTGGTATTATGGCAGAAGCTGTTCCTGGTTCCTCCGGTAACCACCACTTCTACTGAAGTTGTTGGTTTCTCCGGTATACACCACATTTTTTCGGATATTGGTACTTCAACTGAAGTTGTTAGTTCGTTTGGCTCACACGACATTTTGATACAAAACAATCTAGACTGAATCAAATAACAAAGACTGAATATTGCAGTAGAATCACGAAAATATAAAGCACAAAAGAGACACTCCCAAAACGTACAAGTACCACCCTGTCACTTACCAACCAAGAATCACTACCAAAATTGAAAAGAAAAAAAAATCGAGTTGAAAAAAAAAATGGAGTTGAAAAAAAAAAAAAAGGATGTATAGTTGTCGAGTTCACGTCGGGAGGTATTTGACACTAGTTGACCTTGGTACCACGCTGTACCAGCCACCAACCTTGCCAGTGGGCGTGACTTAACAAGAAGTGGTTTTAAGCGGCTTTCGAGTTTACACGTACCGTCAGTTGAAAGTCGTATTTATTGTACGCCAGTTCCTATCGTGATTCTCAGTGTCTGCGGTGAATTCTCCTGTGTAATTGTGTTTTCGTGCCTTTTAGACTGCAAATCCCTAGTTATCCTACTCCTAAATTTTATGTTTTGACTGTTGAAAATTTATCCTACATTGTGTGATCTAGTTTACAGCTTTCTTTCGTTTTGTGTTTTTTGCAGATTTGATTTTTATTTTTATTTTTTACCACTATGAATTCTCTAACTGACTTTGATTTTGAATTTGATTTTACCTTATTTGATTTGGAAGAGACTTGCCCAGTCCATGATTTAATGGATTGTCATTTGTGTCAATTAAAACCGGACGGGTTAGAAAAATATTTTAATGAGAACATGGATAATACTCAATCAGAAATTGGTGGTATCGATGACGCTACAATTATAAACAATTTAGTTAAAATTTTTAATAATTAAAATAATGCAGTTCACCCTGAACTGATTTCAACAATAAATTTTGAAGAAATAGCGAGCTTTGGGGAATTTAATTCAGATATTAATCCAGTCAATGAATCTTTAGACAGTCTTAGAGAGACCTCCCCAAAATATTTCACTGTTGACGAGGAGGAAATTAATTTAGAAAATCAAAAGTTTGAAATGTTAGTCAATGATGTTTATTCGAGCCAGGGAGTTGAGGGGAAACAGGGTGAAAATGAATTTCAGGGAGTTGAGGGTGAAAATGAATTTCAGGTAGAGCAAAATGTCTACTCACCAATTTCTGTTTCGTCGTCAGAAGATTCAACAGAGACCGTTATTGAGGTTAAAAAAATCAGGGAGGAATACCAACCAGCTCCTAAATTACATTTCCACCAAAAATCAATAGCGGTGCTCGACCAAACCTGTAACGAAATTGTAGGTGATGTTGAGGTGTACAATGTTGTTCAAAATTGCAACCATAGTCCACCGAAACCTCACCTCAATTCGTGTGAAATTGTCGAATATAAAGAAGTTCAGAACAAACGAAAACGTTCTGCTTCTGAATCTTTTGACGACGAAACAAATGTAATGAAAAAAATCAAAACCGATGATATCGAAAAATCAGGGGCCGTTGTTACAACAACCCAGCAATTCATTAAAAACTCCCTACAGAAGTGAATTAAACAAATTTTTAGATTCAAAACCAAAGCAAAATTTATCAAAATCAGAACAAAGACGTGGTTGTGCGACGTTCAAATCAATGGTAAACAACTATTTCAATTTGAATGAATGTAAAAATTTGAGTAATTTTACTTGCTCAACTGTTAAAAAAAATTATTCATAGACAGGGTGAGCTTCTTTTAAATTTAGGTAATATTTTTATGAAAAATCCCTGCTTTGGTGGTTAATCTAAGTGCTAAATATATGTAAAAATGTTTTAAAAATTAAAAAAAATACAAGACACGTATTCCTTATTTAAAGAGAAACTAAACCTATAAATATCCAGTGTAAAATGACCCTTCTTTGCACACTCCGTCTAAAAGAATTTACACAGAGACCAAATGCCTTAAGACACATTAAAGAATCATGTTTAAAAAGAGACACAAATCATAATCCGGATGAGTATTTAATCGATAGTAAGTATATTTACATTATTTACTAAGAATTAGGATATATTAAAATATAAGTAAAACAATAAAATTTGTTTTGTGTTATTTCAATGATCTTTTTTGCTTGACTTAGTAAGCGTCCAGGGGCAGGGCAGGTGGTCAGTCCCTTCCCCTACCTTGCTACGCCGCTCATTATATTATATTGCATATAAATTATTATGATGAATTAAAAAAATTTCATTTTTTGTTTCAGTTGGTGAAAAATTCTTCAGGAATAATGCAACTCGCCATTACGAAGACTGTAAAGCTGATATTAATTTTAATGCTTGGAACTCTCATCTAAGAACAAATGTCCATAAAAGTAAGAGTACTATTAAATATGGAAATGGAATAGACCTTATTAGTAGTGCTTTTAAGTCTCGAATTGCTGCATACAAGGTTTACTCACCCAAAATGCATGTCAACCTTAAAAAGTTTCAGCAAGAAATTTCCGAGAAAGTCGTAACATTAATTCGCCAGCAACAGCAATTATATAGATGCGTTAAGATAAATGCAGAATTATTTGGTATCTACTACTCGCCAGTTTTGAAGTCTACATCCGTTAAATCATTCAACACAGCCTTCAATAACGTGACTGAGACGACTGATTTAAATAATCTCTATGACGAACTATTCAAAATTCTAACAACCAAAGCAGATGAACTACCTGAACGAGATTCTGGTAAGTTAATAATTACTTGTAAACATTTTAACATTTCAAACGATACTGCTTCAATTTATGTTTATTTACAACAGTCTCTCTTAATAAATACTAATTATTTCGTCTTTAAATTGCAGGTTGGATTTTACAACAAAATATCCATTTAGAAGTAAACATCAACAAGTACAATCCTTTATGTGGCGACTCTTATATTCCAATTCCAGAGTTCCGAGGTAGTTTGGTAAATATTTTGAATGAAGATGATTTCTGTTTTGCATATGCCGTTGTATCAGCAATATGTAGACCTTCAGGTGACCCTAGGAAAACTTCCTCGTACCCGGACTTCAGAACTAACAAACAAACAAAAGTATGCTTTATTGCCGAAGAAAAATTTTACAATTTTATGGAAAACAAAATATACCTAAGATAAGACATATCAAAACATTAATCGAAAAGAATTTCGATAGGTCAATGCTAAAACACACGTTAGAATATAACATAACATTGCCGCAAAACAGTTAATGAATCCTAATAACCTTATAAAAGTAAACAAACACACATGTACGAGGTGAATAATTTCGATGACATTGAAATTAAAATTGCAACTATGCGACCTTAAACTCTATGTTATTATAGTTATACAAATAATTGTGATGGTAAACAGAAGGTATAATGAACTAGTGTAGAATGTAGTATACAAAAAAGAATTAAATTTTGTTTTTAATCCAATACCTAACAAAAATAATTAAGTTTTAAGTGAATGTTCGACAGTTCTTTTCTCTATATGACGATTTTCAAAATTCTATGTTACGAGTTAGGACATGACTCACAAAAGATTTAAGTAAACGAGCGAATTTAGTGACAATTTAAAGAGACTTGCTCGCTGTAAAAATCATTAACGCTGTAAAATGGTCTCTCAATGAGGTATGCTTTGGTGTTTTTTCGAAATTGTGCAAGCATAGGGATAGATTTTAAATGTACTGGCAGATTGTTGTAAAGTTTTATGGCGTCTAACTATCTTTGATTTTACAGGTATTAATTTTCCAGTTAAATTAGAGCAGATAATTACTTTTGAAAACAAAAATAATTTATCCATAAATGTCTATGGGGTTGAGAAATTTTTTAGAAATGGAGTATATTCAGATGAACTTATTTTAGATAAGTTTGGAAATCAAATTCCAGAAAACATATTAAAGTTTCAAAATATTCAAAAGCAGTATAAAGCACCTTTTGTAATTTATGCTGATGTCGAGTGCTATTTAAAAAACGTTGAAAACGAAAAGCTTGATCCTACAACTTCCTATACAGTTAAAACTGCTGAACACGTTCCATATTCGTTCGCTTATTACATTAAATCATCATTTGATAAAAATCTCACATCTTTAAAACTTTATCGTGGAACTGATTGTGCTGAAAAGTTTATTGAATATATTGAACTTGATGTGAAAAACCTTTATAACTATTATTTTAGAAATCAAAAGCCTATGAATACGTTAACTAGTTTGCTACAAAAAGAATTTGAAAATGCATTTGTGTGTTATATATGTGAACAACCTTTTTCAGACTATCACTATCTAATATTTTAGATAATTCTCAATGTCTTGAAATTGGGAAACATTTTTCAGACACAGAACAATTTAAATATGTTAGACAAAAAGGAGTTTTTCCTTATTCATATATTGACTCTTACGAAAAGTTGGATGATAAATCTTTGCCCGCTATTATTAAATTTTATAATGACTTAATTGATGAAAATATTAGTAATGAAGATTACATTAGAGCTAAAGGGGCATGGAATGTATTCAATTGCTCCACGATAGGTGAATATTCAGATATATATTTGAAATCTGACGTTCTGCTTTTAGCCGATGTTTTTAAAAATTATAGAAATACTTGTTATAAAACTTATAAATTAGATCCTGTGAACTATGTAACAAGCCCTTCAATGTGTGGGGATGCTAGAATAAATTTACAAATGTAGAATTGGAATTATTGACTGATCCAGATATGCTTCATTTCTTCAAAAAAGGGGTTCGCGGGGGAGCTTGTTCAGCTCGAAAATCGGAGGCAAATAATCCTTTTCTTGATAATTTTAATCCTAAGTATCCAACAAAATATATTGCCTATTTAGATGCAAAAAATTTGTATGGTTTTGCAATGAAACAGTATTTGCCAGAAAAAAACTTTGTTTGGCTATCTGAGTATGAAATTAATGAACTTAATATTTTAAATATTTCAGATACATCATCTACGGGCTATGTATTTGAAGTTGACTTAGAATATCCTCAGAATTTACATGAAAGCCATAACGACTTTCCGCTCTGTCCCGAAGAATTTAAGCCACCAATTTCCAGGTATTCTAAACTAATTCCCAATTTAAACAATAAGTACAATTATGTTCTTCATTATCGTGCTTTGAAGCAAAGCTTAAAATTTGGACTTAAACTTCTCAAAATACACAGGGAAATTAAATTTACACAATCGCCATGGTTAGCTAAATATATTGATTTGAATACTAATTTACGAAATGCTTCAAAAAACAAATTTGAAAAAAATGCGTACAAATTGGCAAATAACAGTATTAAGCTAGTAACTCAATGGGAGAGAGAGCGAAATAAAGTAAGTGCTGACAAATTAATTGCAAAACCTCAATTTAAAGATTTAAAAATTTTTTCAGAAAATCTAGTAGCTATTCAACTTCAAAAGATATGTATCGAATATAATAAGCCCATTTATGTTGGAATGAGTATATTGGATATTTCAAAAACTATAATGTATGATTTTTATTACGGATATTTAAAATTAAAATATGGAGATAATGTAAGTTTATTGTACACTGATACTGATTCTTTAATACTAGAAACTGAAACGGAAATTTTTTATGAAGATATGAAGCAAAATCTGGATCAATTTGACACCTCTAACTATCCTGAACGAAATAATCATAATATGCCGATATCTACATCAGTGGTTGGTAAATTTAAGGATGAATATAAAGGTGTACCTTTAGAAAGTTTTTTTGGTACCGGTGCTAAGGCATACTGTGTAAAAACCAAAGATAGTTTAGATAAAAAGGCAAAAGGTATTCGGCCGTACAAAAACAATTAAACTTATCAGATTATAAAGATGTTGTGGAAAAAGGTCAAAAAGTATACTGCACAATGTATGTTTTTACACTCTACACAATATTTATACGAATTTGATTAACAAACTAGCCTTGACAAGTCATGACGATAAAAGATATCGTCTTTCAAATACCATAAAAACTTTAGCATGGGCTCACAAAGATATTGTCCATATAGAATCAATCATTAAAAATTTATCTATTTTACAATCTGAACAAGAACCCAAATCTAAAAGACGATGTTTAGAAGAGACTCGCAATAAAAGTGGTTTTGATACACAATTGTTCTCCGGTTTTGAAATTGGGAAAGGAAGCTAAAGTTGTCAAGTTTTATAAAATTTGTTTCATTGATGATCTGTTTCACTAATTTGTGTAAATATATAAAATGTTGTAACAAACAGTATTATCTAGTTCTATCAGTTCTAGTCCAGCAGTTGTACGAGGCGGTTGTGTTTTCGCTCGTATATTGTTTTGCCGGTATTTGAACCTTTTGTTTTGTTTTGGTTTGAACTGTTTTGATTTCAATTTGTTTTTGTGTGCTTTGACCCGATCATCAGTTCGTCGTTTGCTATAAACTAAACTTGACCTTGTTTACCCGGATCCGGTTATTAGTTATAAATATTATTTGTGTGTGACATTTAAAGATTTTGATTTATCAACTGGAAATATTTACATAATATTTACATAAAATTTATCTACATCTTTTTTTAATTTTCACTTTTTTTGTTCCTTTGAAAATTTTAATTTTTTATTTATTTATAAAATGGCTGAATTTAAGTGCGATTCTTGCCAAAAAATCGTTTCGGAAAAAGACTGTTACAGAATTCGCTGTAGTGGGGAGTGCCGAAGAAATTTTTGTATGGTCTGTACAGGACTGGATAAATCCACGACAAAAGTGCTCTACAAACAAAAATTCAACAACATAAGATTTTTTTGCACTGTTTGCGACTCTCCAACTCTGAAATATTTGCATGATAAAATATCAGATCTCCAAAAGACTCAAATCTCTTCAGAATATCTCGAAGCCCTGGGTTCCTGCTTAAAGAAAAACAACGACATCCTTCCGATCATTGGCGAAATTTACGACATCTTACTCAATCATGACTCCAAATGGAAGATACTGCTAGAAAAAATTGAGGATATTCACAGCCTCCATTCTGGAATATCTGACAGTATACAAAAATCCTTATTTAAATCCATTAAAGAAATTAGGCAGGATACTTTCAATCTATCATCTATTTTAATGGAAACTCAAAATGAATCTGTCAAAGTCCAGGTGCATGATTCATCGAAGGAGCAGTTGACTAAAGAGATGGCTGAGCTGAGGCATAGTGTAAAACAAATGGCACTTACCCTGGAGAAGCTTGCTGATAAGCCTAAACAACAATCAATAAAGAATATATACACCACCGCAATATCAACCCAAACCGATACAACAAATGTCCAAATGCCTGTCAATAAGTCTCCAAAAAAAGCTGTTTCCTTCCAGCCCAACAAAACACCCATTATAGAGAAATGGCATTATGTAGTGGTATCCATAATTCCGTCCACGTATAAATCAAATCAGCTTGTACACTACATCAAAGAAAAATTAGGAACCACGAATTTTGTGCGTTGTTTTCCTATGCTTAAGAATGCAGACACTTTGCACTCCGATTTTAAAATTGGGGTGCAAAATAAAGATCACTTAATTCAGCTTAAGAACGCTAGTCTGTGGCCACCTGGTACTATAATTGATCCTACCTATGATTCAGTTTCACCAACCCTTATCCAAACGCCGCCCACTTCCACAGCCCATAATGTCTCATCTTCTAGTCATCAAGATGTCAATATAGATATCCCAAAGAGCCGGGGGCTGTCTCCACCAAAGCCTCAATTATTGGAATCACCAGTGACATTTGTGCCTGAAGAGGATAAGTCAGTCATAATTGGCTCTGACAGGGAGGCCATAGCAGCTTGTAGGTCATTGGCACTGGAGGGCTCTAAATTAAGCATGGAGAAAACTGCAAAGAAAGATGATTTTTTACAGTTTGATCCAATGACTCCACCAAGAGTGCGGCTGTCCCAAGATTCGGATAAAGCAAATGGTCGCTATATATTAGCCAGATTAAGGGATCCTTCCTTACTAAAGACCTTAAGGCTATTTCTTGCTTATCTACACGACCAGCCATCTAGTGTGTGTTCATTTTGGAATCGGTTTGCTTAATTCGTAAGCACGCACCTGCTCTATTAGAGAGACCTTCTCACAACTACCCTCTCAGAAATACTGAGCACGATCTCTATCTTCCAACCCCACACTCAGAGTTAATTAAAAGATCAGTAATCTACAATGCAAAAAAAATGCATAATCACCTACCATTTAACATCAAATCCATAATATCTCTGACTTCATTTCGCAAGGCTTTGAAATCATTCTTACTGGAAAGAGCCTTCTACACCGTGAACGAGTTTTACAACACATAATTTTATCCTTATGAACCCCTAGTGTGATAGTTGCCATTACCAACCATTTTTACCGAACTTTGTATATGTATTTTTTTAATTGTTTCGTACTTTTTTATTTTTTACTTTGCTTTTTTATTTTTTTACATTATATTTATGAAAATGTTTATAACATAGTACGACTGACAAAGTACATTTCTAATGTACTTCTTTTAGGATTCTATAATATTAATATTCTAAATTCCTGATTTAAATATTATTTTTCTATAATATTTATGATGTGTTTTTGTCTTGTTTTGTTTGCTAATTTTGATGTTTGTAAACTATTTTTTTACAACAGCTTTGTCCACAAAATTGTAAAATTTTTTTTTGACAATAAAGCATTTATTTATTTATTTATTTTTATTTATTATCTAGTTGCTTTAGAACAATGACTGCTACTTCATGAGTCGTGTTAGTCTCCCTTGTTGGCAGAATACTATATGTTAATCATATTCCTAACACAATGAGAGCCGACGTGTGCATCAATAAGAATAAAAATGAAACTGATTGTTATAAGCAAATGAGAATGATTTACATAGATGGAAACTCACATTTGTTTACTTATCATATTTCAGAAAATGATTTAAGTGTTAATAATTATGTGAAGATTAAATATTTCTTTGATAAAAAGCCTGTCATTTATTCAGAATGGATAGAATTTGTTCATAAAAAACATAATTGTAATTATGTATATTTTTATATAATATTATTGTTTCTGACTTGAATATCAATTATTTCATCTTACGTTGCTTTTGTAATGTATTTAAAAATCCGAATTAAAAGTTTTAGTATTTGATTTTTTGTAATTTAATTTTTATCTCCTCCAACGTTAAGTAATCTCCCTCCTCCATTTAAGTGGAGGGGACAGTAGACTATAAAAATGTGCCGCAAATCATTATTTAGTTAGAGTTTCTATATTCTACGATCTCATAATGTTCAGCCCTCAGAGAGTAACGTCCAATGTGTTTAAAACATCTATACATTCTATCGAAAAACAAACCATTGTAAATTCTAAACAGTACCCTTTAAATAAATCCAAATCAAAGTTTGTGTTTAGAAAGTGATTTTACGCCATGTGTTGAATTTGGTGGAAACAAGAACCAATCTATTGTTCTAAGTAAGGATAATTGGAAAGACCTACTAAAATATCAGGGTGTTATAACAAATCACTTTTTCTCATCAAACGCCTTTCAAGAAACTATATTTTTGAAAAATATGTCCATTCTTTTTGAGAAATTTGGTGAAATGCCAATAGTGAGGATTACAAAACATGGTGATTACGTCTGTTTTGGAAATGAAACTGTGTGTAGATTATGGGAACAAATATTTTTAATCGAATACAGATTAAATATTTTACAAAAACAGCAATTTAACAGTTACTTCCACATTTTTAAGAACAGTCTGTTTTCCGAAACCAATTGTCAAAAAGTATATGATACTCTGTCGCCAAGTGAAAACCCCAATTGTGAGAATGTTTGTACTATGCTGGAATTATTACTAATGCATCCAATCCAGCTCGAACAAAAATTAAGAGAAAGAAAATATTATGAAGAAATCAGTCAGTTTTGATGAAACTAAAAATCAACTTCATACGATGCATGCATGGACGTTTACATATAGAAAATCCCGTATGTCGCCTCAAGAGTTTGTAGACCAACAACATTTTAAAAGACGAATTGAATTATGTCAAATTATTTTAAAACCTGTGTTAAATAATATGTTAAATAGGATTATAAAATAAAACAATATTAATATAAAAAATGTGTTTATTGATGAATATTTTACAAAATATCCTTTTTTAATATCCATGAGTTATGTGTTTTGTCTAATCCCAACCATTTAACTTATTTCCTTTTCTTCTTATTACTTTTTCCAATAAGTATATGTCTGAATGTCTGACTTTTTGTAATTCTTTTCCGTAAAAGCCTCCTTGAATTTCTGATTTGTTTTCATCTTCAAGTAAATAGGTTGCAGGATTTGTAAGTTGTAACTTTTTTATTCTAAAAATTTCATTTGACCAGTTGGGTGTGTACCCTTTAGAAAAAAATTCTCTGTGTTTGCTTATACGAACAAAGTCACCAACTTTAAATTTTTTTAAATCAGGACCAACTGTTTTCATATGAGTAAATGATGATTTCAATATATTTTTTTCATTTCCCTTATTAACAGCATTAGGTTTTTTACCAATTGTAGAGTGTACTGTATTATTGTACACACTAACAATATCTGTCAATATATCTAACCATTTATAATTTCCTTGAAGACTAAACTTTTTCCACATTTTATTCTTTAATGTTCGGTTCACTCGCTCAACGATACTTGCTTTCAAATTAGAAAAGGTACTATAGTGATTGATTTTAAACTGTTCCATTAGCTTCTGAAAATCTTTGGAATAAAATTCTTTCCCTTTATCTGTTTGAATATTTTTTGGAACGCCTTGCAGGTGTTTAGGGGCTTCTTTTGAGTCTTTGAGAATTTTTTTCATTGCTGCAGCTATCTCTTTACCAGTTTTTGTTTTAATAGGTAGTGCCCAAACGAATTAAGAAAAAGTATTGATTACCACTAATATATATATCTATATCCTCTATTAAATTTTGAGTAAGGTTGCATTTCAACTAAATCTGCTTGAAACAAATCATTAAGCCCTTTTACGATTACTCGTCTTCTTTTAAAATTTCTTCTAGCGGGTCTATGTAATTCATTAACGACATCCTCCTTAATTTTATTCATTTTCAGTCTTACACTTTAAAACCAATCCTGCGTATAACACTCCAGGTGATACAGAATATTTAAGAGATCTTACAACAGAAATATTATCACCATTACCGAGTTTATGACCTAATAGTTCAACCGAACTAAATATATTGTTATTTATGATAAAATCTATGCCTTTACTACAGTGAACTTTTATCACTTCTGCTTCTGGAAATGGAAACGCTAAAGTAGTTTCATCGCCGCTAATAGTAAAACAACGTCTTGTTTCACCATTCGGTAGATTAATTGATTTTGTCGAATGTCCAAGAACCATGGGAAGGATGCAAAAGTAATATAAGTCTTCATTGGCATTTAGGATATGAGTTCCAAATTTATTTACCGACATACTCAATATATAATATGCAACTGTTGCTTTTTACTTCAAAAACTTTTATTTATAGAATTACTTTGGCTTCTCGTAGTTCTTCAATAATTGAGATTATTTCATTATTATGTCCAGTATGCCCGGCAACCCGAGAAGCCATTAAAAGTCTAAGTCTATCAACAAGTTCCTTGATGTTGTCCCAATATACATAGTCCGTATCTGTTTTATTAAGTTTCAATATCCTAATTCCCAGTTTCTGCCTTGTTTGCCTATATGGAGCCTTAGGTCTACTAAATGCTTCTATGAGATTTTTTGCAGGTGTTTTAATATTTTTTGTTTTCGTTACCCCTTTGGTTTGTAAGTACGGTCCTATAATAGTTACATATTTGACTGAACCGTTACCTTGAACTTGCTCATTACGGTCGTGATTCTTGCGATATGCATTAGTTCTTGATAGAATGTCCATATACTGATCTAAGTCTTCTTTCTTGTAACCAATAGGTTCTTTTTTAAAAAGTAGTTCATATAAACCTGGAGTGCCTTTGTAGGTTACACCCTCAACTTTTATATTTTTATTAATAATTTCAACTGGTTTCATTGTTGTCCCTAAAAGAAATTTGTTTGTTTCCAAATCATGAATAATACCATAATTGTGATCAAATATATGTCTTGTATCCCTAACTCCTTCATCGATATATTTTCTTGGCAATTCATCAAAATCTTCCAACCAATCTTTATATCCCGGAGTGTCAACGTATTGTTGAATTGTTTGTCTAGTTTGCTCTAAAATATCAGAGATATTTAAATTCTCTAAAGTACTATCACCCGATGGGGGAATAGTTTCAGCTACTGTGCTTGTTTCTTGAATGGTAGGGAAATTACTAGTCGATGTAATACTCCTATCAAAAAATGATGGTAACTCAGTGGGTAAAACGGGAGTTTTCCCGGTTTTTCTCTTAGCTTATATTCAAAATAACCAATCTCGTTAATAGGTTTTAGCAAATTTCTTAAATACTCATACTTGGGTTGATGTAACGATTTTGAGTATAAATATTTTCGAATCTTATTCCGTTTGGATGTTCAAGTAATGTTTTTTTTTTTATTTAGTTTTTTGGCCTTAGGATATTTCCCATTTAGCCACGAAAATCAAGTTAATGTTATTAAATATATACAATAACGATAAAAGAACCCTAAACAACACTCAAACTTTTTAACATTCACACGAGGGATGTTTAACAGGTTTACACGCTTCTCGCCCTGGGGTCAGTTCAGGACGTTATATTTTATGTACAGACACGAATACAGGTGGACCCGGATAAACATGGAGGTAACAAAAGGTTCAATACAAAGGAGGCAATCATTCTATCTAAACCAATATCCTAACCTTAAATTCTAATTTTGCAGGCTTTTAGAAATTCAATAAATATTTTTTCAATACTTGTTTCGGAAAAAATATGGCTCATAAGCGTATGATGATTCATCGGAATTAGACCTAATTCGCCTAGTTCCAAGCTTAAATACGATATTGCGGATTGATTGTGACCGCAATTAAAAAGTCTATGATTTAAATCATCTAGAGAATTATTATCACATGAACATAAAGGGCTATTGGATAAGTTTGTAAAAACAGGAATGTTTTTATAGCCCCATGGCCAACCATAAATCTAAAGTATGATATAAATACCTTTCTAGATATTTTCTCCTTATGAATGAGGGGACTTTTATTTATTTCGGGGTGAATTGAACTATAAAATGTTGGGCGATTACCAGCATAATTTCGATAATATTGTTTCTATTCTACTAGAGCGATTTTCTTGTTAGCACTGATAGCGTCTGTGTATGGTATGCTATAGAAAGGTGTTCCTGATAATGTAGCTTCTTTTGCTGCTAGGTCTACTTGTTCGTTACCTATTAAGCCCGAATGGCCTTTTACCCATACAAACACGATGCTAACACTTTTTGACTGCAACTTAGACAATATATTTAATATATTAGCTATATATGGATGTGTGCAATTGCTGTTGTTATGCAGTGATAAGAGCACTGATCGTGAGTCTGACAGTATAATAGCATTTGCTAAGGTGTTATCATTTTCTACAAATTCTAGGGCTTTTAATATCGCCAATGCTTCAGCAGTAAATACTGATGCAACATGATTACATCGAAATTTTTGAATTATATTACGTTCTGGAATTGAAAAGGCACATCCAACTCCATCATTGTTTTTTGAGCCATCTGTGTATATTTGGTAGAAATATTGATGTTTATTAAGAACCTGTTTTAATATATTTCTATTTAATGAAGGAAACTCGGTATATTTCAGAAAAATCATATTTATTTTGAGGTAGCATATGTTGAATGGATTTTGGACCACAAAGTACAAATCCGATTGATTGATGTTGTTAATATGAGTAGCTGCTGTTGTGAATGCCTCAGTCAAAGGAGGACTATTTTTATTGGACCAGAATTTGATTGTTAAATTAGATATAGCTAAGTTGTTAATTTTGTTTAGTAATTGGTTATTTTTGTATTGCATGTTTTTTAGAATAAATTTTTCATACAGTATTCTTCGTCTATAGGATAGAGAAATTTCACTGGTTTCGGAAAGGAGGGCCATAACTGGAGTAGATCTCATAGCACCAGTAACCAGCCTCAAAGCTTTGTATCGAAGTCTATCAACTCTCTGTAATCGACTGTTGCAGGCCAAGCCATAAAAAATTGCCCCGTTATCCAGTAATGATCTTGTGAAAGCCTTATAAAATATTAAGGAGGTACTAGGATCTGCTCCCCATGATCTTGCCACCACAGCTCTTAGAATATTTAGACTTTTTTCCGCCTTAGTTAAAATATAGTTTATATGATCGTTCCATGTTAATTTATGGTCTAGAAAGACTCCTAAATATTTAACAGAGGTCACCCAAGGAATAATAGTTTTGTTGAGAACTATTGTATCTGTTTTAGTAATTCTATGCCTTGAGAAAACTACTACGGCTGATTTTTGATTGGATATATTGAATCCATTATCAGGAAAGTACGAGTTACAAATATACATCATGTGATTAAGATTGGTTTTACTGGCTTCGATGCTTTTGTGTTTACTATATATACAGAAATCATCTGAAAATTGTAGAACTACGGCGTTTAAACCTACAGAATGAAAGTCTGCTGTATACAGATTAAAAAGAAGAGGGCTCAAAACTGAACCCTGGGGAATTCCTGAGGAAACCGTTCGTACTTCGCCGAATCTATTAACCATTTTTATGGTTACCTTGCGATCTTCAAATATCCTTACCAAATTATGAGCAAAACTTTTAGGAATATTAAGCAACGTTAGTTTTTCTATTAAAATGTGTAAGTTAATATTTTCGTATGCGTTAGTAATATCAAGGAATAAGGCTGCTAAATAATCATTGTCGGAATAAATTAGCTGTATATCTGTAACAAGATGTGCCAAGCAATCATTAGCACTTTTACCTCGCCTGAAACCAAACTGGTATTCAGGCAATTTTTTTTCAGATTCACACCACCATTCTAATCTACTTTTTATTATTCTCTCTAACGTCTTAAGAATGCATGAGGAAAGCCATATAGGCCTAAATTCGTTAGTTTTTCCTGGTTTAGAGACTGGTACAATTAGAGAGTGTTTTAGTACTTCTATATCGTCCCCTTTGCATATTATTTTGTTGAATGCTACACATAGAATATGTTTAGCAGAATACGGTAAAAAATGTTGAAGCATACTATATGTTATACCATCTGGTCCCGGACTAGTATGTTTATTAACTCTAGCTTCGAGTTCTTTTACCGAAATAGGGCTAGTTAAAAAGTGTTGTGTATTTACAGCCATTTTTGTGATGTTTTGTTTTACATAATCTGGCGCTATTTTTCTTAATAAGGACTCTGCGAAATTATATTGCTGTTATTTGTATTTAGTCCGCCTTTAACTAAGTTTACTCTTCTCCATATTTTGGAGGGAGAGCTTTGGGCATTTAAAGAATCACAAAATGACCTCCAATAATGTTTGGCTTTATTTTTAAATTTAAGTTTACATTGGGCTGACAATTTTATAAAATTTAATAAAGTTTTGTAAGTTAGGCATGTCACGATATTCCTTAAAACATTCCTTACGTTGATCTGATAAGAGCTGACATTCATCGTCCCACCATGGTATAACATTTTTTATACTTTTTATAATCTTTTTAGAAAACAGTGCATCGGCTGTGGCTTTTATAATAATAATAAGAACTTGTAAAAGATCGTTTGCGTGATATGGCAATAAAACTAAACTATTTATTCTTTGGTTAATTTCGTAAGAATATGCATCCCAATCAGCATTATTTAATTTCCAACCCACCTCATTATATTGACAAGGATTACTTCTAATATTATAGTTAAATGTTAAGGTAATAGGGAAATGATCCGATCCATAGGAGTCCTGAAGAACTTCCCAATTGGATAAGTTTTGTATATTGGTCGAAATTATAGTAATATCTATGGCTGAACCACTGTTATTATGTAAACCGATTCTAGTATTTTGTCCCTCATTTCTTACAGTCAGGTTATGAAAATTATCCAGAGCACTGACAAGGTTGTTTCCAAAGTGGTCATTTTTTCCGCATTCCCACAGGGAGTGGTGAGCATTAAAATCGCGAGCAAATACTCACTGCAGAGAATATTTTTTCATAATCATTTATGGATACTTGTAACTTAGGAGGTCTATAGATAGACACTAAGGATATTGTTTTGTTATTAATTATTATATTAACCCCACATATTTCTAATTTCTTATTACTTAGATTATTAAAATCTAGATGAGTATACGGAATCGATTTCCTAATAAAAATGGCAACACCTCCTTTACCTTGAGGCCTATCCTTTCTTATAATATTATATCCTTTGAAACGGATATTGTAAGATGGTTTGTACCAGGTTTCACTAAAAAGTGCTATATCAAAATTACTGTCTTTCAAAAGGTTTTTTAAAAAATTATGATTAGAGTAAGCAGACCTTGCATTCCAATGAATAATCTTTAGTCTTTGAGTGAATGGGCCCATTGTTGAAATATATTTTGCAATGTAGAATCTATAATATTACCAACAATATCAAAAACATTATCCTCCTTACCAGGAGACCTAACAGATTCATAAATTTGTTTTACGAGATTATTGTGGAGTTGATTTTTCAAGGCTTCTATGCTATTATTATCTAAACTATGTGATTCAATCCAGGGGGTACTTTTATGAGACCAATCAAATTCCCGCCGAATGGGTTCAAAATTAGGGCTCCTGTCATTTACTTTACGCTTTTTATTATAACTTGAATTACTGGCTTGTGATAGTGATATGTCGATATTCTGTTTGGGGGCAGAATTCTGCTTGATATTTGTTTTATTAATTGTGGGTATTAACTCGGGAAAATCTGAGTTTGATGTCAGGAGGGGGGCAAATTTATTTTTTGAAACTAGACTAGCATAAGATGGGTGGTCTACTATTTTTTCTGCTTCGTTAAATGATATGTTAAGATTTGCCATAGCCTCTTTAATTTTCCTTTGATTTGTATACTTGGGACACTGTTTACTAGTAGATATATGTTGATCTGACTTACAATGAATACAGCATATACTACAATTTTCGCAAATCGTATTTTCGTTAAGATTTTTAGAGCAATTTTTACAACGTTTTTTACTTTTACACTGCTTTGCTGTGTGTCCATAATTTAGACAGTTATAACATTGTGTAACCGGGGAATACCAAGTCTCAACTTCATGTCTTAACCTATACATAAATACATATTGTGGTAGTTCTAACTTATCAAAAGTAACTAATATTTGTTGCCTAGGAACTTTGGTTACTTGACCTTCTGGGTTGTGTACGTATTTATACCGCCTTTGTACTAACTTAATTGGTACTGAGGATTGTAATATTTTTAGTAGTTCTTCCTCAGAGTAGGTCGTATCGACACCGCGAATAAGTCCCTTTTTTTGTGTAAGATAATTTGGGATATATGCAATAGGGTTATTTTCTTCAAAAACTGATTTAGAAACAATAATATTAGCTCCGGTAGCAGATTTACAATGAATTTGCACCCTATTACGGCCAACTGGGTTTATAAAGTCAACACATTTTTCATCTCCCCCAAGGTTATATAACTTTTCTCCAATCTTAAGAGGATGAAGTTTACCAAAATTTAAGTATTTGTGTTCGACAAATATTAGAAAAGGACCTTTACTATCAATTTTGTATCTATTATTTAGATCAATTGTTTTGATTTTTTCTGAAATAATTTTTTCCTGAAATTCGGTATTTTGAGGGTTTAAATTCGATATATCCATAGGTTGATCATTATTAGTTAAATCAACGACCTTAATATTAGGGTTTTTATTTTTATCGGGAGGTTGACGATCTCCTATCCCCTGCCTAACCCCCGTCATGTTTTCCACATGAAGGGGATTAAAAATAAGAAAAGATACGACTCACAGTACAGTTTGTTTAAATTATCCTGATTATAACTATGATAATCCAAGTAAGAATATATCGGTTTCACACTGCCCGAATAACAAAAAACGTTAACTCGCCGCGTCAAATGCGATAAGAGCCCACGTCCGAATGCTATGGGAATTGAATCCGAACTGTTCAAGTAATGTGAGAATGGAGTTCGTTTTGCCAACCCCTGATGCTCCTACAACAAGACATCTCTTTGATTCTCCACCAAAGAGATCACCATGTTTTCTAAAGGGTTTGTTTAAGATTTTTTCATCATGGTTTTTAATAGGTAAAGAAAAAGCTTGCTTTTCAATCCACATCTTCAACAATAACTGACAAAGCATTGTAAATAATATGTATTTATATTTAACATTTGTGTAGGTTCATTTAACAATGGCAAACCAGTTCACATAATTCACCAATTTTTTCCAACGGTACCACCAGGGTATAAAATAGTGGAATCACCATTACCTATATTATACTTTCCAATTAGCGTTCAAACAATCAACAACATTACTGTAAAAATAATTGATCAAGACGGTCACCTTATAAATTTCAGAAACGAAACCATTACCGTAAGATTACATTTAAAAACTAACAACAATGGTTATTAGATATAATAGACCATTTGTATCTAAATTTCAACCTATTACTGTAAGTAAATCTGATAAAAAGAAAAACCTAACCACAAAGTTAGTATTTCCAAAAACATCAAACGGTTAACAACAAAAAACCATCACTTTTTGAAATCGTTAGGTTTTAAAGTTTTAAATAATGGATATTTTAAACGTTAATGAAAGTCTATATGTTGACAACTCTGTAATTGGCTCCGAATTACATACCTATCAACCATTCATTTCTTCAAAATTTGATTATAATGATGAAATACGTATTCCAATCCAAGAATTAGACACATACACATTACCTTCAGAAAGTATTCTATATATAGAAGGAAATCTCGCTAATCAAGAAGGAAAATATACGAAAAAATTAAGATTTGTCAACAATGGTATTGCGTTTTTGTTTCAAGAAATACGTTATGAATTAAATGGAGTAACTGTAGACTCTGTAAGAAATGTTGGTTTAACATCAACACTCAAAGGATATTTATCTTTCAATAACAATGAAAGCGTAAAGCTTCACATTGCTGGGTGGTTTCCCAACAGAAATGAAGCAGACAGAATTTTGGTAGATGATGAAGGTAAATTTAATGTATCGATACCCCTAAAGACGCTACTTGGATTCTTCGAGGATTATAAAAAAATTATTTTAAATATGAAGCAAGAATTAGTACTCATCAGAGCAAGTAATGATTTAGATGCTGTGCTCTTTATAGATGACACGGAACCCAAAACATTAGAATTTCCTACTCCAAAAGTCACGATTGAAAAATTGTATCGGAAAGTGCCACATATCGAGGTAGATATTCCTCAACAACTTGCCTTAACGAAAACATCAGAAACAAACAAGGAAATATTGTTAGGATTTCGAAGCTGGGAATGTGTTAAATATTCCGAATTACCTGAAGCAACGCGTCATACATGGCCGGTAAAAACAACTAGTAAACTGGAGACGCCCCGTCATGCTGTTATTGCCTTCCCAGTAGATCGAAAAGGAAAATTAAAAAAGGACATGAGTCAATTTGATAACGTTGACCTAACAAACATAAGAATTTTTTTTAATTCTGAGAGATATCCATATTACGATTTATATTTAAATTTTAAAGACAACAAATTTTCTGTTCTATATGAAATATTTGCCAATTTTAGAAATTCTTACTATGGATTGACAAGTGAACCAATTTTTGCGCCTGAAAAATTTAAGACAACTTCCCTATTTCACACATTTATCGCTCTCATCAGAAGGAATCGCTTCAAAGTGGTTCTGTAGTTATAAGAGTTGAATTTGAAACAAATGAAAATATTCAAAAAAATACCTCTGTTTATTGTCTCATCCTCCACGATAAAATATTTAGCTATAATCCTCTAACAAAAATAGTTAAATAACTTTAATACGAAGCGTCAGTTTTAATATTTATAGCATGACACAAAGAAATTTCTTTCATTATAGATTATATGCATCGGTTAATCATTTTTCAACACAAATTACAAGAGTTAAAGAAACAGATAGAAGAATACCAATTAAAATTTGAAATGGTAAAAAAATTTCAATATTTAAAGATATGAAAGTAATTGTAGATATACAAGGATTTAAAGTGGAGAACAATAAGTTAATTGTTAAAGAATTGGCAGCATACGATGGGTTTAAAATCAGCCACCACATATTTAAAGCGCCCTTTCCTATGAATCATTTACCATCAAAACTATACAGCAACGCTATTTGGCTAATGAATAATCACCATTGCATCGATTGGGATGAAGGATTTACTCCTTATCATAGATGTCGAGATGTTATCAGAAATTTAACCGAAAAAGTCGACTTTATCTATGTTAAGGGTGAAGAAAAGGCGGAGTTTGTCAGAAAATATTCTCAAAAACCAGTTATTGAATTTGATGAACAGCAGTTTTACAGAAATTGGAACCATGCTGCTTTTATCATCAGAAAAATCCATGTTTTTGTGCATTAGCAAATGTTTTTCGTTTGTATAACTATTTTATTATGAAATAAAACGATTAGTTTTACAATATATTTGTTTTATTGGTTAAATATTTCCTTATACATAATATATTTTCGCTTAACTCTAATTGTTTTAAATCATGCATAAATTTTCTTTCATTTTTACTTTTAAGAAAATCTATACATGCCTAGCAGCTAGTTCACATAATTCTACATGTTCCATATAGTGCAAATAAACAGTAATGTTTTGAGCTTCACTGCTTTGTCCGACAAACGCATAAAACTCAGAGCAAGCTGTTCATTATGAATTCTTCATACATTTCTCTAACAACTTCCTCCATAATTACACACAAAGTTTTTCCTCTTTTAAAATGTCTTTCACTAGAACGGGATCTTCAATATATTTTTTCAATTTAAGAAGATGATAACCAAATCCCAATCCCTTTATGTCATGAATAAGTTGTATTAAATCTAATGTTTCACAATATTTGTCACATGCAGATGCAGCACTCGCATATTCATTCGATAGTTTCTCGTAATAATGACACCATTGTGGTCTGCTTTGCATAGAATCCTGACAATAAGAAAATGATAACAAGTAGAATTCTTTACTTAACTTTTTAACAGCTTTCACTAACTTGCACATGACCACAGCACCTTTTTATAGATCGCGGTGGTCCATGTATACAGTCACCCGCTTGGTTATGATGAGTATAACACGGTAAGTTTAACTGTAATTTCTTGTCACGTTTATAGCGTTCTGGTAGCTTTTCCCAAATTTGTAACAACTCTACTGACTCTACAAATCTTCTTAAGTAATTAAGAGGAATATATTTTAGATCACCCACCGGAATGTCCCTCAATGGCGCCATTAGCGCTAAACAAATAACTTCACCAACACGTTCAATAATATCTTCGGTAAGTACTGTATTCAACGAACCCATCTGACTAAATTTAAGAGATGAAAATGAATTGATCTGTTGGGTTGGCTGCTAGCACTTAAATAAAACATCTCCCTCCGGATGCACACGTAAGAGTGGGGAAGACCAATCAGAATCAAGCAGAGTCAAGTAGGCGTGGCAAGGACAGGCGTGGGAAGTGGGAGACCACTTGAGAGTAAGGTTTGTGTACGCACTTGAATACTTGTGGCATCAAAAGTTCACCTGTACGGTGGCGCCCCCCAATGACCTTCGTAACTGCGCTGTTGCCATTTTCGCCTCATTATAATTTTATATAGGTATTCGTAACATTTGATGATTGGTGTGTATAAAACATGCCATAACTCTTTTAGTATATTATTTTATTCATTTTATATATTACATTTAAATAATATAATTTTAAGAGAATAGGCAATGAAATTCGATGCTCACCATTAGCGGTAAAATATAAGCAAAATCTAAACGGGGGCAAAGTTGAGCAATTTAGTGTGATTATATGTAATCGAATAATATCGTCGAAAATATAAGAAAAGTCCGAGTACCTCCGCAGAAGATATTCGTAAAATAAAAGACGACTCGGATATTTCTTTTTTACTTTCTTCGTGTGAGGGAAGTATTGAAATTAGAAAAAAAAATAACCTCCGAGGTTTGTCCTTCACATTCCAGGTTCGCGGCATAGCTCGAATCTCATCCGGGCCTAGGACCCCGAAAGTTGTAGATGCGGCCTTGACTTTCTTAGTCCGTTTCCTTTAGGAAGAAATTTAAACATGAAATAATCGTATAGTTTAAGTAGTGACATAAAAATTATATATCAAAATACTTTAACCTCGACTTTAGCAAACAATATTAGCTATTTTCTTGCATTTGCAGCCTTTTCACGTCCATACTCAACATACTACATTATTTATACAGAAGTATTTAGGTGTGCATAATTTGCTGACCAGAATAAAAAAACGGGCGACCACCGCTATTTCTAAACAAAACTCAACGAAATTATAGTCCCGTTAGGCACTTTACAAGGGCTGTGTGCTACCGTAAAAATTATTACTTAATCCTGTCCTAAATGGCTATTTTACTCTTGACGATCTTTACAAAAACCGTATGACCACCTCTGTTTCTGAAACAAACCTAACGAAATTGTAGTCCTAAGAGATACTTTACAAGGGCTATATGCCATCATTAAAATTATTACTTAATTCTGCCCTAAAGGGCTACTTTACTCATGTCAATTTTTACAAAAACCGTGGTCCACCGCTATTTCTAAACCAAACTTAACAAAATTATAGCCCTGAAGGACACTTTACCAAGGCTATATTCTACCGTAAAAATTATCATTTAATTCTGCCCTAAAACCGTGCGACCACCACTATTTGTAAACTAACATTAAAGAAATTATAGTCCTGAGAGACACTCTATAAGGGCTACGTGCTACCGTAAAAATTATTATTTAATGCTGCCCTAAATGGCTACTTTATTCATGACGGTTTTTACAAAAACCGTGCGCACAGCTATTTCTAAATCAAACTCAACGAAATTTAAGTCCTGAGAAACACTTGACAATGGGTATATGCTACCGTAAAAAGTATTACTTAACTCTGTAAATGTCCTTTACATGGAACTTCCCTCGTTAATAATATGTCATTTCATAAGGAACATGCATGGGCCAATTTAGTTCGGCCCATAGTCATTTAGTAACACATATATATACTGCCCTTTCAAATGTTTTTATTAATATTATTTCTTGCGTAAATATATTATTCTTATTATTAATATTATTGTCATTATTATTGGACGCCATTTGGTTCCAAAAGGTTAGATTTTTACCAAAATGTTACCACGTCTTTTCCACATGACTCCTAATGTTCGATTAAAATTTGAAGTCAATCGGATAAGTAGTTTTCTAGCTGTGTCCCAAACTGACAGATAGATGTTTTTTGGAGTCTAGGGAGCCTAAAACGTGAAGATCTGTAAAATCCTGGAAATTTTTCACGATTACAAACAATTTGTTTATTCGCCATTTTCGTAGCGCGTTTAAGATTAGTACCACAATTTTACCGGTTCATCTTTATATCATTCTTAACTCTTGCACAAAAATATAAACCAATCTAATAAGTGTTTTTTTTTCAGGCTGATATGTTAAATATTTTATTAAGCCGCCAGTTCGTTACTACATCTTAGAATCGTATCAAAATTTTATGCAAAACTTGAAATCAATTCGATAAATATTTTTTAGTTACCAGGTCATCCCCTTCATTTTTGACCAAAATTCGAAATCAATCAGATGAATAGCTTTTAAGTAAAACTCGAACAGACAGACAGACGGTATTGGAAAAACATGTTTTTTGGCATGTAGAGACCCTAAAATTTCTTAAAAGGTAAAGATCCGTAAAAACATTAAAAGAAAATCGTTAAATATTATAGATTTGAACATGTTTATTAGTACTGTTATATGTTATTGCACATTTTTATTTTTTGTTACGTGTTGCCTCTTTATGTGGTTACATATTTCAAAATTTGACTTTTATGATAAAAAAGCTTGATGATGGCGTAAAAACATTGCGAAATAAAACATATTACGCCTAGGTCTAGCTTTCAACCCTCAACATTTAAGAAAGGAAAAGAAATTGCTAAGTAGGAATTTTAAAATTAAGTATCCATGAAAAGTACTCGGGATACAGTCTGCCAGAGCAACTGTACTTGTTGATGCTGGTAGGGGACACCTCAAGTTTGAAACGTCGTGGTGAACGGAGATTGACAGCAGTCGCGGAAGGCTACATCCACGACTATCGACGTAGCTAAGTGACAATTTGCACACCACATTAGCAAAAACTAACTTTGCAAAAAAATGTATTTTACATAACGGTATTTCAATATACCACAATTTACCAAGTTTTTTAAAAGTATCATCATATATTTTAAAATTAAAAAGAAGGCAAAGAAATATTTTCTAGAAAAAGAGCATATTTTTAATATTTAAATCGAAATTTTATTTGACTTTCTTTTATAATTTGTTAAGGATTTATATGCTCATTTTTTATTATATGTAAGATATGTGCTTTTTATAATTCATTGAGTGTCAGTTTACTTATTTACTTTCCCTGTAATAAACTAGTCAGTTGATTGGGAATAAACAAATAAATATAAAAACGGGGCAGTTGCAACCTCCAGAAGCCCAAAGCGCCAGCCATTCTGTAGATTTAACGTATTTGAAATTTGTATTTAAATATAAATACGATCAACAAAATGTTAATCAAAATAACGATAAAGACCTAAAGCTTTTTTTGTCACTTGTTTTTACTATGACGTCACGCCCCCAAGCAATTTTTCTGACTACGTTTTTGTACACGACTTCATCACAAAATCAAATCACACTGCTAAAAATTATACAGTTAAACAATTTTTAACCAACCTCTGTATCCATCCGTTTTTAAATGTAAGCAAGCAAAATATTAAAAACTTAATTCCATTTCCACAATTAAACTAATTAATTGCTCAAATGAATATAGAAATCGTATGGAAAATCTAAGTTTGTATAACAACAACCAACCCAGATCCCCGTAAAAACAAATACCTACTGCTTATATTATTATTCCATTTTTACATTATTGTAAGCACATTGGCAACAGGATGTCTGAAAATATCTATCAACTTTTAATAGGCCTTCCGATAGTGCGGGAAGCTTTCTTGGAAATCCTGTAAATTCAAAAGAAAGTAAACATCGTTGCCACAAATTAGTCATAAGCAAAAATGGTCGTAAGATTAATCTTTAATAATTCACAGTACAAACTCAGGGCCAATTCCAGCCAATCAAAAATTAGGATTTAGATTGGATGATTTTTATTTAGGCTTACACATTTCTTAGAAGTAGTGTTCCCGCCTAATGTTGTTGCCGGACCTACCCATATCTCGGTATATCTACCGATAGCGAGGCGGAATTAATTGAGTTCAGTGGGAATCCTATATGAACAAGAACGCCTTATGCCACACCATTCCGTGCGAGAGATTAATTATTATCAGAAGTAGGTATTGTGTCTGTATTTTTATAATTGTGGCACTTTGTGCGTACTACAACATAAGTTGTGACAATTACAAAAGGGTCGATGGTCTTGGACATGTATCATGTATAAAGATAGATTGCTAGACACTTGAAAACTGCAGCGTGCAAATGCAAAATATACAGTTTATTTGAAATAGTCGAGTTTTTTATATTTGTATATGTATTTTTTTTGATCAAGAAAATTAAACGCCTTACGTTTCGGCAACATTCATGAGATTAATTATTTTTTTACACATTATTTAATAACTTATATAACTATGGTAATATAAATTGCAGTTAAAAGGCAAAAAATAGCAAAATACATAAAAAATCTTTAGGCATACTAGTTCTTAAAGATCCAATTACAAGTAGTAATTTAATGTCGGGCCCACGTCGGACGTTCTTTCTTACTCGACGTCCGCAGATGACGTTGTTCCGACGTTGTAGCATCCCGTATTTGCTCCAATTTGGTCACTGCAATCGGAGTCGGTACAACGTCGTCGGACGACCTATTATGTATTAATTTCTTTATTAAATTGTTCCTAAACGCAACGGTAAATTTGAAAGGCAATTATTTTCTTATATTAACTTGAGTACATTTTTAGTATAATAAAAAAGACTTGGGTGGTGGTGGTCTAAAGGTTGTGAAAAACAAACAAATTCCGACAAATTATGAAGTTGTGGATGACTGCCTATATTAAAAACAAATAGTCAGTCCCTATTAATATGGCACACCAGACAATCATGCATAGGCAATTTTTCAAAGGGTCCCTCTGATGCATAACTTATTTTTTAGTTATTTGGTTGATCAAATTCTTAAACAATTTTTTTTGATAAATGTGTAAAAAATAGCTCCAGAAAAGCCTTTATAATATTTAAATTATGCAGTAAAAAAATATATATATAGCAGGCATGGCTCGACAAGAAAGAAATCTCAAGCCAAATTGAGTCGTTGCTGCAATGTACTAAATTCGACCAGAAGTTGGCTTAGTTAAACTTATTTACGCTAAACTCGACTTCAAGTTTAAAACTATTCCAAATATGTTCACCAGTTTTTCTACCTAGGCAAACTTTTATAACCTGTTCTAACCCGTAGTGAAATGGAATATACCAGTCTGTAATACTTAGGGTTGAAACAAAGGGTAGCAAAATGAAACTACATGTTCACCTTAACATTACCCAAAGTATATTCTCAATCTTTTTTAAAATGCCATCTAATTGCCATATACGCTCGGGAAGGTGGTTGACCTGCTGACATAGCAAAACAGGTTATTGCGTGGTTGCCCATTATTGCAACAAGTTGAATTTGATACAATACATTTTATATAGGGTGTTTTCTCTATATATTACACCTCCCCGGGCAATTAAAAGAATTTCAATTTATTTTCAAAATTTGAAATTCGTAAATAAAATACAATTACTAGAGACAAATGTTACAATACACTATTTAAACCATTTTTTTTTTTTTTTTTTTTTATATTATCTTATTTATCTAAATATATGAAAAGAAAAATAAAAACTCAGATATAAGAGAAGGAAAATAGCGTCATATAGTGAAAGTAGGAAAGAAATTAGATAGGTCTTTTAGAAAAAGGTTATTAGAAAATACATGCAATAGTATAGTAATATAGAGCCCTTATTATTATAACTTAATTTTAATTAGCTATTATACAACTTAGTTCTATTTTTATGGACTAAAATATGTTTCTTATCTTTAATTATTTTTACATTTGGTGCAACATCTTCTACCACTAAATATGGCCCCAGGAAGCAAGGGCTGGTAATTTTATCACCAGTTTCGTTTTTGATTAAAACTCTATCGCCCTTTTTATACTGAATGGGGTTTACTTTTAAATCAAAATTTTCTTTTCTTTTAGATTTAGAAAGTATTAAGTTATTTCTTGCATCATTTTGAGCTGTTTGTAACCTATATTTTAATTCAATGGGGTAGTTATCAAAATTATAAATAGGATCAACTTCATTATTTAAATTATTTGGTAATTGGCATTTTTTTCCAAAAACTAGTTCAAAGGGAGAGTATTTGGTTTCCGTATGTACTGCAGTATTATAAGAAAAACACCAGTACGGAAGCCATGTGCTCCATGCAGAATCATGGTTTTGAGTTTGAATTCTCAAATAAGCACCTAGAACTTTGTGAGAGGCCTCTAAACTCCCGATACTCTCGTGATGATACGCCGTAGAATGAATCTGTTTTATACCTAACAAGTTACATGTTTCTGCCATAGTGTGAGAAATAAACTCGGTACCCCTATCTGAAGCAATTTCCTGAGGGATACCATATCTTAAGATAAAGTTATCCACCAAAGATCTTGCCACAGATACGGAATCCTTGTTTTTAAGAGGGTAGGCCTCTACATATTTTGTTAACTCACACTGAAGTGTTAAAATATAAACAAATCCATTTACGTCTACCGGAAGTGGACCAACAATATCTAAATATATTTTTTGAAAAGCTGTTTCAGCTGTAGTAGTTATTACCATTGGCTCTCTAGTATAATGATTCGAATGTTTTTGTCTTTGACACATGTCACACCTTTTTACAAAATTTCGAACATCACTATCCAGACCTGGCCAAAAATAATACTTTTTAATATTATTTGTCATTCTATTTATTCCAGCGTGACCACTGGTTGGTAGTAAATGAAAATCATTAAGGATTACTCTTTTTTCGTCTTTGTCCATTACTTTTTTAATACCTTTTACAACATTTATACGGGGGCCCCTCCAATTAGTATAATTTTTTATTTTACTACCAATAAATTTAATAAACTCTGTATTATCATTATTTTTATTAATAACTAATTCTTTAATTTCAGCCTTTTTACTTATTTCTACCAAATCTTTCACCATTTCGTCTCGCGCCAATGGTGATAAAGCTTTTTGGTCTAAGTATAAGGTAAAATGTAATGGAATATAATAAAAGTCTCCCACTTGTTGAGTGACATCTTTTGACAATTTTTTAATTTTTAAGGATGGTATTATAATTAATTCGGTACAGTTAGTGGGTTGCTTAAGAATTTCCACAATATTCGGGTGATCAAGCCAAATATTTTCAGTACTTTTCTTAATTAACTCGTCTTCCTGTCCGTCTCTACGTTTACTCTGTGCTCTGGTTAAAACTGCAATCATACCTTCATTCATATCTTTTAATTCGTTTGAGGACAAGATTATTCTCGATAAAGCATCGGCTGTAACATTATCTTTTCCTTTGATATATTCGATATAAAAGTCATATTCTTCTAGACACAAACGAAATTTTGTCAATCTGCTACCAGGGTCTTTTTGCGTAAAAAGATAAATTAATGGTTTGTGATCGGTTAAAATTTTGAAACGACGGCCATACAGATATGGTCGAAAATGCTTTACAGCCCAATAAATTGCTAAAAGTTCTTTATGTATAGTAGGGTAGTTAATTTCTGCTTTATTTAAACTACGACTAGTGAACGCCACTGGTTTATTATTTTTATTTGATAACACTGCTCCTATAGCAAAAGCAGACGCATCTGTTTGCAAAATAAATTCATTTTCATTCGAAAAATCGGGATAATCTAACACCGGATGCTTAATCAGCGAATTTTTAAGACAATTAAAAGCTTTATCACATTCGTCCGTCCACTCAAACCTAGCGTATTTTTTACATAATTTATTTAGAGGAACTGTAATTTCTGAAAAATGTGGTATAAATTTTCGATAATAATTGGCAAAAGCCACGAAGCGTTTAACTTCATCTGCCTTTTTTGGAATAGGATAATCTTTTAAAGCTTTTATTTTATCAGGGTCAGGTGATATTCCTTCAGAACTTATTATATGACCCAGATACAGAATTTCTTTTTTCAAAAAATCGCATTTAGCAGGATTTAATTTTAGGTTTACTTTTCGCAATCTAGAAAAAATATCTATTAGATTTTTATTGTGTTCATTAAGGTTTCTGCCAAATACTATAAGATCATCAAGATAAACAAAGCACTTTTCGTAATTTAAGCCCGCCATCGCTATGGTCATTAACCTTGAAAAGGCACTAGGGCTAATTTTTAACCCCATTGGTAACCTTCGCATTTGCCACTGACCGCGATCTGTAGTGAAAGCTGTGTATTTTCTGCTTTCTTCCTCTAATTCGACCTAATAGCCCTGGCTAAGATCTAGATGTGAAAAATAAAGTGCACCTGCTAGGGAGTCTAAAATATCGACTACACTCGCAATCAGAAATTTGATATCTAATATATATGGGTTCAAAAATCTGTAGTCCAATACTAACCTAGCTCTTCCCTCATTCGTATCGTTTTTCTTTGGTACAAGCAACAAAGGTGAAGACCACTCACTCTGCGCACTCTCAATTATTCCATCCTGACACATTTGAGAAATTTGCCTATTTATTTCCTCTTTATGTACTTGAGGTAACCTATATGGCTTTCTATAGACCGGCTGAGTATCTGGTTTAACTTGAATTGACTGTTTATATAAATTAGTAACTGTAAGCTTATCTCCTGGCATATGAAATATATTTGAGAATTTGGCACAAATTTGCTCTATAGAATCTCGTTCCTCGCGGTTTAGATGATTAAGCTTAAGAATTTTAAATAGTTCTTTAACTCGAGTAGCCGAATTTTCTTGGCTGTTAAATTGATGACACTCATAATTGCTTAAACTTTCCGCTTTTGGCGAAAAATTTCTCAAATGTACCTCTGTCTCTCTTGTATTCAAAATTTTAATTGGTACTTTACCATTTATCGGTTGTGCAATTACACCAGCCATGAACACACCCTCACATAATTCACCTTGCATAAGTACACATTCATCCTCTAACCCTGTAGGAACATACTGTATAATTTCGCACCTAGGGGGAACACTTAATATATTCTCACTATCCGCATTTAATTTTAATGTATTTATTTTATTATACTGATTTAAAATAGTTAAGGTATTTTCTTCGTAATCTAATTTAGCCTTAAAAGTTTTCAAAAAATTTTCTCCAATTATGCCATCACTTTGACATGGTAAATTATTAAAAATATAAAATTTTTGCTTAAATATCGCATTTTCTATACAAAGATCTAAATAAACATATCCCACAGATATTAAATTACCTCATATGCCTTTAATTTCAATATTTTCTTTGTGTAACTGTATTTTTGAATTTAAACAACTTAATTTAAGGGCACTTAATGATGCACCCGTATCTACCAAAAATTTTAAGCTTTTACCATTGACACAAAAAGAAACAGCATTCGAGTAGTTTTTTGAATAGGTAAAAATATTATTAAACTGTTTATTTTTAGTATTTTTAGGCACGAAAAAATGTTGAATCTTGTATATCAGCTGAGGATTGTTCTGAATTTCCGGTGTGCTCCGCAAAATGCATTCGGTGACCTACTGCCCGAGATCCTCTCCTATTACCGCTCGTAAATGTACGACCACCGTGATTTCTAGAAAACCGCTGATTATTAAAATTACCTTGATTAGTCGAAGCGTTTCGTCGACAATTTGAATTGTTATTTCCTCCGTTATTAAAATTCTGATAATTATTATATCTACCAGAATTTCCTGTTCTATTATTTGGTCTTCTGGAAAAATTTCTAAAATTTCCCCTTCCTCTGTGAGAAAAATTAAAAATGTGTCCTGAATTATTTTGATTACCCAGCTCTTCATCTTGAGCTGCCCTTATTGCGTCCTTTAAGAATTCAAAATTTCTGGAAGATATAATTGTGCCCAGCCTTTGATTTTTAAGTCCGCATGCAAACCTTTTTATTGCAACCTTTTCGTTAATAGGTCTTAGAATATCAAAAGCATTGGCATTTCCGTCTGCTTGCGTAATGGTTAAATTTACAAAAATATCCTCTAACTCTTTACCAAAATCCGTTATACATTTTTCACCCTGTTTAGCAGAGAACAAGCGTGCCTGAAGGGCCGTATCTGATTTTTTAGTTAAGAGATGTTTTTTCATATCTAGAATTAAATTATTTACAGAATTATAAGTCAAACCTAATCGTAATTTGGCGTTGTTAGAAATACGCGTTTTCAAAACAAATTTAATTAAAGAAGGTTGACTATCATTATCAAGCGTTGACGAATAAAAATCTAAAGCCTCTATTAATTTAGAAGTTGTAGATTCTGTATCATCCATGACCGGTAAAAGGTTTGTAGCTATTTTTAGATCAAAAGAAGACATTTTTAATTTATCTTTATTAATATTTTTATTTCCAAACTCTAAAATTTCCTTATAAAGTTTTTTAATTTCTGTTATTATGTTATTAAAAGTCAAAATATCTTCTTTGTCTATTTCAGACTTTTCTATTTTTACGTTTAAATCAGTAATTTCCTTACCTAACTGAGAATATAAAGTTTTTGCCACTTTAACTTTTGATTCGACAATAGGGCTTTTTCGTCTTTCGCTATTTAATTTTACCAAATTTGTTCGAATATATTTAAATGAATGTAAAATTTCAATAAGTTTGTCTCCCATGAAATTAAAAATTTAATTCACTTATTAAACTTGTTAATTGGGTCCATATTTTTGCGATTATAATTATAAAACAATAACATAATATTATAATAATTAAACTTACATGCCTGCATTATTATTTACATTTTCAGTTACATTAACACATAACAAATTTTCTAACTCCATTTATAATTGTCTTTACTTTTTCTTTCTTCTTTTTTTTTTTTTCCTACAAGAAAAATACCGCCCTAAAAAAAAAAATTTAAGTTTCTTCCATCTTTAAATCATCCTTGGATTTTCGCAGCTCATTTTTATAAATTTCTCTTCTAATTGTCTGCCTTAGTTTCCTTTGAACATGTCTAATGGCCCATACTACTGCAACAATTGCCGTTGCCACAACCAAAATTATAAGCAAAATCTCTGCTAAGCTTAATCCCTTATTTTGGTCAACTATTTCACCCCTTGCATCGCCATTGGAGGCCTGATTAATTACAATCTCTTCTTTGGACTTGGCATTACCCATCTTAATAACTTCACAAAAAAATCGTCAAGTGGCAGGGTCGCCATGTAATACTTAGGGTTGAAACAAAGGGTAGCAAAATGAAACTACATGTTCACCTTAACATTACCCAAAGTATATTCTCAATCTTTTTTAAAATGCCATCTAATTGCCATATACGCTCGGGAAGGTGGTTGACCTGCTGACATAGCAAAACAGGTTATTGCGTGGTTGCCCATTATTGCAACAAGTTGAATTTGATACAATACATTTTATATAGGGTGTTTTCTCTATATATTACATAACAATAAGTTAGCATTGATCTATTTACTTGGACTAAAGACATTTAACGACGTCGGTCAGACCTATTTTTATGACTTCTTCTAAACTAGTAGTGCTCCAACGTTATGACAACGTTGATCTGACGTTGCCGCTGAACGTTGGAAAATATGCCTACATTTCTACCAAAGAGGACGTTGGATTAAGTGCAAAAATAGTCGCACGTCGCCAAAATGCTGCTTGGGATGTGTATGTACCTAATAGAATAAAATGCTTAAAATAAAGCCAGAAATATAACAAGTAATATGTCAGGTTGTCCCTGTGGACTCTGGGTACATATATTAGTAGTGTGCGTGACCTTAGGAGTCCATTCCTACACACATATTTTCGATCCTCTTTTACTATTATCATAACCTTGACGGCTATTTTTGATTAACGAACGTTCGCTAGTTCGATACATGCGTTTACGAATATATATGCTATACATTTATCTGTAAAAACCTCATTTTAAAAAAACTAGCTATTTAAAAATTAGGAATTCTAGACGTTTTTTTGGACAGCTACAAAAATATTTCTCTAAAATAAATTACGACCTTAAAAGTTACAAGAAACTGTGAAACCCGTATCTAAAAATTGTAAGCAGTTTAGAAGTTATTTTTTCACATCATTTTTTTTTAATTACCTCAATAAAACGTATTTAGTTAATTTGAAAATGAAATTACGGAGAATTTTTTTACAGATTTCAAAAAAAAGTTAAATAAACGATGCCCGCTAAAGGTTACATGCAACTGTGAATACCGTATATAAAAATTTTAAGTGGTTAAGGAAGAAACAGTTTTTTGTGCAAACTTCACCTCGTAACTGCAACCCCTGTATATATTTTAAGACCCTTCCTAAACCGTCCATTTTGTGTATTTTTTGAGTACTTTCCGGCACCGTAACCAGTTTTTTGACCAAATCCCTACTTTTTTTATTTGAAAAAAAATCAGCTTCACTCAAAAATGTCTATATCTTTAACACGTAAATGCACATACATAAACCCAAGCAATAAAAAATATCAGAAAAATATTTGCTTTAAACAAACTTAGCCGTGACATCTATCCCAACTGACATGTCAAATACCTCTGTAAATTGTATTATCATCCTAAGGCAAGGCCACCTATCATTTCGCGTAGTATATGGATCGGTACCTATCGATTTTTGACCGATATTTACACTTTTTTCTTTAAATCGAATTTTCACCTACTTGCTAAGTAGTTAGAGGGAAATGTTATTAGAGCCTTTTTGTAGCCAAATAAATGTCCCATTCGCGGACGAATTAATTTCGATTACTATTCGCAGTATATAAGCGGCAAAATGAGGTTAAAGTTGGAAACTTTAAAAAATTGCGTTAAAGCTATAAACTCGAAATTTGGTCACGGTCTACCTATATATAAATTGTTTCGTAAAAAAATACCCTACAGGCTTAGATATATTAATTTCCTTGTGATACACGATAATGTTAAAAAATGTATCCATTCTTGGGAACTTCGGCACGTGTTCCACTGTCAAACGAAAATAACCCTTGAAAATCCACCATCAAACCAATACTTGATCCGCTTTGTTGCGATGTTTTAAATCACAGATTTTATAGTAAGCAATATCGTGTTGTTTGCAAGCTTAGTCTAAAGGATTTTTGCTCTTATCTCCTCTAACAAGCCGTTTACCTAGTTTGGTTCCTGAACCACAATAATTGTATGATGGAATTTGTAATTCGAATGATAACTTGTTAATTAAAGTGTTTAACGAACCAACTCTTGTCATGAGCTTTGACCTCCTAATATGTCTACATCTACTTCGTCTTCCCATTTTATATATACTGAAGGTTAGTTGAGGTCATATATTTAAATGAAAAACATGAAGATATTTCTCAGATACACATTGATTTTCCTAAAATGTGGTTAGAAAAACAATCTTTCTCGTTGCCAGTCAAAAGTCATTATGTCAACTTAAATAAGTTTAAAAAGCATGGAAAGTTGTTTGGGGGGTTTTCGAAAAGAGCTTTAATTGTAGGACTTTCTAGTTCAGGAAAAACCAATGTGGTTGTTGCTCTTTTAATATCAGAAAATGGTTTACGTTTTGAGAATGTATATATTTTTTCAAAATCCTTGTACCAAACGAAATATGAGTTTTTAAGAAACGTAATGCAGACTATTAAAGAAATAGGATATTTTGAGTCGACAAAAGAAGAAGACATTGTTTCACCTGCATAGGTAAAACCCAACTCTGTAATAATTTTTGATGATATTGTTTGCTGTAATCAAAGTATTATGCGAGATTACTTTTCCTTTGGACGGCATAAAAACTCCGATTGCTTTCATTTGTATCAAACCTATTCTTCAATTCCAAACAACTAATTAGAGATAATGCAAATTTATTTATTTTATTTAGATAAGATGGTACGAATTTAAAACATGTTTATGATGATCATGTCACCTCAGATATGTCATTCGAAATTTTTAAAAAAATGTGTTCAATGTGTTCGAAATCCAACTATGATTTTTTAGTTATTGATAAGGATTGCGGTTTAAAATCTGGGAGATAACGAAAAGGATTTAACAGTTTTATACATTTTTAAAACATATATAATATCTAACCTTTACAACCGACATTACATATTTTAGTCAACATGAATGTAAAAGTTTCAAAGAAATTGGTAGAAGCTCGAAAAACTGTTAAACGAAAATATGAAGCACTAAAATCAGATTTAGCAGAGAGTAAAGTTCGACAAGAAAAAAAACCAATAACTGAACCTTTGCAAGAATGAATTAAAACAATAAAAACCGAACCCTTGGTAAAACGAGAACTTACTTCACCATCACTTTTTTTAACTCCAGAAATCGGCAAACGTAGTTTTTCAACTACAAAAAAAAGACCAGCAAGAAGACAAACGAATATTTATAATAAATATCTTCCTCATGATATTCCATCCTTTCTACAAGATGAAGACATTTTACAAAATTATAATGAAGATGTGTTCCTAGATAAACCAACTAGTACTCAACCCAGTCGTCCATCCGAATCATCTTTTATTGAACCCACGGCAGCAGATATAAGACAGGAAATGCTTGAATATACTAAAAGAGGTGACGTTTACAATACGTATCTCGAAGTGTATCACCTACTTAAGATCATTTGTTGATGCCTCGATTAAGGGAAGTCGTGAACTAGATTATACACATGGTTTTGTTCACGACCTTTACCAGAAAAATTAAAAAATCAGAGATTCTACTGTTAAATTTAAGAATAAAAACTTTAAACTTAAAGATCTAATTTATAAGGGTTGTACGAACTACTTATTTTCAAAGATCAGGTTACAAACCTGATGATGTAGACAATTATATGGACATATTAAAATGAACAAATGCTTACAAAAGAAATTATGACCCCAAAGAGCAAGTTCAAGGAACCAAAGATCCGAAATACATAACAATAATTAAACCATATTTAATAGGAAAAAATATTATTAAACCTACAAGAGCATCTAGCATTTCAAGTATCTCTAGTTTTAGTATTTTAAGCAAGTTACGACCTCCTCAGAGACCACAATCTTCGTCATCAAAAAAAAGCGGAGCAATGTTAAACTTATCTAATAAAAAAATTTACTACATTTGTTTCGACAATATTAACGAAATAGTTGAAATATTGAAACTACTTGTATCATCGCACATGGCGGGTCATACAGGTCATCAAAATGAAATTGTCTCAATTTTAGAAGAACTTAGGGAGGCAAAAGTAATTAAATAAAAACACTGTATTGCAACAAAATATTTATTCCTGGAAGGACTTTCATGCCAATATGTCGATTGGCAAATTTGAATAACATATATTAGATAGAGATAAAAATAAATTATTAATAAATGCTTCTTCTCAAATTTTAACCGTGTTAACATCGCCAAAACACGTTTATTTTATAACATTATAGTGCCCTTTATTGGAACCTATGATGCATCTAAAAGAAGTTATCAACTACTTCAACATGGAAGATTAGTAGTTATAATAGGGGAGCGCCTCCTCCTCCTCCTCTTCCTCTCTCTCATGTCCCTCATTCTTAACTTCCTCCCCTTTTATTCTCATTCGCATCATATTTTTTAATTTTTTCTCTTTGTTCTCCCACATTTGATTTTGCATTCTTAAGTCTTATAAATAGGTGCATCAAGATCATTTTAGTATGTTAAGGTACGAGTGACTGTTAAAAGAAAAAAATCTGTTGAATAAATCTATTAATAATAATATTAAAATAAAATGAGTGAATCAGTTGGAGAAAGAAATCGATCCATTCCGCTTCAGACAATTAGCCTCGAAGAAATTATACCAGGAGTTCAAGAAGAAAATATACCATTAGTTCGAGAAGAAAATAATGGGATTGTTTTAAAAAATTTGAATAAAACTGAGAGTGAAGAGAAAAAAGTGTTTTGTGCTATTTGTTTTGAAATAATCGAATATTATGATTCATGTAGACCAAATACATGTTCCCACATTTTTTGTTTAAAATGTATTTTAAGATGGAATGATGAAAATGGTTGTTCTATAATGGTAAACAATTGTCCTGTATGTCGCACTAGATATTACTATTTGGTACAAATCTTCAAAGATGTAATTAGACATCATTTTGTTGTAATTTTAAAAAGAGGATAATATTTTTTATAATTTGTGTTTGTGAAAACTCTGGTAACAAATAATTTTGTAAAAAAAAGTAAATGTAAATATATATAATAATTGACACACATTTTTTCCTTTTCCTATATTGAAACGACAACAATGATCTAACAAGTTTTTTAATACATACTAATTTTCACATTACATAACAAAACAATTGTTATGGGTTTACACAAAAAGTGCCACGCCCTAAAATGGCACCACTTTTGCAAATGGAAGCTTAAATTTTCTTATGGGAATTTACATGTAAAAATGACGGTTTTGATTGTCGGACCGGCATAGCCTAATCTACTACTTTTTAATTATAATAATAATATTAATATAATTTGCATCAAGTAAGAGAAAACTCAATTGAATACAGAAACAAGCGTTAACAAAATGTTATGCTAATATATGAGTGCTTCTAGTGGCAGTTGACATAATCAACACTTTTTTTTTACATATGATTAGCTATTTCATTTACAAATACAGTGTCAGATGTTAGAATAAAAAGAAGTATTTTGCATATAGCAATGAAAATATATAACCGCTTATAGTAACAGTTGACATTTTTTAAAATTAATATTGTTGACGTATTCTACTTATTATCTTTACAATTTATGTTTAAAATTAATATTTTTGATATAATCTACCCATTACGTTTATAACCTATATTTAAAATTAATATTGTTGAAATAATCTACCTAACCTAACCATCACCTTTACAAACTATGTTTATTATTAATATTTAACAACATAATTTTCTATCTCTTTTTTTCATTTTTGTTGCAGTAAAAGCAAGCATGTTCAGGAATTAGTAGAAAAAGATGTATCCTACAAATAGCACAATGTAAATCAGAAGCACTAACAACATAGGCTCTTTTGCAGTGGCAGCTCACATGATCGGACTCCCCTCTCCGTAAATATCTCATGTGAATTGCACTACAAGGAAGGCAAATAGCAAATGTTCCTAGTCTTCGACTTTCAATTTTAGAGTAGCTTTGTATAACACATACATCTTTTTCTTCAAAATTATTAAATAATTCACTAGCCCTAAACTTGCTTACTTTTACGTCAACCTCGGTTCCTAAATTTAGCAATTGTCCATCCATATCCACTCCTTCGTCAATTTCCTGATCATCTTCCTCCATCTCTTCCTCTTCCTCCTCTTCAATATAATTAATATCGATGTTACATAAGAATGATCTTCTAACAAGCCTAGATGACTTGTCCAAAAATGAATGTTTATAAGTGATGGAATCGCCTTCCAAGTTATTAAAAATCTCTTCTCTTTCTTCAATTTGAGCGGCGATCTCCATATTATTTTCTTCAATTTGGACAGCGTTTCCATTCATATTTTCTGCCATTGTTAGGAACTTTGGATTTAGATCGATATATTTGAAAAAAAATTTGGTTATACGTTAAAATAATAGCGACAACTGATATTACAGCGAATGTTACTGTATGATCGTCGAGTGGATGTTCTTAAGTATATATCCCATCAACCACCACTTTTACTACCTGCAATACATAAGTTTTTTTTTTTTTTTTTTTTTTTTTTTTTTCACGGTCCCTTTCCCTGTCAGTTTCCTCGGGGGGGGGGGGGGGGGGGCAAGGGGGGCTTCCCCCCCCTCCCCGCTCCCCCAAGGGGGGCTTCGCCCCCCTTAAACCCCCCTCACCCTCACCTTATCTTCTTTCTCTCCCTTCCTTCTTTCTCTTTTTTATATGTTTCTCCGTTTTCCTTCCTTCTCCTTTTTCCTTCCTTCTCCTTTTTCCTTCCTTCTTCTTTTTCTTTCCTTCTCCTTTTTTCTTTTCTTCTTTTCTTCTTTTTTAATCTAACCTAACCTAACCTAACCTAACCTAACCTAACCTAACCTAACCTAACCTAACCTAACCTAACCTAACCTAACATAACCTAACCTAACTTAACTTAACCTGAAGAGGGTAGCCCGAAATTGGGGAGCCGGGATTTGAGTCTCGGAAATTCAGGGAAGGGGGGGGGGGGGGGAGGGGGGTAAGGTTGTTGATCGGCTTGGGAAAGTGGTTTTTAGAGATTGTCGTTCAACTTTAAGTAGGACACATGTGATTAACTTTTGCATATAAAATCGCCTCAGCGAAGAGACGAATGCAATTGATTTCTGCATTCACACTGTGCAGAGCTCGCGAGTTTTCTGGTGTTTACATTGTGTTTATTTGGTAAATTTTTATTTTTATTTCTAACATTTTTATTTGGCAAGATTTAATTCTTATATATATTGGTGACATTTTTATGTACATTTGTGGCATTTTTATTTGTTATTACGATTTTTTTCATAATGGACAATTTTTTGGCATCGAGTAGCAAAATTATTGACAATGACTTTGACTTATACACATGTACTCAAATGCAGAATTTTGCAAACCAACAAAACAATGAAACAGACGTATTTACAACTAGTCAACAACAAACTATTCAGGACTTGAATGAAATTATTTATAATAGCCAAGTTCAAAATAATGCCAACAAACAGAACAACGAAAAATATTTATTTACAGCTAGTCAACAAGAAACTCTTGACGATCTTAATGACATTATTGACAACAAATCGGACTTAATTACAACAAAAACTAAACAAACTCTTGAAGAACTGAATGACATTGACGAAATCTCGAAAATTCTAGCGATGAGGATATTGTTTGTTTTCAAAAATCTAATACAAATTATTTAACATTAAAATCGCCAATTAATTCTCCGAGACCAATTTGCTCTCCCTTTTTGTTTAGTGAAAATTCTGATTCGGAAGAAGAACAAATTGATCAAAATTTAAGTTTGGCTATTTGTCCTACTAATTCACCATATGATATTGTAAATTCTGATTCGCAAGAAAAACAAATTGATCAAAATTTAAGTTCGGCTATATCTTCTATTAATTCACCATTTGCTATTGTAAATTCTGATCCGCAAGAAAAACAAATTGATGCAAATTTAACTTCGGATATTTCTCCTAATAATTCACCAGTTGAACAAAATTCAATTTCGAATCCATCATTTATCATTAAAAAAAATTTTAAAATTAATAAAAAAAATAAAAAACAAATAGCAAACCTTAAGTGTCTGGGTTTCGCTATTCAAAATTTAACTAATTTGATCACAATTAAAAAGGGAGACGAAAGTACGGTGAATTATGTTAAACAGGCCTTTGACAAATTAGTTGACTCATTTGAAGAAATGGATTCATAAAGTCAATTAATTTCTATTGCTTTTTTCAAAATTTGACTATAACTAAATAAAAATGCACAATATTAATTTTATTATTATACAAAGAACTTCAAAAATGCAATTGCTTTTTTCAAAATTTGACTATAACTAAATAGAAATGCACAATATTAATTTTATTATTATTATTATCCAGAAAACTTCAGAAATGCATAAGTGTGTAACATGTAATAAAGTCTTCACTAGAAAGGATAATTTATTGCGACATAATAAAAAACATGTTAACGGAAATTCCACAAAACTCAACAGTTGGTTGAAAAAACCAAAGCTTGTTAAAGGTAAGAACATTTTATTTTTCATGTTATATTTTGTAAAATATTTTTTTCTTAATTTATAGATTCTACAAATATTGTAAAATATTGTAAAGAATGCAAGAAAAATATAAACCAAAGTCTATGGGGTGGACATCTTCGATCTAGTGTGCACAAGAACAATTCCAAAATAGGCTTGGAGGAAGGTGTTGAAATTATCAAGTCAGCATTCAGGGAACGAATAATATCTTATAGGATTTCCTCACACCAAAACTTCATAAATGTGAAAGAGTATTTTCAACATTTGGAATACAAAATTGCACATCTAATAGATCAAGAACTGCAGAAACATAAATGTATCAAGCTAAATATGGAACTGTTCGGTTTCTATTTTAACCCCAGCAGCGACAGCTATGATGTCAAATCTTTTAATGCGCCGTTCCAAGTCATTTGCCAGGGATATCAGAAAAAAGAACTGTTAGAGCAAATCTGCACCATTATTGACCAGAAAGCTGACGAATTTGCAGAAAGAGATTCAGGTAAAGAATTTATTTTCGATTTTACAACAGCAACAAAAAAAGTAATTTTTTAATTTTTACGTTGCAGGATGGGCTTTGATGAATTTACTTCATTTGGAAATTAATGTTAACAAGCACAATCCGCTGAGAGCCTCATCTTTTATCGAACTTCCTCAAGAGATCAAGAGACGTCAAGCTGTGATCAACATTAGGAATGATGACAACTTTTGCTTCGCCTGGGCAGTTGTGTCTGCTCTTCACCAACCAAGCGGATTAGATTTTGAAACTTCATCCTACCCACACTACTCTTCTGTTTTGGATATGTCAGGTATAGAATTTCCAATGTTGCTAAAGAACATTAAGATTTTTGAAGAAAAAAATAACATTTCTATTAATGTATATGGATTAGAAATTATAAATCCTAAAAAGGGGTATGAAGTAATTGGTCCACTTTATTATTCATCGAATAAAAAAAATCAACATGTCAATTTATTGTTAATAAGTGATGATGATGAAAAAACTTTTCATTATTGCTATATTAAAGATTTATCAAAACTAGTTTCTGCACAAATTTCTAAACATCACGGAAAAAAATATATTTGCGATGGTTGTTTACAATATTTCCCTACAGAAGAAAATTTATTACAACACAATAGCTATGATTGTGATCATTTACGAATTAACCTACCTTCTAAAGAATTAATAAAAGATAAGTTTGGAAACTATTCATATGATAATATTTTGAAATTTGTAAATTATCATAAACAAATGAAAGTTCCTTTCGTGGTGTATGCAGATTTTGAATGCATTTTAAAGCCTTTAAATAATGACAATGTTGATAAAAATCCTAATACTTCATACACCTTAAAACAATATGAACATATTCCACATTCATTTGCCTATTACATTAAATGTTCATTCGACGATAATTATTCTAAATTTGAAAAATATAGAGGTCAAAATTGTGATACATTATTTATAAATTCTTTAGAAAGAGATGTGTATAACATATACAATAAATATTTAAAGACTCCTAAAAAGATGATTCCTTTGAACGAACTGGACAAAATTTATCATAACTATGAAACAGTTTGTCATATTTGTAATAAACCTCTTTTAAATGACAGGGTTGCAGATCATTGTCATATAACCGGTCTTTATAGAGGTCCAGCTCATTCACTCTGCAACATAAATTACAGAATACCTAACTTTATTCCAGTTATATTGCATAATTTGCGTAATTATGATTCTCATCTATTTCTTAAAAAATTATGCTTAAACAAAGAACAACTAACAGTTATCGCACAAAACAAGGAAAAATATATTTCATTTGAAAAGCTTATTCATGTGGATAACTATTTTGATAAAAAGACACAAAAGGCTAAGAAAAAAATATATCATTAAGGTTTATTGATTCTTTTCAATTTCTATCCCATTCTTTATCAAAACTCTCTGAAAGCTTAAAAGATGAACAATGTAAGGAAATAAAAAAAATTTTCAATGATGAAGAAAGATTTAAACTTATTCGGCAAAAAGGTGTATTTCCTTACAATTATATTGATGATTATTTAAAATTAGAAGAAACAACTTTACCTCAAAAAGACCAATTTTATAATACTTTAACGGATGAGCACATCAGTGATGCAGAATACCAAAGAGCTGTAAAGGTTTGGCAATTGTTTAAATGTGAATCTCTTGGTCAATACTCCGACGTTTACTTACTCTCTGATACTTTACTTTTGGCAGATATTTTTGAAAATTTTAGAAGCACTTGTTTATCCACATATAAGCTCGATCCAGCTCATTTTTACACTTTTCCAGGTTTATCTTGGGAGGCGTGTTTGCGTTATACTGGAATAGAGTTAGAATTGTTAACTGATCCAGATATGATACACTTTTTCAAAAAAAGCGTTCGCGGTGGTGTGAGCTCTTGCATTTGTAGAAAATCTGAAGCTAATAATCCATTTCTTTTAAATTTTGATCCTTTAAAGCCAACTAAATACATAATTTATTATGATGCAACAAATTTGTATGGTTATGCAATGTCACAGCACATTCCAACGGGAGATTTTGTTTGGTTAACAGATAAAGAAATCAATGATTTAAATATTATGAATATTTCTAAAAATCTAATAAGGGATATGTTTTAGAAGTTGATTTAGAATATCCTACAAGTCTACATTCCTATCATAACGATTTTCCGTTTTGTCCAGAAAACTTTAAACCGCCAAATTCTAAATGCATAAAATTAATACCCAATTTAAATGATAAATCAAAATATGTTATTCACTATCAATTATTAAAACAATGTTTGGAACATGGACTCAAGTTAACTAAAGTTCATAGAGTTTTACAGTTTTCTCAATCTGATTGGTTGAAAAAATATATAGACTTGAATTCAAGATTAAGAAATGATTCAAAGAATGAATTTGATCGTAATACTTACAAGTTGGCAAATAATAGTATTTATGGCAAGACTATGGAAAATGTTGATAGGAGAATTGACGTAAGACTTGTTACAGAGTGGGAAAAAAATAGAAGAAAAGATGGTGCTGAGAATTTAATTGCAAAACCATATTTCAAGGACTTAACAATATTTTCTGAAAACTTGGTAGCTATTCAAATGCAAAAGATTCAAGTTACTTACAATAAACCAATATATGTAGGCTTCTCAATATTAGATATATCTAAAACTGTCATGTATGATTTCTTTTATAATTTTTTAAAACCTCTTTATCAGGAAAATATTTCACTTTTATACACCGATACCGATTCGTTCATTTTAGAAGTCACAACTCCAAATATTTATTCTGACATGATAAAAAATATTCACAAATTTGACACATCTAATTATGAATTTAATAATATTCATGAAATGCCTATTACAAAGTCAGTTATAGGAAAATTCAAAGATGAATATGCTGGTGAACCCATTACTACTTTCTTTGGTACTGGAGCAAAAGCATATTGTATTAAAACGGAAAACAGTTTAACAAAAAAAGCAAAAGGTGTTAAAAAAAGTGCAATTAAAAAGCAGTTGGATTTTATTCATTATAAAGATGTTGTTGAAAATCATTCTAAAACCTTTTGTTCAATGTATGTTTTTCGATCTAGACAACATACAATTTTTACAGAGTTAATTAATAAATTGGCTTTGAGTTCCGAAGATGATAAGCGGTATAAAATTCCCTATAGTTTTAATACATTAGCTTGGGGACACCAAGATATTGCTTTGTATCAATGGAATGCAGAACATGAAGATTTAGATATATTTATGTAGATATTATAAGGTATTTAAATTTGTTGTTTTTGAAACCAAAGTTAGTCTTCATAAGTCTTTCACAAAATGTGCTTAGAAACTTTTGACAAAGAAATTGATAACAGTTATTTTAAAACATATGAAAAACGACTTTCCACTTTTAAAAAATGGAAAGGAAAATTGAGACCAGAAGTGTTAGCTGGAGCTGGCTTTTACTATACTTCAATCAATGATATTTGTAAATGTTTTTATTGTGGTATTGAAATTTTTGATTGGTTAAGTTATGATGATCCTATTGTGGAGCATAAGAAATTTGCTAGGAATTGTGATTTAAATAACTGTTTATGGAAAAATAGGAATCGAATAATTGTAACCATTCAAAATAAGTCTTCAAGCTACACATTTTATATAGTATTATTAATATCCTTATTTATGAACTTTTACATATATTTAAATTAAGTATTTTATTGTTATTTTTTTACAACTGCTTTTGCTTTCGTGGTGAAAGTATCTGCTTAATGTTAATAAATTTGGAATATTATTATTAATTTGTTTTAATGACTATCAGTAGATCTCAATTTATTCTTCTTTATTTTATTTTCCAAAATGTTTTTTATGTTCATCATCCCCCTGGCGTAACACAGTGTGAAATATGTTTTTCTAATAAAACAGACGTCACTCTAAGTAAATATTGTAAATTTATGAAAATTGGATTAATTAACAATAGTACAATTAGTTGGATGGAACGAATAAATGGAAATGAAAATGCAAGTAAATTTTTTAAAATTTTGTATCATTATCCAAATCGATCTATTTTTGATACAAATTGGATAGAAAGGTTAGAGTTTAAAAATAATCAGTTACAAATTTTAACCCCCAACTGTACCAATTATTATGACGGATTCAAAAATTATTACTTTTCCATCATTAGTGTTACATTAAACTTTGCATTATTTTTATACATTACCATTTTAATTATTTATCTTTATTATAAATTTCAAACTGGAAATCTATTTTTTCATTAATCCATTTTAAACGAAACTTTAAAGAAAGTGGGGATGAGAATATTTAAGTACAAGAATAACACAATATGTTTCAGTCTCGTTTAGTCATTATGAACAACGCCGTGGTTCATAAACCTTTGGAAACGCTTCTTAATTCAAAAATTTATTTTTTAAATAATTCTTTGTCAAAATTTGTTCTTGTTGGCATTAGTTTAAATGATTTTTCTCCAAAAATTGTAATTGGTGGAAAAACTGGATTTTCAATCGCACTAACCGAAGAAAATTGGAAAGACATTTGTGTTCATCAAGGAATTATTGTAAACAATTTCTACTTTCCTCAAGTTGATCAAACCAGTGTGAATATAAACAACATTCATCTGCAGGTTCAGAAAATAAATGATACCCCTGTTCTACAAATTACAAAAGGCCCACACTTCATATACTTAGGACAAGAGTCTTTGGACAATTTGTGGCGATTAAAGGAAATTATTGATTATAGATTATCTATACTTAAAAGGCAAGAATTCAATACATATTTCAAAATATTTCAAAATAATATTTCATCTGATTGTGGCGACTTGTGTACGCATGTTTATAATATAATAAGTCCAACAGAAAATCCTAACAGTGAAAATGTTTCAACTATGATGGAATTACTTGCTTTATATCCTGAACAAATGGAAAACAAATTGAAGCAAAATGGAACAAAACGAAAATATTACGAAGAAAACAATGAAAATGGATCAAAAAGAAAATATTACGAAGAAAACAATATCTTTTCTGGAAGAGAACAATAAGGTGCATGTGTTAGTGAAGTGGAGCTTTGCTTACAGACAAGCCCGTAGGAGTAACTTTCAGATGTGGTACTTAGATAGACTCCGTTTTGAAAAAAGAATAAATGATTGTAAACTTATTCTAGATTCGATATTATCTGAGGAACATAGAAATAAAATATATTTGACACGTTTTAATAAAAATTGTATTTGATGTTTTACTTAATAAAATTTTAGTTTAGTAAATGTGAATTTTATTTGAAATTAATTAGCACATTAAGACTTTGTAATTTGTATCAGCTAAAGCATAAAGTGAGGAACAGAAATAAAACAAATTTAACTAAAATTTAATTTCAATTTAATTAAACAATATTTTTTTTATCAATCCATGTATTATATTTTTTATCAAGTCCTAACCATTTCACATAAACTTTGTTTCCTTTCCTTCTCAAAATCTTCTCAATAAGATACACATCGGTATGCTTTACTTTTAGTAATTCTTGCTCATAAAAACCACCCAGAATGTCCTGATTATCTTCGTCTTGAATTAAATATGTCCAAGGGTTTGTCATCTTAACTTCTTTAATGTGGAATATCTCATTTGACCAATTTGGTGTGTAACCTTTTGAAAATGCCTCTCGATGCTTGCTTATTCGTACGTGATCACCCACTTTAAACTTTGGAGATTTTATATCTAACGTTTTAGCATGAGTAAATGCAGATTTCAAGATTCTATTTTCATTTGTTTTATTTACTTGTTTTGGCTTCATTCCTATTGAAGAATGTTTTGTATTGTTATAATCTTTTACAATATCCGCTAATATATTAAACCATTTGTAATTTCCTTGAATGCTAAATATTTTCCACATATTATTCTTTAAAGTCCTGTTCACTCTTTCTACTATACTCGCTTTCAAATTGGAAAACGTGCTATAATGGTTAATTCGAAATTGTTGCATCAAATTTTGAAAATTTACATTGAAAAACTCTCTTCCTCTATCCGTTTGCAAGTTTTTTGGTGGAGTTTTTGCACTGATTAATATTTTTTTCATTGCCGCTGTTACGTCTTTTCCAGATTTAGATTTTAACGGTTCGGCCCAAACATACTTAGAAAATACATTTATGGTAATCAAGATATATTTAAATCCCTTATTAAATTTGGCATAGGGTAACATTTCAACCAAATCAGCTTGAAAAAGATCATTTAACCCTTTCACTACCACCCTTCTGCGTTTGTAGTTTTTTCTAGCAGGTTTATGTAATTCATTAACGACTTGCTGTTTAACGGTTGTCATGACAACAAACTTGTTTATTCAATTTTAAGGAAGTTCACTTTCTATGTTTTGTAATAATTCGAAATATAACTTTTATATGTTTTTTCCCATTCATTCAATTTATCAATTTGTATTGTATAACTTTTTTCATTTAAAATTTTACTAATTTTAGTAATCTCCTTTTCTAACGCATTAAAGGATTTTTTTATCTCTCCAGTTAAGAAAGTAGTTGATCTACTATCACTATTTTTTAATTCCTCCTCTGTTTTATTTAATTCTTGTTCTAATTTCTTAATTACACTGGACATTATATTTTCCAAGGAAATATATTGTTGATTTTCTTCCAAAGTGAGTTGGTCAATTGTTCTACTGTTAAGAATGCTATTTTGATTTCTTTTTTTTTCATCATCTAACCTTTTTATAAAAGTTCTTAATTGTTTAATTTTTTCCTTGTGTTTTTCAATTATTACTTCTCTTATATTTGTTTCCATTATTTTATTAATTTTGTTGATATCATCACTTAATTTTTTGTCTTCCTTTTTAACATGTTCATTTAAAAATTGCAAATCTTTACTTATTTGATTTAGCGTTAGCAACTGTTTATTAACGTTTTCAATTGAGGTATAACATACTTTAATCTGGTTTTCATACTTTAAAAAATTTTCATCAAAAACCTTAAGCTTTTTAGCAAAGATTTCATTATTTGTTTCATTTTCACCTAATCTCCTTTTTAAATTATTAATGTCACTTATTCTCTCTTGATTTTGTTTTGAAATATGGCGTCCAAATTTATCAACTGTCATGTTGAGCTTTCATTAAACAATAAATATGATTATATTTGATAGCTGTTATTTATAGTATTACTTTATCTTCTCTTAATTCTTCAATAATAGAGATAATCTCGTTACTATGAGCATTATTTCCCGCATCACTTGATGAAATTAATAAACGTAGCCTATCAACAATTTCGTTTACATTATTCCAGTATACATAGTCTGTATTTGATCTGTTTGTTTTCAAAATTAATCCCTTTCCTGTAGATTTGGCTCTAGTTGTTCTAAACGGAGGTTGTGGTTTGTTAAATGCTGTAACTAATCTTGGCAAGGTTTTTGTCTTTGTAATCCCCTTTCTTTGTAAATATGGTCCTATTATTGTAACATATTTGTGTGATGTATTTCCTTGAACTTGTTCATTTGAATCAAAATTCCTACGATATACATTTGTTTTAGCTAGAATGTTCATGTAATTATCTAAATCTTCCTTCTTATAACCTATCGGTTCTTTTTTGAAAAGCAATTCGTATAAACCTGGCGTGCCTGTGTACGTTATTCCTCCCACTTTAATGTCCTTTCCAATAATTTCTACCGGTATCTGTGTTAAACCAAAAGAAAACTTATCCGTTTCGAGGTCATGAACTATTCCGTAATAATGGTCAAATTTATGTTGTGTATCTTTCACACCCTCATCAATATATGATCTGGGTAATTCATGAAAATCTGCTAAGTAATCTTTATATGATGGTGTACCAACATAGGTTTGAATTGTTTTTCTAGTTTGTTCCAATATGTCTGACAAGTTTAAATTTGTTGTTGTGTCACTAGAAGGATCTGAAGTTTCTGCTATAACAGTTGATGACAATGGTTGTACTACAGGAGAGGAAGAAGTGATACTACTGTCATTTAAAAATGTTGGTAGTTCTGTAGGGAGTAACGGAGTTTTTCCTGTTTTCTGAATATTTTTCGTCGGAGTTGATGTTTTATAAAGCTTTGTAGGTGTTTTGAATTCTTCATACTTTGAAACTCTTTCTTCTTTTAAATCGAATGGTTCGGATTTACCAATACTTGAAATTAGCTGTTTAAGTGGTTGTGTTATTGGTCTATAAGTTTGTTCTAATTCGGACTGAGCAGTAGAAGTAGCTAATTTCAAGCTTTGATATTTCTGCTTCACGGCTTGTCTCGATTTTATTAATTCTCGAGCTAAACGTTTATCCATGCTGTACAAGTTTTAAATGAAATAAAACTGCAAATTTTTTACTTTTATAAATATATAAAGGAATCGAATTTACTCCTATATCTGCCGTGATTTACTTCACAATCTTTGTCAATTACAAGAAAGCCATATGGATCCATCCAACAGTTAGCACAAATATTTTTAAACTGATCAAATGTCATATCCAATATACAGTGGTCATTATATATATGTTTTAAACTCAAACAGTCCTGTTTAAATAAAATTAATAAGTTTGCATTTTCTCGAATTAGACGTTTAAGGATTGAGGAATATCCTTGAAAAATAAAAAAACAATCGGTGTTTCTATGCCTTCCATGCGTGAAATAGTCCCTAATAATAGATTGATTATGACAAGGAATATCATCAAAAATGATAACGGAATTTGGCTTTATCTCATGAGGTGAAATAATGTTCTCATCGCTATCATATTCAAAGTATCCAATTTCTTTCATAGGCTTTAACAACTTCCTTAAATATTCATATTTTGGTTGATCTAATGACTTTGAATAAACATAGACATTTTCAAACCTAATTCCATTAGGATGCTCGAGCAGTGTAAGCATAACGTTGGTTTTACCGCTACCACTGCAACCAACTATAAGCCCTCTTTTTGAACCACCGCAAAATAAGTCACCATGTTTTCTCAACTGTTTACTTAAAATTTTTTCGTCATGATTATTTACTGGTAATGAGAATTTTTGTTTTTCAATCCTCATTCTTAATCACACTAGTAAATATTTTTAGCTGTAAAAGTATTTATACCAGAAAAATGTCAATGTGTTTTTAGTATAAAAAGAACTTCAATGACTGTGGGTCGTCATAAGTTGAAAAAAACTATTAAAAGACGTAATAGAAAAGGCTCTGGTTTAGTAAATAAATTAATTAGTAAATTACCTTTCGAAGTTCATATACCAGGATATAATTATTGTGGTCCCGGCACCAACTTGGAAAAAAGATTAACTAGAGGTGACGTTGGTGTAAATCCATTGGATTCCGCTTGCAAAGAACATGATATATCTTACTCTCAGACTGAAGATTTATCAAAAAGACACATATCTGACCAAATATTAGAAAAAAAAGCCTGGGATAGGGTAAAAGCTAAAGATTCTTCTATTGGTGAAAAAATTGCAGCTTTAAGTGTTGCAGGAATAATGAAGGGTAAAAGAAAGTTCGGTTTGGGATTAAAAAATACAAAAGGGGGTAAACTTAAATTGAGAAAAAAACGTATCATTCGAACACCCAAAAAAATTGGAGGATTTCTACCTCTTTTGTTTCCCATTCTTGGCGCCCTGGGTGCACTAGGTGGAGGCGCGGCAGGAATTGCTAAGGCAGTAAATGATGCTAAAGCAGCTAAACAGCAACTAGAAGAAATACATAGACATAATATTGCAATGGAAAATGCTTCTAAAGAAGGTAAAGGATTATATATTAGACCATATAAAGGAAAGGGACTATTTATTAGACCTTATAAAGGAGGATCCGTCAAAATGAAAGCAATCAGACAAAAAAAAACTCAAAATAAGTTTTCCAAAAAGAGCACTTACGAACAATGATATTATTAAATATGTAAAGCTGTTAAAAATAACTGGCTTTAGAGGTGTTTTTATGCTCGATGAACTTCCAAAAAAAATTAATCTGAAAGAATGTGGTATTGTAAATTTGGATAAAAAACAAAATAAAGGATCTCATTGGACTGCTTATATTAAAAATAACAAAAATGTAATATATTTTGATAGTTATGGAAATTTAAAACCACCTTTAGAACTTCTCAAATATTTTAATTCGAATGGCAAAGTGGATGTATTTTATACTTATGAAAATAAACAAAAATTTAATTCATATAACTGTGGTCAACTATCCCTAAAATTTTTGCAAAAAAATATATAAACTCATTATTTATTGTAATATCTCATTCATAAATAAACTGCAATGTCTACCACAATTGCCATATCAGGAAACAGTTCTGTTTTGTCTGCTGATTTTAATCCGCCCATATATTTAGAGGATGAAAAACAATATTACCTGGGTTTAGCTGATTTTGAAACGTTTATGACTATCCCCAATATAAAAGAAGGATATAATAAATTTTATATAGATAATAAAGTAATTGTTATTCCCGACGGAACTTATGACATTACAGATATAGAAACATACATAAGAGAAAGTATAGAAGATTTATTTCCGAATGAAAAAATTTTTTTTCTTTTAAAAGCAAATGTTAATACTCTAAAAACTTTTTTAATGTGTAGTAGAATAATTGATTTTACCAAGGAAGATTCGATAGGAAAAATGTTGGGTTTTAATAGCAGGATACTAGAAGCTATGAAAGAGGAAGAATCAGATAATGTTGCAAAAATAACTAAGGTGAATGCTATTTGTATTGACTGTAATATTTGTGTCGGTTCTTACAATAATGGTAAACCTGTTCATATTATTCACCAGTTTTATCCAACTGTAGCTCCAGGGTATAAAATAGTTGAATCTCCTTTGCCCATTTTGTATTTTCCAGTTAGCGTCAAAGCAATTAACAATATAACAGTTAAAATAGTTGATCAAGACGGAGAACTTATCAGTTTTAGAGGAGAAACTATAACAGTAAGGTTGCATTTACAAACAAGTGAAATATAAAATGGTTGTTAGATATAATAGAGCCCTTGGGATGAGACTTGCCCCTACCACTATCAACAAAGTAAAAACTTATAAAAAGAAAAAGCCTAAACAACAGTTCAGTATCAAATCCAACACCAACAAGTTAAGACGAGATAATCGTAAATTTCTCACATCCTTGGGTTTCACTGTTTTAAAATAATGAACATATTAAACGTAAACGAAAAGCTTTATGTAGACAATTCCATCGTCAGTTCTGAGCTTCACACATATCAACCATATATTTCTTCAAAATTCGATTACAATGATGAAATAAGGATCCCAATTCAAGAACTCGATGCTTACACTCTACCATCAGATAGTTTACTTTATATCGAAGGAAAATTAACTAATACAGAAGGTAAATATAAGAAAGAATTGCTATTTATTAACAATGGTATAGCCTTTTTGTTCAGAGAAATCCGCTATGAACTAAACGGAATTACTATAGATTCAATAAGAAATGTTGGATTAGCATCAACCTTAAAAAGCTACCTTTCTCACAATACCAACGAAAGTTTAAAACTGGAAAATGCAGGTTGGTTTCCACATCGGAAAGAAGGTGATACAATTTTAGTTGATAATGATGGAAAATTCTCCGTATCCATACCACTAAAAATGCTTTTAGGATTTTTTGAAGATTACAGAAAAATTATTATGAATATGAAACAGGAATTGGTTCTTATTAGATCAACTGATGATTTAGATGGTGTTATTTTCAAAGAAGATCCGGCACACCTTGTTACTGCTCCTGACACTCCATTGGTTACTTTCGATAAAATTTATTGGAAAGTTCCTCACATTTTAGTTGATATGCCACAACAACTTGCTCTATCAAAAATATTAGAATCAAATAAAGATATATTGATAGGATTCAGGAGTTGGGAACTTGTTGAATATTCTTCTCTAACCGAAACAACCCGTCACACATGGCCGGTAAAAACAACTAGTAAACTAGAAGCTCCTCGTCATGTTGTGATTGGCTTTCAAGAAAACAGAAAAGGGAAAATTGTTAAAGATATGAGTAAATTTGACAATATTACCTTGTCAAATATTAGAGTATATTTAAATTCTGAAAGATATCCTTATCACGATTTGTACTTAAATTTCGAAGAAAACAAATTTTCTGCTTTATACGAAATGTTTGCCAACTTTAGACAGTCTTACTATGGTGTTCCAAATGAACCCATTTTTAATCCTGAACAATTCAAAAACATTAGTCCTATTACACATATTGATTGCTCCCATCAAAAAGAAACAATTCAAACGGGATCCGTAGTAATGAGAATTGAATTTGAGACACACAATGCAATTAAAAAAGATACTTCTGCTTATTGTCTTATTTTACATGACAAATTATTTAGCTACAACCCTCTTACTAAAATTGTGAAACAATTATAAACTTTATCCCCACTATTTTCATATTTCGATTTAATTTAAAGAAATTTTCAAAAGCTTTTAGTTTTAGTCATGACATCAAAACTACAACTACAAATTGAAAAATTTATTTTTAAAATTAATCAACTGAAAGAAGAAATTGCAAATTATTCAAGTAAAAAAAGTCTCATTAAAAAATTTGCTGCTTTGAAAATATGAGATTGGTTATAGATATTCAAGGATTCAAGGATGAAAAAAATAAATTTATACCGAAAGAGCTTGCAGCTTTTGATGGTTATGAAATGACTCATTACATTTTTAAAAGGCCTTTTCCAATGGAGTTTCTTTCACCTGATTGTCACAAGCAGGCGGTATGGTTAACGAAAAATTATCATTGTATACATTGGAATAATGGATTTACTCCATTACATCATTTCCCAAAAATAATTGAAACACTTACGAAGAAAGCAGATTTTGTTTTTGTAAAAGGAAGCGAAAAAAAGGATTTTATACAGAAATATTCTAAAAAGCCTGTGATTGAAATAGATGAACAACCAGCGCTAAAGCTAATGGAACCAAAATGCTTCTATCATTCAAAATCACCTTGTATGTGTGCTTTGACAAATGTGTTATTTTTATATGACAATTGTTTTATGAATGAATAAAAATATAAAAAACTTAATTACCTTTTTATTTTGCATTAACCAACCATGATTGAATACAATTAATATGATACCTTAAATCTAATTTTCTAAATTCATTTAAAAGTTCATACTCATTTTTATATTTTAAATAATCATTACAAAATTTAGCGGCTAATTTACATTGTTCCATTCGATCTATATTATTAACATATGCTGACAAATCTTGTGCTTCTGCGTCTTCTTCGCCTACAATTGATAAATATTGGAAGTATGCAGCAGATATAATAAACTCTTCATACATTTCAGTAACCATTTGCTCCATTGTAAATATTATTAAATTTATTCTTCCTTTTCAATTTCTTGAAGAATAGTATCCTCGTCAATAAATTGCTTCAAGTCTTTTAAATAGTAACCAAAGCCAATATCTTTTAGATCTTGAATAAGTTGAAAAAAATTTAATGTTTCAATGTATTTGTTGCAACAGAGGGCAGCCTTTACGAATTCCTCAGATTGATTACAATAAAAGTCTATCCACTCCGGACCACTTGCCATACAATATGAGAAATAGGTTTTTGAAAGATTACTAAATTTCTCCTCTAATAATTTAACTGCAATCAGCAACTCAGCCATTTCATTTATTTAACATAATATTTTAAATATGTAGGGGGACGTCTCTTGCGAATAGGATTAACTTTCTTTGATAATACCTGTTTTTTATCTTCGTATAATTGAAACCTCTTTTGGGTTGCAATAATAGCAGGTATAAATTGGCAATCTTCTCCTATAAATTCTATTAGGTGGCTTAATTCTCCTACAAAGTATGATTTCCCAAATGTATTGAAAAACGTAGTAAGGCTTATAATTCCTTCTAAATAATCATCACAACAGTCAATTGCTTCCAAATAATCTCGTTTCAGTGGATAAAACAGCTTGGTGTATTCATCTTTCGAAATCACTTCAAAGAAATTGAGATATTTAACTTTTAACTGTCTGATAGTTGTAGTTAATTTTTCGCGATTACACATAATTCACTTATTACTTGACACATTTTTTCTTTTTGTTTTATACAAAATTGGTGGAAAAATTCAAAAATAACTTTTTACGCAACTCGAGCACAGCTTAGTAAATGTGCCTCGGCATACTAAAATGATCATGATGCACCTATTTATAAGACTTAAGAATGCAAAATCAAATGTGGGAGAACAAAGAGAAAAAATTAAAAATATGATGCGAATGAGAATAAAAGGGGAGGAAGTTAAGAATGAGGGACATGAGAGAGAGGAAGAGGAGGAGGAGGAGGCGCTCCCATATTATAACTACTGGCCTTATATAGAGAAACTATTTTGGGGCCAATATTGGTATCCGCTTTTGGGTCAATATTGGCATTTCATATTAGGCCTATATTGGAATATGTTGATGGACCGATATTGAAGAATGTCAACATTTTTTATTGGTCCTATATAGGGAAACTATTTTGGGCCAATATATCTTCGCTAATGTCTCAATATTGGAACAATATGATTGTGCTACTTGAGATGGCAACACTAATGTTTGAAAAACAATTTCTAATCCTTAACTTTTCATGTCTTCCTTTGTTGTGGGAGGTATTGTGTACACTTCTTTAACATACCCTCATGCTAAAGTTCATTTTTGTAAGATCTAGCGATGTATCCGGCTACAAAACATTTCATTCAGCGTTTCAGTTGGTATTTGAGCTAATAACCCAGGTAAATGTTATCTTTTGCTCAAAAAAATATGGCCCAATTACGTGGTTACCTAAAATACCTCCCCAAACATTTAATGACCATCTAATTTGGGAAGTATATCTTAACAAATGTAGATTTTCTGTTGCGTAGTAATGGAAATTGTATCTGTTAACACTCATATTCTTATGGAATGTAGCCTCGTCTCCAAATAGCACCAAATGAGGAAAATTTCTTCTCTCTCTTATTTTGTTTTGAACCCACAGACAAAACCCCAGTCTTCTCTGATAGTCTTAGGCAAACAGTTCTTCGAGTAATTGAATATGGTATGGGTGTATTTTATTAGCTTTAAGAATTCGTTAAACCGTTCTTCGTCCAGCATCAACCTGCCGAGAAATGGTTCGTTGTCCAACATGTGGATTTTCGGTGACTGGTAAAAGTACATTTAATTAATTTTCTTCAGTTTGCGAACGTTTTTCTCGATTATTTTTATTATATTCTACATACACTACCAGATCTTTGAAAAAGCTCCAGAAGCTTTTTGAATGCTCTTCTTTCAGGTTGGAGTCGCTCGGGATACCGTTGCTATTACATCTTTTCGCTAATAGCGTATTCTTCTCACTAGCTACCAATACAAAAACCATATCAGCCATCTCGTCTTGTGAAAAATTCATTATTTAAATTTGAAACTAAACTAAAAAAAAACTATATTATACATGTTTACAACAGTATTTTTTGCCACTGACAGATATATTGAAAGAACCCTTTTCAAACTATAGTACTTCGACGTATAATTTCCTTTCTTTAATAAACATGGCTAATTAGATAAAAATTACATCAATATGTTTTAATGCATTTTCAACGACACAAAAAGTATTGGAGATAAATATAAGATCACCTTAATAAAAGTATAGGAGGGGCAATATCAGAATAATTGGATAGTTAGGATATACCATTTAAAAAATCAAAGAAAAATTGGTTTTAGTTTTGCCAAGTTGGCATATTTGCAGCAAGCACTCTCTATACAATTCTTAAGTATGCGGTTATCTAAACTCTTAGTTAGATATTTATCTTCTATGGTACAATTTTGCCCTATTGAAATCGTTGTAGGTTAGAAGTTATAGCAGGTTATGGAGGACCATGATTTATTTTTAATTTAGATATTTTTTGAATAATTTGGCGACGTCAAAAAAAATGCAAAACCAAATACGGTCTTATATGGAGAATCTTTTTGGAAATCCACATATTTATAAATATATTGTGTTCCATTTAAAAAATTTGATTCTTAGGTGCCTCACTTTTGTGAAATACCTTGTATAATTAGAAATATTTATAAATTGTAGACTTCTTTTATTATACAACTTTCATAAAACAAAATTCCGAAATTATAAAATTCGAGGGAGATTTGGTACTTTGTCACACTATTGCGTCAACCTGTATGTATATAAAGTTTTTTCAACTTTTAATAATTTAAAGGTTAGAATAAAATATCTAAAAATCTATCTAAACTTTACGTTATTTAGGGAACGATCAAAGATGCAAGCGTCTAGTTTGTAAGGGGTTTGTTTATAGTTTTATAATGAGAAACTCGTTTGCCCTTGAAGTTAACGATGTAGCCTTTAAGGCGTTGTTTTGTAGTTTCCAGTCCCAATTTGTGTGCCATCAGTATAATTTCAATGTAGATTTTCCTTATGAGAGAACTAGATCAAATGAAGAAGTTATCATTTTCTTTTAATATATGTAACATTTATATACGTTGTTTTATAGGAATGATTTTAAAAAAATAAATATTTAGTATCATCAACAAGTTTTCTTGGGCTCACCTTATGTACATACCTATGTTATGTATCATATAAACTGTCTAACAGATGAATGAAGCTATCATAAAATTGTATATAATTTTCAGACATCACAACTCTTTAAGCAATAATTGACCGAAATCAAAATATTATACACATATTGATAGATAACTAGTTAAAATTGTAAAGACAAATTCAGGTGTTTAAAATTCAGGGTTGGGCCCGCCCTAGCGATTATGACGAAGGGGAAGACTGTCGCTCTTCCAACACGTTCGACTTTTCAATAATATGTGAAAGCTGTAGTTTTTTGTAAAGGAAATTTTATAAATCTGCAAATTTTGTTAAGAAAATTAATTAAATGAGTTTCATTTTTAAATTTTCAATTACATTATTAAAAAAATTTCGTATGTATAAAAATATATAGTTCGCGTAAGAAAATAGAAATTTATTTTGAAAAGTAAAGTAAAAAAAATCTACTTTGTATTTTTGTTTAGTGTTTTTTATAGCTGATCTTTATCTTTACAAGAAAAGCTATCTAACGCTGTGCCGCAGCATTATTTCAGTAATATTTCGATTTAATTAGCCGATTCTCCTACATCAATAATCTGTTTAAAGAAGTCAACGGATTTAAAGATAATAAGGTTCAGGGGTTAAGAAGAGAGCCCAATATTTTGATTCTTCAAATTTTCTTATAGGAATAACTTAACTAGGCAGCTGTTTCAGTTTTTACTGACTTATCAATATTTGAATTTCCATAAATGTGGAGCAAAGCATTTTAAATACGGTTAACAGCAAAAAATACATAATTTTAACAATCGTGAGAAGTTTCTCTACAATTTCAAAAGAGTATTTTTACACTTAAAAACGTGACAAAAAATTGTATAGTTTTTTCTTCCAGTACTACGGTTTTATCTGGAAACTGAGAAATTCATAACATAAAATAAATTCTGGCTTCTACAAATTTAGTTTATACTATACTTTATTTCTTCTCAGTTTGATTGATATCACTATTATCTACACTCTACATCTATCTACAAAAATATAGATAATGTGCAGAGTAATCGTGCATATTGTTGACTCATTCATTCAAGACACATAAATTTTAAAATATCGTTATATCTTTTTTGCACAAAACATTTTTTGTTGATACATGGGTCAATAGATTTTTCATGTTATTTCTGATTACTAACGCCAGGTTTTGTTTGCATTTGGATTGACTTATTTATATTTCAAAATTAATTCTTCATTTAACTTTTTTCTCTCTCTGTCGTGGTAATGGTAACATATTATTTTGAACAGACAGAAAAAACTTCAATAGAAATCTATAGGCTTTCTTTAGAAAAAATAATTTCAACAACATTTCATGACAAACGAGAGTAATGAAAATGAAGAACAGAAAAACTGCGCTTGTAACATCAAAGACTATTCGTTCGTTCGAGTTTTAAACGTGTAAAAAATTGCTGTAGTATCAGTAATATTTATTATGCAGTTACGTAGTTCTTTTGAAGTATTAAAAGTGCAATTTAATAAAATAGGAAACATTAACATTTTGCTTATAAGATGAAGCACTCCAAGTTCAAAGTTCAGCAGCTTAATGCGAATATGTTAAGCCGATTTTAGAAAACAAAATAGCTACCAAAATAGGTCCTAGGGTTAGCATCTTACCTGAGGACCGCTTTTTTTAAAATAGCAATCCAATTCATGTAAGTGGCGGTTCTGTAAGAAGAAGATCCCATAAATTTAATTACCTCCACAACAAACAGTTGCCAGATCAGTATTAACTACAGGTCACAGGGGAGAAAGGCTTCAATTAGAATGAGATTGCATAAACTGGATAGAAGGTGAATGAGCCAGAGCTTTTTTGTGATTACTCTAATGAGCAATGTATACGAGAATTAAGATCTGAAAAAGATCGATATGCTGAAGATATTTTCCAAAGTGAGGAAAAGATATGGTGCCATCCTTATAAGAATGAACGGACTTGGGATTACTTCTAGAATAAATCGCTAATTGCTCAAAGATATGCTGAGTTAGTTTTAAGACCTTATTAAACTTAATTTTCTGTTGATGCAAGAAAATGGGCGCTCTCATTCTGTTGCAGTTGCTTGAAATTATTTGGAAGAGATGGGAATTGAAACTGTCAGAATAGCATAAAACGTATTCGAGGTATTATGAGAAATAGTTCTAAATGCCTGGAAATTCTCTAAATGACCTAGAGTGCATCAGAATTGCTGTATATAAAAATTACTTTAATTAATATTTAAATTTGCATTACTATGTTTTGTCACCGCTTTGTCTCCTTCATCTTTTCTCCATTTTTATAGTCACATCCACTTATATTTTGTATTTATTTTAAATATGCATTATGCAGTACTTAGAAAAGTATTTTTTTTCTGCCTTGCTTAAATATTAAAAAATGCCGCCACGGGCAAATGTATGGCTTGCTCCCTCTAGATACAGGGTTTTAAAGAGTTAGCTTATAAAATCAACATAATATACAGTTTTCCTAGTTTTGAACCGCCGTATTCACTAAAAAGGTTTAGGAGTTAGACCAGATCTAATTATTATGGCAACTAAAACTGTTAGTTTACCAGTAATGTTTTGTTTGCCACATTGTCATTTTTATAATTGTGTCATTTTAGACCTGTAATTGTCAACTTAGACCAGGTATAAATTTGAAGCTCTTTAGTGAATACGGGCGGAAAATGTTATTATTTAATTAAATCAACGCATTTAATGTACACTTAAATGATTGCCTCCGTACGTTATTGAAAATTTCAATCTATCGGGTTTCGTCAAAAAGTTAGACAAAAAACAACAAAAATGTGCAAGCATTTTATAATAATTTTGAGTGTTACTTTTTAGCTATAGGAACCCATTGGATCAGAACATAAATAATAATAAAAGAAATTTACTTATTCTGACAGAGTTAAATGTAGACACGGTGGTAACATCCTACGCTGACAGATAAAATTTCCATATTTTTTTATTTAATACGATAATATTAAACGATTGCATTTTAGATGCACCCCAAAATTAAAATTAAAACAAAATATATTCAGATATGTTGAAACGTTTTTAAATTTTTACATACATTGTAGACGTTCCCAATATACGTGAAAATGTTTATTATTGATTTATCAGAAAATTTTATTTCTGGTAAAGTTGGTGCATGATGAAACAAGGTGTTGGCAAAAGGACAGAAGTCCGACATGATGAAGTGGCGTTACATGACAAAATATCAGAAATTTTAATGGAAAAAGTGCTTAGAATTTAATTACGCGTATAAAACGGAAATTAAATTAATTAGTAATGGTCATTAACTCTACTTTTTATCTGGTTAAGTTAAATCTTTGTTTTTTTTTTTCAATACCTGACCTAAGGTATACAACTGTCAAAATATTTTTTTTTTTCGTAAACTTCATAAATTTAATAGACCTAGTGGAAGCTTGTCTTACATCTACTTATTTCATTTTTCAAAGAACTTTTTATGAACAAACTTCAGGGGCAGCTATAGGATCTCCTCTATCACCTGTGGTAGCGAATATTTTTATGGAAGCCTTTGAGGATATTGCTCCAACATCAGCTCCACTAAAACCAAAATACTGGTTCAGATATGTAGGTGATACTTTTGTTGTTTGGCCTCATGGACAGGATAATTTCTTCGTATTTCTGGACCAGCTTATTCAACAACATCATAATATCAAGTGCACAATAGAAATTTACTTTGCACTTAGAACGATTGACTTTCTAGAATCTGTGTATAGAAAACCGACGCATACAAATAAATACTTCAATGTAAATTAACACCACCATCCTGCACAAAAGACATCGGTTATTAACTTACTAGTATTTAGAACTATTTGGATTTCTGATCAAGATTCTCTAAAATCGGAAACATTGAAACCGGCTTAAGCTCTCAGAGGAAATGGCTATTGCACAGAAGATATTACGCGTTGAATTAAAATATATAGTAATCTAATTCCTCAAAGCAGAATGGTTAGGAGCCACCATTAGGTACAGTTGTTTTTCCCTACATACATGGCACTACAGACAAAATAGGACGAATACTTCGGCGGTTCAACATAAGTACAATCTTCAATATATACAAGAAGATTGGACAGTGCTTGCGATCCCCGAAAGATATTGTATCTTTTCAAACAAGAGTATATAAAATCCCTTGCTACTGTGGTGAAGTGTATGTGGGGGAAATAGGGCACTCAATATCAACTAGACTTAAGGAACATAAACGATGTGTTAAAAAGAAACAAATTGTTGAATCTATGGTAGCTGAACACCAGCATACCATTGGGCATATTATAAACGAAAAGGAACCCAAGGTTCTAGTATCGGTTCCAGGATTTTATAAACCAAAGAATAGAGAATCTATTGAAATTTTTAAACATACAAAAAAGCTCAATGGAGATACGGGTTACGGTCTTCATTACACGTGGATAACGATATTGACACAGAGTCACGGTTCGGCGAGCTTACGTCGGGTATAAATTGCCTGAATCTCTTCGAGATCATTTAATGTTCAGATTTCGTACAGTAAAGATCCTTGAAGATACCTCGTACAATCGAAGGCGAAACGTCGGATAGTAATTCCAATTTGACGCGGTCTAATCCGAAGAACAATGATTTCTTAATTGACCAAAGCCGTAAAAGCTTCCGTTCTATATTAAAAATATACATTAAAAAATATGTAATATAATCTAGTATGAAACATGAACATTAGTTACAACCATCAAATCTACAATGAACATGGGGCGAAAATTCATCATATAAATACACATGTGACAATTAAAGTTTAAAGAGCGTACATGGATAAACATTCTTGAATGTTTGTAATCTGCCGCAAGTAAAATGTTATAATAAAAATAATATTAAAAGGCATTCGTCGAGATTGTTTCACAAAAATAGGTTTGTACCTATATTAGTTTTTACCAACTACATATAAATTAAAAATATAAAGTTAAAGATATACATCTTCACAAAACATAATATGATACATCTTCACAAAACATAATATGACCCATGTATAAATGGACCATGAATAAACCATTTAAGGTATATAATATGCAATTTACAGAAGTATTGATTTACTGCAAAGGTTTGATTTACTCGTAAAACTATCATGTTCAATTTCATTTCAAATTACTAATAAATATTGCATATATATATATATATATATATATATATATATATATATATATATATATATATATATATATATATATATAATATATATATATATATATATATATATATATATATATATATATATATATATATATATATATATATATATATATATATATATATATATATATATATATATATATATATATATATATATATATATATATATATATATATATATATATATAATATATATATATATATATATATATATATATATATATATATATATATATATATATATATATATATATATATATATATATATATATATATATATATATATATATATATATATATATATATATATATATATATATATATATATATATATATATATATATATATATATATATATATATATATATATATATATATATATATATATATATATATATATATATATATATATATATATATATATATATATATATATATATATATATATATATATATATATATATATATATATATATATATATATATATATATATATATATATATATATATATATATATATATATATATATATATATATATATATATATATATATATATATATATATATATATATATATATATATATATATATATATATATATATATATATATATATATATATATATATATATATATATATATATATATATATATATATATATATATATATATATATATATATATATATATATATATATATATATATATATATATATATATATTCCAAGCCGCTAAAGTCCGTTTTTTTAAATATATATATATATAACTTTATGCACTATCAAATGTAGAATTTAATTTTCTATCGAACTGTATTAAGGTTCTCTATACCTATTCGTAACTATTTTCGAAATAATCAGGTTTTTATTAAACTATCATATGTATTTGCTTAAATAACTTCCGGTTAAACCGGAAGTGACAGGAAGTTGAAAATATTTCAAAAAAGAAGTAACCCTTGACCTTACCTTAATCCCAAAATTTGAAATTTTTATCTAAATGGCATCATCAAAAACTTTTAATGAACGGGTTGCGTGAATAACCCTGTATATATATATATATATATATATATATATATATATATACATATATATATTTATATATATATAATATGTATATAAATATATATATATACATATATATATATTTATATATATATAATATGTATATAAATATATATATATATATATATATATATATATATATATATATATATATATATATATATATATACAGGGTGTTCCTTAATGACATGCTAATATTTAAGGGGGTGATTCTTGGACCCATTTTAAGAAAAAATCTTCATATGAACTGATGTCCTAAACGTCTTAACTTTTGAGATACAGGGTGCTAAAGTTTTCAGAAAAAAAATTATTTTTTTTAATAACTGTGATACTACTGTAGATATCTTTATGAAATTTGGTACACGTGTTCTATGCATCAAGATGCATTTTCTAATGTACAAGCAATTTTATTCTTTTTACCAGTGGCGTCCGTACGCGTTTTGCTTAGAATATTTTTGGAGAAAAAAATGGTACGCCACTGCTTTATCTTAAAATAAAAATTATTTTTGGAATTCTCATTCATTTCTGAGCAAATTCGATCTTTCGATTTTCTTTCGTCCGACGCATAGTTTTCGCTTAAAAAAATAAAAATCGTTTTACTTCAGGGTCAAATCGTTAAAAATCTGATAGGGTGACTGTTGTGTGGAAATCGCTTATTTATCGGGTGAAAGAAAATTATGACATCGAATATGTTCATAAACGAAAAAGTTTTCTCGTCTGATGGTCCGTTCTTGATTAAATAATTGAGTTAAAATTGCTTCATAATATCTCAATACCAACTAATAATAATTTTTAAACCCATAAATCTAGTAGTCCTGGAATAAATTACGTTTTTACAAACGTCGATGTCAAATGACTTAAAGTAAGCTGTTGGTGTTCAAAACCATCTCAGTGTGTCATCTCTTTGGTTTTTACTGTTTCATTAAAGTTATTGAAGTTATTTTCGCCGTTTTTTCGAATAATATCATTAAATATGGTAAATTATACGAATGCGGAAATGGCGGCAATGCATTACGCATATGGCCTCGCAGATGGTAATGCAACAGAAGCCAGACGCATTTATCAGGAAAGATATCCTAATCGTGCCTTGCCAGATAGCCGAACCTTTTCGAATATTCATCGCCGACTTAGCGAAACAGGTAGTTTCAATAAAGGTACTTCGGAAGGCAGACCTCGAACTGTCAGAACACCTGAAGTTGAGGAAGCGGTGCTGCAAGAAATCGACGAACATCCTGAGACGAGTACGAGGAAGATCGCTAGAGCTTTGAATATTTGTCACCAAATTGTTTGGCGTATTTTAGTTGACTTTTTGTTATATCCATATCATATTCTAAGAGTACAGGCATTACTCCCCAGGGATTTCCCACAGCGTGTGAACTTCTCTCAGTGGTATCTTCAGAGTATTACACTAAATCCGCAGTTTGAGTCACAAATTTTGTTCACAGACGAAGCAACTTTTACTAGGAATGCTATTCAAAATTTCCATAACAATCATGTGTGGGCGGAAGAAAACCCGCATGCCATAACCGAAACCCATTTTCAAGAACAATTTTCGCTTAATGTTTGGGCAGGAATTATTAGTAATCATCTCATAGGCCCATTTTTCCTACCAGGACGTCTTGATGGACGGTCTTATTTGCATTTTCTCGAAGAAGAACTACCTGGGTTGCTTGAAGATGTACTAGTTGCGTTAAGGCATCGCATATGGTACATGCACGATGGAGCACCGGCTCATTTCAGCGTAATTGTCCGAAATCATTTAGATACAGTTTATCCTGATCGTTGGATAGGTCGCGGAGGACCTCAGCAATGGCCAGCAAGATCCCCCGATCTCAATAGTTTGGATTTCTTTTTATGGGGGCACCTTAAAACTCTAGTGTACAAAACTCCCGTTAACACTGTAGAAGATTTAAGAGAGCGAATAGTTGCCTCGTGTGAAACTATACGGAATACGCCGGGAATATTTGAACGAGTGCGCAATTCCATGCGTAGACGGGCGGAAGCATGCATATTAAGTGAAGGTGGCCACTTCCAACAATTTTTATAATTAATGTTAGTATTGTTAATAATTAATAAAATTAAGCCGTTTCTGTAAACTTTATTTTCTGCAAGCTGAAATCCCCGCTGTAATTTATTGGCACATGAAAGTTTTTTAAAAATTGTTTCCTAAAGTAATCAATCCTAAAGTAAAGTAAATCAGTTACTTATTTCTAAATTAATTAATATTTATTATTAAATGAACTGAATAGCACGAAAAAAGAAAAAAAACGCTTTCCACACAACAGTCACCACATCAGATTTTTAACGATTTGACCCTGAAGTAAAACGATTTTTATTTTTTTAAGCGAAAACTATGCGTCGGCCGAAAGAAAATCAAGAGATCGACTTTGCTCAGAAATGAATGAGAATTCCAAAAATAATTTTTATTTTAAGATAAAGCAGTGGCGTACCATTTTTTTCTCCAAAAATATTCTAAGCAAAACGTGTACGGACGCCACTGGTAAAACGAATAAAATTGCTTGTACATTAGAAAATGTATCTTGATGCATAGAACACGTGTACCAAATTTCATAAAGATATCTACAGTAGTATCACAGTTATTAAAAAAAATAATTTTTTTTCTGAAAACTTTAGCACCCTGTATCTCAAAAGTTAAGACGTTTAGGACATAAGTTCATATGAAGATTTTTTCTTAAAATGGGTCCAAGAATCACCCCCTTAAATATTAGCATGTCATTAAGGAACACCCTGTATATATATATATATATATATATATATATATATATATATATATATATATATATATATATATATATATAAATATATACTGATCCTCCTAGTGTTGTGACATCCGATAAAAATTGGAACTTTGTGACATCCAGCTGAAAGAAGAGAGGATTCTATTTCTGTAAAGAAATATTGATAACTGTTAAAACAATGATTAAATTTATACCATCGCTGTGACATCCATTTATATTTAATATACATTTGCGAAAAGCTACCTTGAAACATCCGCAAAAATTTCGAGTAAGTTGTGACATCCTTACAGCGTTGCCAAGCTTTTATAACAGCATATGAACGAAACATCATATTAACTCTACGAATTAGAAAAAGAGACAAGATATTAACCAAGTGAGGTGTTTAATGAGGTCACCCCTTAGAATATTTGCACAGTCTCTCGACAGATGTAATGGAATATGTATTTGCTGTGTGTGATATTAAAAAAATGTGGACTTTGTTAATATAAATTACCTCTTTAATCAATCAACAAACGAATTTTTCATAATCATTATCATTTATAAAAATAAAATATTTAAAAAATATTAATGAGAAAAATATAATTTTTTTCTTTGACAACCAACATAATTTTCTATTTGGCCGGACTTTTTGACGGACAGTATAGATTGATTACCTGTAGATTACTTTGGTCTCAATAAGATTTCATAATCACAGCAGGTCAAATTAAATATCAACTCTAATTGCTAAGACGGAGTTAACACAAGTGGTGGAAAAACTAGATGGACTGAAATAAAAAGTAAAATTAATATTAACGTTTCCAATGCTCGTACCTCGAATTTGTAACAAACTGTATGCATGCGCAACTTTCCGTTAGTTTAACCGACTTTGTATGTAATTTTAGTCAAAAATTAAGGCTCATATGCGAATGACCTGGTAATATTTTGGTTAAAATCCAATATGCCGGAACAAGATGGCGGCTTAGTGAAACGTTAAAGAAATTATTACTAAAAAAACTAATCATCCAATTTTTCTCAAATTTTGTACAAAAACCAAGTATTATGTAGGAACCAACTGGTAAAATTTTGGTATGAATCCAAAATGGCGGAACAAAATGGTGGTTTAATAAAATATTTAAACATTCAGCCTGAAAAAACTACTTAATAAAGTGATTTAAAATTGTGTGCCATGACTAATTATAGTATAGAGATGCACTAGTAAAACTGTATTATTAATTAAAGATTAATAAATTACGCTAACAGGTTTTACATATCTATGTTTTATCAATTCGGTGGGTCCACTTGTCGATTTGTCCATATGTTCGCGGCATAGCTTAAAAACTACTCATCAGATTGACTTCAAATTTTGGACAAAAATTAAGGCTCATATGGGGATGACCTGGAAATATTTTGGTTAAAATCCAATGTCGGAACAAGGTTATCACTAAAAAAATGAATTTACCTCAAATTTTGTAAAAAAATCAAGTGTTACATGAACTGGTTTTGGTATGAATATAAGATGGCAAAACAAATGGACCTAATAAAATATTTAAAAAATTAGTCTGAAAAACTACTTCTTAGATTAATTTCAAATTTTGTGCAAGCATTAAATGTAATATAGAGATAAACTGGTAAAGTTGTGTAACGAATTCAAGATAGCGGAATAAAAAAAAATAACGTAAAAAAATCTTCTTATTCAATTGATTGTAAATTTTGGAGAAAAATTAAATATGATATAAAGATAAACTGGTGCGAATTCAACATAACAAAATCGCGGTGTGGGTCAATGTAAAAACTACTTATTGAATTAATTTTAAATTATGTCCAAAATCAAATGTGGCATAGGTACAAACTGGTAAAATATTGATAGGGATCCAATATACTGGAACAAAATGGCGTCCAATAAAAATGTTTGAAAATACAGTATATATGTGTTCCTAAATAACTATTGAACTAAACTGATTTACCCTTCATTATTCCTAATAAAAGGAAATATTCACAATGAGGGAAGTCGTGTCTAAAGGAAATTTAACTAGTTTTTTAATTTTGTGATCTGCAGAATTTTTGTTACCATACAGATGCTATGGATTCGGCGTTTTAGTAGATAACTCTCAATTCTGCGCCTCACATACAGGGTGGTCTAACAGTGCGTTCAAGTCCAATAGCTCGACTATTGTGGGGATTAGAAAAAAAAATTATACGAAACTGGTAGAGACCGCTGAGAGCTACAATCTAAAATTATTTTCGATTATACAGGTAAGACAAAAGTATTGTAATTGTGTTGTTTTAGGGTCCCTAGATGCCGAAAAACATCTTTTCTTAATTTCGTCGGTCTATCTGTCTGGAAGTCTACTGCTAAAAACTACTTATCCGATTGACTTCAAATGTTGGTCAAATATTAAGAGTCACATGAGAATAACATGGTAACATTTTGGTAAAAATCTAGTATGGCAGAATAAAATGGCGGTCTATTAAAATAAAAAAAGAAAATGACTAAAAAACTGCTTATCCAATTTCCCCAGATTTTGCAGAATCCAAGAAGGCGAAATAAAATATCGACCTAATAAAATTTTAAGAAATTATTGCTAAAAACTGCTGCTCCAATTTACCTTAACCATTGCACAAGAATCAAGTTTAATATAGGGATAAAATTGAAAATTTTTGGGGAGGAGCCTTGATAGTGAACAAGAATGACCGCCTAATTAAATGTATCAGTAACATAACAAGTACGTATACAATGGAGTTGAAATTTTACACAAAAATAAAGTGTAAAACAGGGATGAACTGGTAAAATTTGGTCTATCCCATGTCGTGAAACAAAATAGCTGCTTAATGAAATGTTTAAATAAGTCGGTAATATTCTGTTTTCTTTTTTTAGAATAGAAGAAAAAATCTTCTATTTATGGAGAAAAATATTAAAAGTTTTCGTTAATTTTTTTGTCGGCCATATACATAAACTTAAAGCAAATGCAAAATAATTAAAATTAAAAAATATTGACAACAAATAAAAGCATAATTAAAAAACGGTATGTGTATATGAAGAAACAGTAGAACATATATTGAAAATGAATATCAAGGAAAATAAATTTTAAAAAATTGTGTAATTCTGTTTTACCCGGGATATCCCTCGTAACAAATTCCACCACACATAGATAACGGTTTATATTGGCAATTATTGTATAGATATTGTATAAATTGTACTTATAATCTCTTATAAGTTAAGTACTGGTTATTTGGGTACAAAAATAGGTAAAACCTTTTTAACAGAACTGTCCTCGTAATAAAGAAAATAGGCACATATTGATATTTATACAGTGTGTTATCTTACTACCAAATAGCTATATGGATATATCTTAGTCTTATCGAGAAATTCGTCATTTCGCGAAGAGCTTAGTCAGTGCATAAAGCATCGGCATATTAAGTAAAAACATAAAGTTGCATCTTCTGGCTGGGCTCTACTTAAAAAGTCCGAACCGTTTTCACGTATTATGTATTACACAATCTGCCTAAATTAAATACTTGCAGGTTCATGGAGTGCCCAAGAAAAAGGGCATTTTGTGTTTAAATGATATACAGTGTAGTCCAACAGTGCGTTCAAATCCAATAGCTTGGTTATTGTGAGAATTAGAAAAAAATTGTACGAAAGTTGTAAGGAGTGCTGAGAGCTATAACCTAAAATTATTTTCGATTATGCAGGGTTGAGGATACGTTTGCCACAAACCAAATTTACATTTTTTTAAATGGAACACGCTGTATATTGTTTTATTTTCAGATTCCTCCCTTTTTGGCCATTCACCCAATATAGGGTTTGTGGGGCTAATACATAGTCATTCAAGATTTATGGCCACTTTTCGATATTATAAGACGTATCTTTGACGGCTTGTATTTTTTTAATGCGTTATCATAAATCATTTTAGCATGGTAAAAACTTCCAAATGTGGTCTTCTTTTAACTGTGGTTCTTTAGCATTCTTTGATATAACGATATACAGGGTAAATAAAAATCCTAGATGCAAATTTTATCGATTAATTTAAATAGCACGCCCTGTAAATTATTATATTTTCAGATTCCTCCCTTATTAGCTATTGATTTAGTATAGGGTTTGTGTGATCTATACAGAGTTGTTCAAGATTTATGGCAACTTTTCAAAAAACATGAGAGGTGGACATCTCAATTTATTAAAGGAAAATATTGCAAAGTATTCTTCTTTCAAGATAATTTTTTTTTATTTATTCATACTGGTATGCATGTGTCGAAAAAGTTGAAAATTTAAAAAAATAAAAATTATCACTATTAAAAAAAGATTTTAACTAAAAATTTTACATAGTATTACAATGATCTAGTAATAAAAACTAGTGGATATTACGAAATGATCGAGATAAATTACGTGTTACGAACAAGTTAATGCAATTGCCAAACAAAAATCTTTTTTGGAATATTCGCAACTGAAAAAAAATATCCAACTTTAAATTAGGTAAATGATCTCAACATGTAGATAGATTGCTTGTCAATGTAAACACAATCAACGCAATTGTTTGTTAGTCTTAAGTATATCACGAAAAGTATCCGAGAAGCGCTTTTGAAAGATGATACAACGGTTTGATGAGACGGGAAATGTAGAATACACAAAAAATGATCGAGTCAAAACTGTTTTCAACTAGTTAGGACTTAGAATGGACAACTTAACAGCTAGTTTAAACTAATTATTAAGTTTTCCACCCAAGAGCAATTAGAATATAAAAATAAAAAATAAAACAATAAAAAAACAATACTAAGTAATAAAGCGTATAAAACAGTAAAAACTACTTAATTAGATGTTCGAAATACTTACTGTTCTGTACGACACAAATATTTAAACGATTTTCAAAAAAGGCTAACATTTCTGAATGTATTAAAACTAATATCATTAAATACACTTCGGATTCTTACCGTCATATTTTCTTTTGAAGTCGGAGGTATTTGATAGACTAAATTTTAAGGAAAAAGTTCATTTTTGTCTAGTAAGGGGATCTAGGCGGCAACACAATCAGTCCTCCTCTTCATATCCAGCGTTCTTGAAAATTTTCAGTAAGAAATGCATGAATGTCAGCCGTATGGTGAACTGGGGAACCGTCATGCATAAACCATATTTGATCATTGACGCTAATAGGGATTTGGTATAATAGTGTTCTAAAGTTTTCCCTCAAAAACTAGATATATATATATATGTGCAGTAGGCTTTTCTTCAAAAAAATGCGGACCGATGACAAAATTTCCAACGATTCCACTCCAGACATTAAAAGACCCCCAATTTTGACTAGTTGTGCGAATATAGTGAGGATTTTCAGTAGCGTCGTAATGAAAATAATGTCTATTGACATTTTCAATTTTGTAGAATGTTCATTAGTCAGTAAATAGCACAAAATTAGTAAATCTTGGCTCTCTCTAAATTTGTTGTGGTGCCCAGTGACAAACATCTAGTAGCCTTTGATAATCATCCTCATACAATTCTTAAAGTATTTCAATGTAGTATGGGTGAAACTTGTTTTTTTTTAATTCGTAGAATAGTGGTTTTACTTACATCTATTTCCCTTGCAATTCTTCTTTACCCAACATGTGGGTCTTCTATAACTTTTAAGTTTACTGCTAACTCGTTCTTCTCATTTAAAACAGGTTTGGCTCGATAAGTTTTCGTGTATTCTAGATTTCCCGCCTCATCTAACCGTTGCATAAGCCTTTCAAAAGCGCTTCTGTGTGGTGGTCTTGTATCAGGATCTTTTTGTCCCTAACAAATAATTCTGTTCACTTCCTCCTAACACATAAATCATATCTTTCATTTCCTGTCTATTAAAATTCATGTTTTCGTCTTACAATAAAAGCTGTACTTAGTTTTAATACAAAACTCAGACACCAGCATAGCAACTCAAATTTATATTTTTGACAGTTTAATTTCAATTGTAAAAATAAGGCCCAATAGATTTTTGTCGCTGGGCACAACAACAAATTCAAAGAGATTTGCTGACTTTTTTGTGTTATTTACTGACGAAGCAACAATTCCACAGAAACAGAAATGTCAATAGACATAATTTTCATTATAACGCTACTGAAAAACCTCATTTTACTTGCACAACTATTCAAAATAGGGGGCCCTTAACATCAAATGTTCCTCTAATACTTTCGAAAAGTGGCAATAAATCTTAAACGACTTTGTAGATCCCATAAACCCTGTATTAGGTAGATGGCCAAAAAGGGAAGAATCTGAAAATATAATAATATACAGGGCGTTCCATTTAAATTAAGCGAGAAAATTTGCATCCAGGATTTTTATTTACGAAAAGGGGCCATAAATCTTGAATGACTCTGTATAGTCCTTTCAAACCATATATTGACTTGAACGCTAAAATTTTCCATTTTATCACTATATCAAACTTGATTCTTGTGCAATGGTTAAGGTAAATTGGAGCAGCAGTTTTTAGCAATAATTTCTTAAAATTTTATTAGGCAGATATTTCTGTGAAATTTGAGGAAATTCGATAAGTAGTTTTTTAGTAATTATCTTTTTACCTTTTAATGGGCCGCCATTTTATTCCGCCATACTGGATTTTTACCATTATGCAAGCGCACTATGAGTAAAATACTCGTACTTTTCAAGTTAGAATATACACACCCGCATGTACCTTTTCTTTGTCTTATCATAAGCAGAAGTTTTTTACATAAAGGAACTGAAGCTCAGTTCCACAATAACAATTTAAGTAGGCGATTAACTTTTACTCAATAATCTTGTACACATGCTTACACAGGAACTATACTATGGCTATTAATGTTGACTGTTACCAATAATTAACCAACAAAAGCTAAATTTTTTTGTTAATCTGCATTTTTATATACGACATACCTCAAAACTCGCGGTTTTAATGATGTACCTACTGTTAAATTTTAATGCTCATATTCCTTAGACCAAGTTTAAGTTAACATGACGGGACTTTATTTGACATTTACGGCCATAGTCCAGTTTACTGAACTATGGCCGGCTTACTAGAAGTACTAAGTTTAATACCGGTCTAAATCTTAAATTCCTTAAATTGATGCGGATGTAAGTAAACAATCCAAAAAAAAACTATAAAAACATGCTCGTTGCATCAGAAAAAACTATAAATTACCCATCTTTTTGAATTTTGAAATTTTTCATTTCATTTCGCCGATCAGTTTACAGTTATGTTGACCATGATTATTTCTCAAGAAACAAATTTATTTTTTATTATCATTTATTATGTTCTTATCAGTCGTAAAGAACATAATGACAATTTACTTTTACCAATGCATTATCTTGGAAAGCAAATGATAAAATTAATAAAGCAGGATTAATAAAGGTCTGCACAACATAATACAAACAACGAAGAGCATAACAGTTATATTTTAATATTGGGATTACCTATAAATACAAATTAAGGCAAATATTTCTCCAGCCACGGGATGTCGCAAGAACCTTTGGCGCAAAACTGAGTAAACGTAATATGGACTCGGATGTATGCAAACGTAAAAATTAAATTATTCTAAGAAATTCGTCGGCGCTTTTTAGGAAGCGACTGCTGCAGTGTTGTCAATTTTCGGATGTCACAACTGATTTTTAATCAAATAAATATATACATCTTTTTTAGTGGATGTCACAAAATAGTATATCTAAAATTTCTATTGTATATAAAATATACAAAAATTGCCGGATGTATATGTATATTTTTCTGTATAAAATTTTTACAACACATACCTTATGACATCCATTAACAATAGGTACCACTGTACCCAACACGCCCCGATTTGCTCAAAAAACCGAAAAAATGCTGTGACATCCAAACTTGGATGTCGGAACGTCGCATGATGTCACAACGAATGTAAAAATTTGACGGTTGGATGTCACAGCGATGGACAGATAAATCTATATATATATATATATATATATATATATATATATATATATATATATATATATATATATATATATATTTCGTCCATTCGAACAATTTTATTTGGAAGGACACATATCTTCTTTGACATTTCCCTTACACAATTCAACAAAAGATTTCATGCCCGCCTAAAGCCATAAGTAAATACTTCAATTTACCTTTCCGCTTTTTCATATACACCAGAAAAAGATGGCTGGGCATTAAAATTTGAGATATTGGGCACTTAGGATGGGGTTTAGAACCTGGCCATATTCAGTGTCCTCCGAATAGAGCTGGCAAAGTGCCACTGGGAAGAGCCAAAATTTAATAAGTGAAATGAAGAGTAAATATTCTGAAAAGCTAAAGATACTACACAAAACATAATATGACCCATATATAAATAGACCATGAATAAACTATTTGAGATACGTAATATGCAATTTACAGAAGTATTGATTTACTGAAAAGGTTTTATTTACCGTACTCTAGAAGATCAAATATTGTTAAATATATTAAACTAATGTTCTACAAGGTAGAAGACAGTACGCATGTTAATCATAATCCATCTGAATGAAATAGACCCAATAAAGGACAAAATATTATATTGTATACAAAAAATTGTTAATTATTATATTAAAAAATAATAATATATCATTAACTTATGTTTCGTTAAATAATATTACCCTAATAATATAAACTCTATTAAAATCTCGATCATGAAATAAATGACATGCAAATATGCATAACTATGACAAGTTAAAATAAAATATTAGTGGACAGAAGACTGAAGGTGGGGTGTATTTTATATAACTATATTACTGGCTAAGATTCATAAATACCATGTTGCATTTATAAACTAAATATGTATATCTTAATTTCCAAATGCTACCACTATTGTATCGCTATAATACTATTTTGAGATTTTTAAATTTCCCTTAGTTTGTCGATGGGAAAGGTTACAACACCACAAATATTTTAATAAGATTGACAATGAAGTTGCATGTTATATGTCAATGTGGCTAGGTTTACAAGGCTCAATACAATAACATAAGAGTACGGCTTCTTTTTAGATTTTAAATAGATGTAAAAATTTCGGAAGATAAAAATAATACACAGTTGAGGAAAAGTAATTGTTTCAAATAAAACTACATGTACTAAATAAAATATTTGTTAAAATACCAGGGTCAGTAAACTTGATATCATTCTTAAATTATTTTAACTTTAATTTTAATAATTATAAATTATTATAATGTTTTTCATAATGTAAATGTACTTGATATCCGTTTTAATATCAACTGTTTAGATCGTTTTCCTTCCGAAAGAAAAAAAACTTAGAACTCTTGTTTCAAGTATGTATTACCTTCTTATTTTATCATAACGGTTCTAAATACGGTCAGCTCCAGATAGGAAAGAAAGAGTAAACAGTTTCTTTTCAACAAAAATGTATGATGCAAACTTTTTTGAGACCCTATGACTTCCAATATTAAGATTGTACAGCAATGAATCAAAAAGCAATTTATAGAGAGGACACTTGAGTTTAAAAAAGCAAGTATATTTAATCTTCACTTTTTGTGAAGCCCCATGTAACTTGTCAAACTTAAAGAAAAAATGTTCATGTTTTATAATGTATATATTAACAGTTCTCCGACGAACATAAAATGTCAGGTAAATTTCTTGGCCCAAGAATTGACGTGCAACTTAAATATAAAAACGTCTAAACATCTTGATGTATTAACAAGAAAAACATCTCAGAAATTGTTCACTATAGTATCACTACAAGTAACAAATCATAAGCATCAATGTTTATGATTTAAATTTAATTTATTAGAATAATTTCTAATTTATATTTTGGGATAAAATAAATATTTACTTTACAATATATTGTATGCAGTAGTGATAACAAAAGAAAACAAGATCAAAAACCCATCAGCTCATAAGTGAATAAGTTTTTAGCAGGTCATTTTTAATATGGACGTTAACAGGACAAAAAACTGCTATTTATTTTTATTTAAACCTTATATTATATAGACATAAATCTAAAAGTTTCCTAACTTAAGAGGTAACAGTGTTTTACAATCGTGTTGAGCTCTTGGTAATAAGGGCAACCTAGTCTAACCTAAATTTAGTTAGTTCTTTTTGGTAAAGTCATCGCTACTTGCTCCGCTGACTAAATGTCTGGACTCGGGAGTTGAACTTGAACTTTAACCTTGAGTATCAAATATGCCCGGGCACCATTTTCAACAAAAATATCAAGACAAAGATAACAAAGGAACTTAATATAAAACGTATTATAATCAGTTATATTGTAATGGAAATTATTACGAAAGAAAGTTTGCCCCCAGTATAACATGTTTGTCTTTTTTGGTCTAATATTTCCGGGAAAAGGACAGAAGATCACTATATTAAAATAATTTAGATTACTGTTATTTTATCTGCAATACACAAATATATAAAACCTTCTTGGCTGCAATTACAATAGTAAGTTTCTAAATTAGAATATATTAGTTATTTAGTACCAAATACCTATCAAACTATAGGAACCGCGAATAGTGAACACGCCTAAGGTCATATTTTCTATGCTGTGGTCAAGATGCATGGAAATTGCATCATTAATAAACGCATGTACCTACATATAGTTATTCTAATTTTAGTACGAAATTGAATAAAATATTTTTTGGATTAAAGTGCATTAATTTTAATTCTTATAATTTCTGTAACCATTTTTCCTTACGAAGGATTAGTAATGTTTAAAGTATAAACCAACATTTTTGTTAAGTGAGATACTTTAAACTAAGAATTATCAGCCGGCGGGTACATTGTCCTTTTTTATTTGTACTTTTCATAGCTTCAAGATTTTTTAAACAACTGTTATAAAACTCGCCATCTAAATCTTGATCCGTATATTACGATAATATTTAATTCCACTTTACTAAACTCTTTTGGTTCTAAATATAAAATAACAACTTTGGATAAAAAACAAACGGCGACTTAAAGAAAAATATTTACGTATTTCCAAATAAGGTATAATTAATAGTTTGCATAATTTTATATTTAAAATTTAAGATATATCAATATTTCCTATACTATAACTAAACTATGCTTTAATATTCGTATACTCATTACATCATAGTATTTAGAAAATAGTCGAAAAAATGACTGATATATATATTTTTTATTTCCTGAATATTTACATAAGATAAATGAAGCGGAAATTTTAACATTTTCATGAGTTACATAGGTAATTTAAAAACTTCTATGGCAATACATTTTCTTGATTTTACTATGGTTAGCAAACTTTAGTGGTAACAGTAAGTTTAAATTGTATTTACTTTTGAAAATGTCTACTTTTGAAACTGTTTACCAGAATTTTGTTTAAATACCTAGTATTAAATTTCTGCTTTTCCAGTTCTTGTTCTTCAAATGACTAAAATCTTTTAAGGTTTATTGCTACTAATGTTAGCTTAATCTATGATTTTTTCGTCAACACTGTTAAAATTTTCTCCTTAAACTATATTTTACAGCATTAAGAAACTGCATTTCAATAAAAGTTTAGTCAAAAAAAAACGGAAAATGCTTGGTTAGAAACAAAAAAAAGTAATAAAAATGATCAAAAACTTTTCTAATGTTTGATTGACTTTTCGATTCTAGAAAAATATGAGTTTTTTTAATTAGATGATTTTTCTAAATCTAGCTATGGCGACTGTCTCTACTTGTCTAAAAACTAAAAATTATACAAAGGAAAAATTGTCACGTGACATTAGCTGAAAGTGGCAAAATTGAGGTTTTGGATCATTGTTTTAAAAAAATTTAGGAGAAAAAATCATTTCTAAATAAATTTTATGTCAATGTGCAAATTTTTATACCGAAATTCGGAAAAAAAACCTTTTTTCTAAAAAAAATCAGAACTCATCAAATGTTTCTCATACTTGACTAATGCGAAAAACCTACAAAAGTAAAACTGAGTTAAAAATATTAGAAATCAAATATACATATTAATAATAGAACTATTTTTTGTTATTTTTAATATATTGAGATTCGATGAGCTGACGACGACCTTAGTGCAAAGTTTAATTAATTTCTTAAATTGAGAACACCAACTGAAATTATAGTTTATCAAAAACTGTTGTAACTATTTAATTTATATCAAATATTCCGTATTAAAAAAATTAATTATATAATTTAATCAAATAAAGTTTAAAAAATAAATAAACGCTGCAAAAGACACGCAGTGGGCTTATGGAAAAGTGGTCTCGGTCGAACGACTTGACATTTTAATATGATGTAGTTTTCTATCTCCTGAGCAAATCTTATCATAATCAAATCACGACAAAATCATTCAAGCGGATTTTGAGCTACAAGTCGTTAAAGTTATATATAATAATAATAGTTATAATTACTGTAATACTGGGAAGTCATCGAAATATATACAAACGTACAAGGATTAATTTAAAAACAAATATTCATATTATGTAATAGCAAAGAGGATAACTAGCGTCACTATTTTAATTTAAGACTGAAACAGATTTTAAAAATATATTTGGTAGGCATAAATCTAGTATAAGACAATTTTGTATTATTTTAACTAATAACATAGCATATAATTAAGAGAAGAAGGAAGCATAAGCCACAAAATATAAATGCTGGGCTGAATGTATTTCAAAATATGGATGCTTTTTTAACAAAAAAAAATGTATTCATTTAGAATATTACTTATCCTCAAACTAATAATTCGAACAACCTGATTTTCATTTCTACGTCCAAGATCGAGAACTGTTTTCAATAAATAAAAAATTATCCGTAAATCTAAAAATAGTTTGCACCATAAAAAGGCACTGAAATGTGCATAATTGTGCAAAGTTGTTGCACCAGGCTTACATCTATAGCAATAACTTTAGCCATGAAAATCATCCCATAATATTTAGATAATTTGAACGCCTGTCAATTTGTAACTGGTTCTCTACAGCCCTGCGAGTGGTATCTTGAATATATGAATAAATAAAATATAACTGGTATATTTAGATGGTAATATCCCGTAAGTAATATATGTTTTTCCCCTAAAAGCCCCCACCTCGCATGCTTTTGTCGAAAATTGTCTCGCTTTACTCATTCTTGTAAGGTAACTAATAATTTTGTAAAATATTTCTAAAAATCTGATGTGCGTTTTGGATAATTACTGCTCCCTTATTATAGCACTACAAATTCTATAAAACTCTAAAAAATATATTTACACTTAAAACGTGTGTATGTATCTTCAAAAAGTATCTATTTGTCCTTCTGTGAAATCATTAACTGGGCTGTAAAGCATGCGGTATTCTAGTGATGTAAATTGTCATGACCAAAATTTGTTCCTCAAGTTTTTGATCAGTCCTTCTTTATTTAAGGATATATTTGTGATTTCCCTGTAGCAAATACGTAATATTTTCTTAAATATATTTAACAAGAATTATTTGGGAGGCTTCGCCATTTCTTTGTTTTATTACATTTTGATATGGCGAAAACATATTTTGTAATACCCGGGTAGCTAAATGGTACCTTCATGGGATAAAGTGATTGGCTGTTCTGTCTTAAAAAGTCTCACTGGAACCGGATGGCTATGAAGTCTTTTAATATTAATTTAACTAAACCACCTATATTGTGCAAGAAGATATTATTGTCACTCCAAACCCAAAATACTTTATCAAACATCCCTGTCTTAAAACAAACGAAACAAGGAAAATATATTACTTTGATCACTCTGTAGTAAACCTGAACAGGACTTGGGATAGTTAAATCTAGAGTATGCAAAAACTTCTAACACGACAAATAACTATTAGACAAAAAACACCAAGTTCTTCGATGGAGAAAGGGCCGTTTACAGATAAAGTTGTGCAGAGGCAGCGATGCAGGTTGTAAGATCGGTGACAAAAGTCACGTTACAAACTATAGAGTAACCATTAAAATCTCCCTGGTGGTATAAATATTAGATTAACTATATTCTCATATATCATATATATTTTTCATATATCAAACTTGAGTTAGTCATCAAGATGGTTCTGCGCTTGGAAAACAGAACATTAAATTACCCTAAAAAAATGTTTCGTTCGTTTTAGCAAACTGCAAGTTTCATTTGTTAAGTATCATCAACATGGGTCTGATCTCGCTTCCTTTCTCAGATACAAGGTGTTCTGTTTTTAATGTATTATTTAGTATGTATTATTACTCTACTTATTTTATTTTCAATAATATTACGGGTTTCGTACTGAAATACATTATTAAATAAGGTTTTTTAGGACGTAAAAAACTACATCATATCAAATTTTCAAACTGTTTGAGCGAGATCCATTTTCGTAGGCACATTGCAGTGCCTCTCCCTTTTTTAATGGTAGGCCATGAAAAATACCACGAATGTTAAGGATTGACAATGAAAACCTTAAACGGAGTTTTGATGTCGTAGATATTGTAAAACAGTAATTTTATCAAGTCTATATTATTATTGTAGTCTTTTACTTTATAGAAAAATGGTATCCTTATAAGAAACATTCTGTCAAATAGAGATGTAGCTAATCTTTTTAATACAAGATATCCTGACAATCTACCTAGTAGTCATTCTACTATAAGTAGACTTTTTATTTAAGTTTAAAGAAACGTCACAAGTGATTTTTAATAAAGCCCATAATAAATAAGTAACCGGTCAGGAAGAAGTAGAGGTAAATATGTGCCACAAAGTTATGGATCATGGGCAGACATCATTATCAACTGTGTCTAAAAATCCAAGACATCAAGTATAAAGCAGTAGCAGAATTAAAAAAGTTTTCGTCTATACAGACCGAAGTCATCATCACTTTGAAAGAACGGGTTTGAGTACCACGATTCGAATTCTTCGCATAGTATCAGGGAGAACTAGAAGAAAATCGACTTTTTACCAGTCACAGTTTAAAAACCGATGAGACAATATTTTCCTCAAATGGAGTGGTTTCTCCTCAAAATTGTAGATAGTAGGCCCAGGAAAATCCCAATTTTGTAGTGGAATACTGAGATCAATATTCATTCAAAACCAATGTCTGGTGCGAAATATTTAAATTCAGATGGATATCAATTTTTCAAAAACGAACTTTCCAATATCCTTGTTTACAACTTTTATGGTATCAACAATATGGGGCATCAGCTCATAGCATCATTTTAATCACAGAATTTTTAGATAGGAAATTTTGAGCAACATGTATAAGTCGGTTTTCAGAATACCCGTGGCCTCTCCATCGCCTTACTTAGCTCCACTCGATTTCTTCTTGTGGGGTTATTCAAAGAACAATATATATCGAGAAAGATCTTTTTGGAATACAGAGCATTTACAAAATACTCAGGCATTGTGCAGTCAATGAAGTAAAACAAAGAACTATAGTTTGCCTCGAACGAGACGGATGACGGCATACAGAGTTTCTCAACACTAGCTTGGTATATTGAAAATTGGATAATATGTTTTTTAGTAACATTTTTAATATTTCAGTAGGCCGTCATTTTGTTGCGCCATATTGGATTTTTACCAGTTTCAGCTATTATCTTCTAAACCTTTGTTCTAAAAACCTACTGTTTTGCATATTTGTGGTCAGATATAGTTCTAAAATAATAATTTCCAAATTATTGGCCTGATTATCCCAAAACACATATGAGATTTCACGTGTCTCTTTACAATAAAATTATTTAATGATGGATTAAGAAATCGGACTAAGCACAAATAGCTCAGCGCCCGGTTAAATGGGTTTGGAATCTACTTAGATATTCGATATCGTAGCTATCTGGTTGGACCCAAATATCATGGATGTTTTTTATGGATGGATGGTGTTAGTGAAAAAAGTATCGTTGCCTATAATTTAAATGAAACAGTTTGTACAGGTTTGACACAGTGAAGTTTTCTTACTTTAGTATTGCTTATAAGCATTAATGACATATTTATCACGAAACTGTGTCGACACAGATACGTCACCCTAAATCTTGAATCTGTCAATATTTTAATTTTCAATGGTTCATAGTTAAGCCCAGTCAATAAAAAAATGGACCGACCCGGTTTGCGAAACTATATTTCTGGTAAAATGTGCAATACACTTGCCATATCTAATGCAGTTTCATAACACTTCATTTTTCTAAAATATTCGTCGGTATAAATGTTATGACTTTTCATACTTTATATTATCGGTATCCATTTTTCGTTAGTATTTTTAGTACGGAATGACTAGTAAAAAACGAATTTTCGTGTCAAATTGGAATTACTTTCCAAACTGACACGATCCAAGCCCAAGAAGCTAAGAAGTATGATTCTATAAACTAATTACTTATTGCGCGCATGAAATTCTATTAAAATACCATTTAGCCAAATTATTTGTTTTTAGGAGTTGACAAACATTAATTTTTTTACGATCTCTCTAGCACTCTAAAACACTTTTTAGTACTTCGAACCCCCGTTCTTTGTCTCTTCTACCTTTCTTCAATATTCATAAGTACAATATATGTATAAGTTGCGTTAGGGTTCGGAAGCAATAAGCGGTGGAAAATTATAGAGGTAGAAAAATGTTTCATTTGAAAGGTATAGCTATCAGTACGCTGTATATTTCTAAAACAATTGTCAACAAACCAAGTGACTCAAAAATGTATGAGCCAAAACTATTTTTTTTTAAATATGACACCCTATATAGCATTTGATTTTTTAATCTACACAAAACTAAAAACTAGTAGCTTTTAGATTTTCTTTAATTTGTTTCGTACACGTATGTGTTTAAAAAACTCCTTAAGAGAGGTAGTGGAAGGTATAGGTACTGACCAGATGACTAAAAAAAAAGCAATATACTTTCATAATGGCAAATCAAAACAAAGAATTTTGTAGTTACTAGGTGCATAAGTTAATTAACTATGTAGCTGCTTTTGTATTGCAGAGTTAATCATGGTCGTAAGAGAATAAAAAATCATAAAAACTTAACATTAAAAACTTATATTGTTTAGCGAAACGCATTTTCTATAAAAATGAGCATAATATTTAAGTATTTTGCCTTCTTTATTTTTTTATCAAATATTATACAAGCTCAACTGGCAAGAAAGGGTAATAATTATTTCCAGTATTATTCTTTACTCAATTTCAAGCCCGAATATAACGAAATAATCTTTAAAAATTACATTATGTTTTTTTCATTAGCATAAAAAATACTATTTGCTTTTATAGATAATAACTATCTTGTTGCAGTGCAAACAAAACACACAAATTAGGATAATCAGAAACGTCGGTATCAATATAGCTATAATGTTTTCCAAGATCGTGTTCACGATGTCCATTTAACGACTAATTTTTATTAATTCAATCCCCTAATACAAAAATAAAGTGCTTTCCAGTTTGCAGTTTATTTTGCGTGCAGGTAAACACACCCTTCCTTAATTGCTTTCCAGAAAGCAAACACCAATATACACCAGCCGTTTTTCCTTTACTGAAATGAATAAATAAAGAGTTGCCTAATGTGACATGAATGAAGAGATTTTTTATATTTTTAATGCGTGTATGACTATTATTGTAAATAGGTAAACAAAGTGTGAAATATGTACAGTTGCGGTAGTTCAAATACGGATACCAATTTGATATTTTATGTAATTTATGTGAAATTTGGTATTTATTAAAGATTGGCGGAAAAATATCTTACCATCCGAATTCTCTCAAGAGGTTTAAATTTAGACTAGGTTCAATTTGACGGCTATAGGTTTGAGGTGACATATGCAACAATAGAGCAAATAATTTTTTTAAATGTCACAATTACAAAGTCACAGCTTGACATAATCAAAACATAACTGGTAAGCTAAAAGTTACATATGTATCATACTTTTAAACCCATTTAGTGAATTTGGGTGTAGAAGGTTTATATGAACCAGTATAAATCATTAAAAAGACAAAAAACCCGACTAACTAGAACTACTACATTAACACAGGAAAAATAACCACATAAGTCACTAAAATAAGCAACATTTTACTTTATAGGGGCACGAGTCTATACGTGATAAACAAATAATAAAAATTAAATTACCGTTGAATTCCCTGTTTAGAAAAAAGCATTTACTCCTGTTCCATGTTTGACACCAATAATGTTTATTATTATTAAAATTACCTTTATTTGGTAAACCATAGTCGGCATGAAATATATGGTAGAACTTTACAAAAATTGGATAGGATCCGTGAAATTGATTCGACTTTTTGAATTTTTACCGCCTCTAGAAACATTTGAGAAGAAATTTGCAAATTTCTGTATCACGTCATGTTAGAAGGTATGTTTTGTCAAAATGATTATCCTAACGACCCGTTGCAAGACTCTCCTTGAAAAAAAAAACAGTATTCTTTAAACACGATGCAATTGTGGAGTTATTTTTTCCAAACTCGATTTGGACAGTAAAAATGTAAATTTCTGTCTTACAGTAAAAATATAGAGCTTTTTATCTGCCCAATCATTTTTGTCCTAAAAGGTACCAATTCGCAGACTCAAAACCAAAAAAATATGTGCACGCTACATTTCAAAAATTTCTCAACAACAGCCTTAACCGTCTAGAGGGTTACTTACACTCGTATTCACTAAAGCGGTTTAAATCGACACAAGGTCTGACTTGACAGTTATAGGTTTAAGATGACATTTTTAGCAACTGAACAAATAATTTTCTTAAATGTCACAATTACAAAATGACAGTGACATAAGCGAAACATAACTGGCGATCTAAAAATTTTAAGTACCCTGGCCACTACACCTGGTCTAAATCTTAAACCTTTTTAGTGAGTACGGCGGAGAGTGTCTAGAGGGAACACAGAGGTTTCTTCGGAGTATTTACTTTTTTCGCTAAAAATCGACAGTTTTCATGATACAAGACTAAACGTGAAGTAATAGCTTATATTTGGTGTATCATAAGAGCATGCATATAAATATTTAAAATCATCTCGGTGACCTCTTTCATTTGATCCTTGTTAACATAAATTATGAAAAATATTTATTTTTGACGTTGAAAAATATGGCGTACTACTTCCGCCATTTTTGTTATTTTTTCATGTAAACCTAGCTAAGGACATTCCCAATATTCAAATGAATCTTTTGATGCCTCACCTCAAGTTGATTCAGGCATTTAGCAAGGAAGTTGTTAACAAGCAATGGATACATACTTACACCTATATGACTGTCAAACACATTACTCTCTTTGCAAACGCAAATAATAACTTTGTTTAAACATTGTGTCTTGGAGTGTCAAATTAACAAAGTGTGACTACAAAAATGTGAAAACAATGTAAGTCAATATAATAAATTAATTAATTATCATCATAAGAGGTGTTAATGTAAAAATAATAGCTTGTGCATATCAAATGTGTTGTAATAGAGTTGTCATACGATTTATCAACGACAAACTTTTTATGTTTGTTTTTCTTTTATTACGTGTAATCATATCCTCCGCATAAAATCCGAAAGATGAGTCAGATAGACCTATGATATTTTCATATAAAAAAAGAGGATAAACATATAAATACCAGCAGTTGCAAAAATCTTTGAGCGATTTTACTTCAAAGTCAGATTGACAACTCAGTGACAAAATGAGCAATAGAAAACAATTTTCGGGTTTTTTGCATCCACAAGCGAAAAATGGTATTAAATTTAATAAAATATTACGAAAATGAAAATTCACCGGCCAATATCCAGGAGAGAGTAGCAAAAGCTCTGGGAAACGGTATAAGGACTGTCCAGAAAATTGTGCATGAAAAAAAGCGCAATTTACTACCGAACAAGATTAAGAAATGTACACGAAAAAGCCAAAGACAGAAGACTTAAGTGACAATGTAAAAATGGATGTTCGTAATGCAATTTACGATTTATACACATCAAAAGCTAATATAACCGTTCAAGTTTTGAAAGAAGCTTTAAAAAATTGAGGTATATTGGAAATTGGACTAAAATCGTTGTCAAAATTAATAAAAATGTTGGGTTTTCGATATAAAAAGTACTGTAATCGACGATTTTTATGTGAGTTGCCACATATAGCAAGTCAGCGTATCCAGTTTTTAAAGAAATACGGAAAATGTTAAATCAAAATTTAGAAAAGTGGTATTTTTAGACGAGACTTGGATATTTTCTAATGAAAGTGGTTTGAAATCTTGGCAGGAGGAGTCTGTAAAAAGTGTCAAGAGAAAAAAGGGTTGTGGGATGGGAAAATGGTTCATCATTTTGCATGCAGGTTCTTCAACAGGATTTCTTCCAGGTGCAAGTTTACTGTTTTGTTCAACATCCAAAAGTATGGACTACCATGATAATATGAACTGTGAACTGTTTGAAAAGTGGTTAAAAGAACAACTGACTCCAAATTTAGATGCTCCATTTTTGATCATTCTGGACAATGCATCTTATCATTCAAGAATCTTAAATAAACAACCTACTTCATCCTGGAAGAAAAGTAATATTTATGACTGGCTAATAAAACAAAAACAAAATCCTTTACCCAATATGCTGAAACTAGAACTTCTTTTAATGGCAAAATCTATTAAAAAACCAACATATATGCCGTAGATGAAATATTACGGGAAAATGGACATGAGGTTTTACGACTGCCGCCATACCATTGCCAGTTTAACGTAATAGTATTAATATGGGCTGGGGTAAAATCATAATACGAAAAACACGTGAACGATGGTCTTACATTAGATTAAGTGTAACTTGAATTCGTGGGTTATGGGACTGCAATAAGATCTAAAGTGAAACCACTATTTTCAATTGCAACGTTTCGTGTTACATTAACACTTTTTCAAGCTCTTGAGTTAGTGGAAAAACCTTAATTATGGACATTTAATTAACACACATAATTAAGGTTTTCCCACTAACTCAAGAGCTTGAAAAAGTGTTAATGTAACACGAAACGTTGCAATTGAAAATAGTGGTTTCACTTTAGATCTTATTGCAGTCCCATAACCCACGAATTCAAGTTACACTTATTCATTAGGGACACGAAATGCCTATTCAAATTAGATTAAGATTCATTAAATTATATTACGCCGGAGTACTGGAAGAAGTCTGTGGAACATACGGAGAAATTAATATGGGATTGGTGGAATCGAGAACGATTTCTAGATGTCGAAATAGCACCAATGATCATTGCGAAATTTGAGGACGACTCAGAAGATAAGGACTTTTTAAGTGTAGATGATATTTTTTAGTCTATAATATTAAAAAGTTTCTGAAGGATTATATTAGTCTTTAACGTGTATAAATCATAAATTGCATTATGAATATCCATTTTTGGATTGTAACTTAAGAGGGGTACCTCATGGGGTCTAGGTTCCAGACACAATCCGCAAATCGCTTAAACTTTATTAAAAAATAAATTACAGGAGGGTCATTTTGGACCCCCCGAACGTTTTAATTGTATGCTCTACGGACCTGAAAAAAAATATTTCTACGTATGAACAAAATGGCAGTGTCAATTTCTAATATCGACATTTTAAATTTACAATTAAATTACAGGTGTTAACGGTAGGAAAGTGATATATTTACAATATCCGACATATAATCTATTCACTATTTAAATACATCCCGCATGACCTTCATATATTTTACCAGGTTGGTAAAAGTAAAATAACCATTTAAAGACTTACTTTACAGCTAGCGCTGTTGTAAAATGTGCTAAACGAAAACTAAATATTATTGGTTAACTGGATTTTTACCTTTATGATTTCGTTTTGCTACACATCTATCATATTAATTGTTAAAAAATTGTCAATATATTATTATTATTAAGACATTGTCACTAGGAAGTTGAAGATGCCAGAGATCAATTATGCCCAATACAAGGATAAATAAAAAATGCTATCAGCATTTTCAAAAATCCAGACCAGACCTTCTCCAAAGCATAATTTTCGGTGTAGCACGTACCGGACGATATGGGGTATGTCTGTTTATCTACCCAGAAATTTAACAATAACAGCCGAGCGGATGCATTACATCAAGGACCGATAATTCTGAGATTCTTTATCTGGGAGTTGTGCGAGGCTAACAGCTCCGAGCGTTGTGCTAACTGGAAACCTCTCGATGGATCGCTACTATAGGGAATATACAATACAAAGTTGGGATTTATTTAGGGGTGACTTATCTAACATTGGATGGATCGTCTATACAAATTATTATCTGTGTTTGGTAATATCATCATTGCGGGACGCCTTTACGAGTTCTTTTAGAGTAGATAATTAATATATTATAAATTCTCGCCTGAGAGTAGACATTTTAAAATAATTTCTATTGTTACTAATAAAGATGTCGCTCATATATAAAACAAATTTAGTACGAATCAACATATCCTTGCACTCAAGCCAATCCACTTCAATTTCAATTTCAAAACGTCTTTATTAAGGCGGGGCTCAGCCGAGGCTGTTTTAACTCCACCTGAAAATTATTTACAAAGATGTGTACATCCATCTTATAAATAATGCAAAAAAGAAGTTTTATTTTTCGTCTTAAATTATTCCATGTTATATAGTAATAATATTTAAAAAATGTTATTATGATGTTATATTAAAAATAAAATAAAATAGCAAAAACATTTTTTAAAGTTATGATTTAATGAAATTTGTTTATTTTGAGTATGAAACTGTGTACACTATAAATTAGAGTACTTATTTTTCGACTTGAAGGAGCTAAAACTTGTAATCAGTTTCAAATCATAAGGCAACTGATTAAAATATATGCTAGAGTTGTAAGTAAATGAACCCTTAAAGGCAGCGGTGATATGTAGCAGAATATGGAGCAAATGAGGCACTCGTCGAACTATTCTATGTACAAAATAACTATAATGTACATGGCGTCATTTGTCCAGTTTTAGCCAGCCAAAGTGAGTTAATGAAGGTGTTATATGGTCCTTTCGCTTTGTACATGTAGCATAGCGCATGCAAGTATTTTGCATAACCTGTAATCCTTGATGATCCAAACCAATCAAACAGAGCCCATATACAACATCGCAGTAGTCAACAAAGGATAATATGGTTGATTCTGTCAGTTTAAGTTTAGTCTGTGTATCTAGCATATACTTAAATTTATAAATAGATTTTAATCTCCTGTAAGCATTTTTTAATCCACTATCGACATGCAAACTAAATAATAAATTTTGATCAAAAGTAACACCGAGATCTTTACAATTATCTTTAAACGGAATTGATGTTCCAAAATGGAAAATATTACTTTCAATTTGTAGTCTTGCTCTCTGTTTTTGGGTACCAAATATAATAGCTGCCATTTTCGGGGAATCTAAAAGTGTTTTTAGTCTAAAAACTTATTATTTTAAGATTGTTAAGTTTCTAATAGACTCAATTTGACTATCTGGTGAAACAGAAAAATATAGTTGAGAGTCGTCTGCGTACAAATGATACGCATGTATGTTCCCAGGTAAGTCTGCTGTAGATAGTATAAATAAAAGGGGGTCTAGGATAGAGCCCTGGGGTACTCTTTTTAGAAATATTTATAATCAACAGCAAAAATTATAATACGAGCGGGGATCGAACCCGCACCTCTGGATTATATTTTTGCTGTTGCTTATAAATATTTCTTGAAAAATATATTTCACAGTTTAAAAATAAAAACTAATAAAATACTTCTATTCAAAATTTGACTTATACGGGCATACCATAAAAATTATAAATTTACTAATATAGACGGTACCTAAGGGCGATGTCAAATTAGACTATTTGGCAGGATCAAGAATAGTTATGATACTGGTGGGTTTGAATATGTACATGTTCTAACGAATTGCTTATCAGTGGTACGATAGCGCAATTGGTTCGATCCCCTCTCGTATCATAATTTTTGCTGTTGATGATAAATATTTCTAAAAAAATATATTTCACAGTTTAAAAATAAAAACTGATAAAATACTTGTATTCAAAAACTGTGGTACTCTGTTAAACACAACACACACAAATTGACACTGTTTGCTTCCCAACTACCTTACTTGAAGCTGCTGGAGACGGTTGCTCAAATATGAACTGAACCACTTCATGACACTTATAGAAAACGTGTAGTATTGTAAGCAATTAAAAGCCCATGATCTAAACAATCAAATCCCTTGCATGGAATAGTCCAGTGGAATAAGAACGAAGGTCTGAAATTGATCAAAATTGCGCTTATCAGTTAAATCCGATAGTGCTGTTGCTGTGCTGTATCAAAATCTAAATCTGGATTGTCTGACAGGTAATAAATTTAATGAGTCAACATAACTTATTTGTTGATACACAATTTTTTCGAAAACTTTAGAAGATGTATTGAGTATACTAATGGGGCGCATCTCAGATAATTTGGTTGCTCATTAGACGTAAGCAACACATTTACATTATGAGTTAAAGCTTTGAGGCAAAAAGATAAACACATTTTTAATATTTCAAATAAAATCTGATCGATACCTTTCAAATTGGATTTTTTTCTAAAAACTATTTTTGAAATATCTCCCTCGGCTACAGGATGGAATTCAAAGGGGGGTTTAACTGAAGAATATTGATTTTGATTAAAGTTAAAGATTAAATTTTTCCTAAATAAAAAAGCTCATCGAGAAAAGTTTTATTGGTATTACGTTTTATATGAATATCCAACTTATCTCAGGTATTCTAAAGAACCCTGGAATTTATCTGATTCTTTTTTAATTCTGTGTTCATATAGGTTTTTTTATTTCCCGCCGTATTGAAGTAGTCACAAAATTACGTATATTTTTATAAAAAGGCAATTTCGACTGAGATTGCAATACAGTAAAATTTATATCCTTCAGGAACTTTCGATATTGGAATAGCGCGTTATCTCTAAATCGCATCATACGTTTGATCGTATGCGTTATTCAAGAAGAAAATCTTTTGTCAGGTGTACTTTTTTGCAGGTGCGTATTTATAATATAGACTTATAATTTTGTTTTTGAAAATGTCTATTTTTTTCATTGATATTGGCTACATGAAGAACAGCGCCCCAATCTGGGTCCAAAGCAGTTACATCGAACTTAGCGATATTGATATTATTCATCTTTCTGCAATAAATAAATCGTTGCTGAATTAGTTTTTTTTTCTGCCATTCTAAGAGACAATAAAAAAGTTGACGATCTGATAGATAATCCACATCTACTACATCTGAACAAACTATCAACGAAGAATCGCCTATTAAAATTAATTCCAGCAATATAGCAGTATTAAGTGTAACTCGCGTAGACCTAGAAATCACCTGGCGAAGTTTAAAACTATTAAAAATATTGGATTCAAAAAAATTATCTTAAAATCTCCTAGACATATGAAAATATCTGAGGAAATGGAAAAATCGGCCATGAGATTTTCCAAACACTCAAATGCCCTCTAATTTACTCACGGTGGGCGATAAACACATCCAATGGTCACACTTTTCTAGCTAATTTCCGCATTTAATGAAGCTATCTTAATACCTAGCTGAGAGCTTTTATAAGTTTATTTGAGCTTTTTAATTTAAAAATAATTTTTCACATATATAATTACACCACTTGATCCTGTGTAAAAAGAACATAACCTAGGTATACATAGCGCCTTGTCTGGCACCTCAACGGATTACCACGATTCCGAAATAGGTACAATATACAAATTATTAGTACTACGTCTAATACCAGAACTTTTAAAAAGCTACGTCTACTACCAGAAACTTTTAAAAAGCTTTTTTACTTGTATTTGCAGGCTTTTTGGCTATCTAAAAACTTTTACTTTCATTTTTTTTTGTTTTGAGAACTACTTTTTGATTCGTACCCTGTATATAGAATCACATGTTTTAAATTAATGTCATTTTCAAAATACGCAAATCTTTTTTATAGAGTAAACTTTTAAACTGACAAATAAATAGTTGTTCATTTGTTATATAAATTCAAGCATACGGTGTATATAAATATATAAATATTTGAATTCGGGGGAAAGTACACCTCGAAAATTATTGATTATAAATATATGAAGTGTTATAATAAAAAAATGTTTTCGATATTCTTTAATTACTTTGAGATAATTTTTTTGTTTTCTTTTTTGATGTTTTATTGTTTTTTTTTAATGTTTCTTAAGTATTTTCCCAGCCACAATTTTTGCTTATATACGGAGTCTTCAATTTTTTTTGCATCCTCTCATTGACATTATGTTTTTTAGTTTAATTTGATATCCTAAATAATTTAAATTTTGAACCACTTCATTTTATCAGCAGCTTTTTTTGCAGCGGTTATTATAATATATTCCTTCCGTTGCCCTAGATAAAATCTGCAGAGCGAAAGCTTTAGGTAAAATTTAGAATCAAATGAAAAAGATAATGGCATGATTAGTGCCCGAGGTAATTAAGGAGGGAGCCGCTAAGTCTAAATATTTAACTTAATTTCATATCCTTTGTTTGTTTCCTGTGTTGTTCTGCTAGTTTCCGTGTTTCCCAAATGTTACAATTTACTAATTGCTATTACTTCGCATATAGCCTTTTCCCATTACTGGGTTTATTCTGCATAAGTTACCAAAACATAACAACAAAAAGTTAAATTTTATTTTAGTCTACATTAATTAAATTGTCAAACCATATTATGCAGAAACAGGTAAATCTTACATTTAGAAAATCTAGAGTACTTGGCCACTAATTCAAGCTTTATGATTCTAAAAGTTCTGACTGGAAAATATATAGCCCTTACAGTAGTTTGTCCTCGCGTGCATATGAATATCTACTTCCGTAGCACAAATGTTTACATTTTGAAAAGGCGTTATAAGCTAAGCAAAGTATAGAGATTTTGGATGGATGTTTGCAATTTTTACTTTAGAAAAGTATTTTATTATTCTGATATAATTGTATGATTATTAGCTATATGACAAATATCTAATAAGAACAAATTTCTAATAATTTTAGTCGAAAAACTTTATTGTTTATACAATATTTAAACAAAAATGGATATTTATTAATTAAAATCAAATTAAAGGGATATGGGTAAAAATATTTTTACAGATGACAATAAAGTAAAAGTATATCAGCTTTAACATTTCAGAATTTTAAAAACATTTTAATGTAATGGACTTCAGAAAACACCGTACAAAAATTAAAAAGAAATGTTTTAAATGTGTACATAATCTATATCAACCTTACTATTTTATTGATCAAATAAATATTTACAAAAATATTGCATACAGCTCAAAGGTGTAGACCAAAAGTGAGTCATTACTAAATTTCTTCTTATGATTCTAGGAAAGTTTCCATATATCCCTGGATAGTATAATAAACCCTTGTACGAAAGACGTTTTTTTTTAATTTTTTAAATAACGCCATTTAATACTTTAAATAATACATAACGCCATTTAATATTTTAAATAAATAACGCCATTTAATACTTTAAATAATACATATAGTTTATTTTATAGTCACCCTCCTGTGTATTTAAAAGTTTTTTAAGTAATGTTATACAGTGTTTTTGATAGATAATTAATGTGACATTCATTCTGGTGTTTACTAACGAACATTTAGAGAAAGTCTTATTTTTATATGCCTACATGTAATAAGCACTCCAAATGTTTCATGATATTTAAGCCACAGTTTTTGTAACGATTTATATAAATATCTAGGAATAACTATAATTGATAAAAAAGTTATGAACCAAACATATATACTTTATAATAGAACACCCTATATACAATTGTTGTTTTTTACATTTTGTAATGAGTTTTTAACACATTTGATCTAAGATAACTAAGTTGAGAAATTATAGGCTTTGTAGCTATAAATCAAGAGAAACCAGTCAGCGACAGAAAAACACCAAATGCACTCTCCCGTCTTCATTTTTTTAAAACAGTATGAACATTAACCTTTTATGATTAAAACCCAAAAAAGACTAAATGTTTCGGACATTATGTACCCTTGGTCATAAATAAAGATTTCGCAAGTGACCTATTTGGCTCCGGAATACGTAGCTGACAAAATAATTTGCCTCGATAAGTAGTAAGTTAAAGCTAGCAAGCCCTTGCCCCCCAACCAAGGGGCGTATAAATGAAATGCAAAATGATTAAACAGTTTAACATTTTTTTAGCTCCACAAATTTAATATTTAGAAATTACTACGCTATAATAGATTTCAAATACAAATGGATTAGAGATAAAATTAGCTATACAAATTATTGTAACTATATTTTATGAATTTATCTTTGAGGAACTGTATCGAGTTGGAGATGCTAAGCTAATAAATACACATTTTTTGTTGGTTATAAAATTACCCGAACTTTTAATCAAAAACGTTTCCAAATTAGACCTAAACCTATTTAGCTTGAATGTAATACTTAACTTATCCCGTTATGTTTGAACACATACGATGTATGCAAAATGATAAAGGTCTCCCGCATCCGCTTGAAAAAAATTAGTCTCAGAAATTATGTACATTTTAGATACAAATCGTCATGCTAGTATTATTTTGCCTTATATCAATTTTTTTGGATTATAAACATTTTTACCTATTCGGGATTGTGTGAATGCACATAACCTAAATCCACTATTGGTTTTAATGTATATAATAAGTTCAGAAGGATTTTCAATAACTAATTGCCTTATATCCTAAAAAATTTGCTTGTAGAGAGCATCACTTGCCCTATATCTACATAGTAATGCTTTTAGCCTATATGCGTCAATTAAATTATGCCAAAGAGGCTATATCCATCCATAAACTTTTCTTTATAACAATACCTTGTAGTTTTTCAGTTCTAAAACGAAAATATTAGAATTGAATATGAATCCCATTAAGAAAAAGTAAATGGGAAGAAAGAAACATCAACTTGATGGAGAAAATAAAGCAGATAAAGTAGCCGCTATTACTTTTGCCTTGGAAAATGTCTTTGGCCTTTCTAAAATAAATGTATGCAATGCTTTTTACAAAAAAAATTAAATTGTTATAACCGAACTGGACATTGTAGCGTTAATGGTATTACCTGCAGCATCTGGCATGAATACATCAGTGGCAGAGCAGGGAATCATTTGGTCAGTGCATTAATAAAAATATTAATAAACGTGGTAAAAAATAATGATAATTTGAAAAAAAAGTATGATTAGAGAGCTGCGTGTCACATAATAAAACCGCACAATGTCTACAGGACTTCAAATTTTTTGAAAGGTGGAGCATCAAATAACTTTGAAACAACTGGGTAAAAGTTTAGCGAGCTGGGACAAGGCAATCTTCAAGAAACTAATGCCGTCTATAATGTAATTGAAAGGTATTTACGCCAAAAAGATATAATGAACCCAGTCAGTTTGATAAAATTGCTGGGACAATTACTTAACAGTTTTAAAACAAAACTTAAAGTTTTATAGCTGAACTTCGATGACTTTCACGATTGTCAAGTTTAGTATTATGAATATGATACCGTTCCTTACACCAAACTGAATCAAATAATTGATGAAAAAAAAACCATTTATAATTTTCTTCTCGAAATTCATCATTTTCTTTTGGAAAAAATGTTCTCCTAAATCCTGTCGGCTCTCAGAATTTAATCCAGGCGTGAGGAAGAATAAAAAAGAGCATTTTACAGCAATGCTTAAATATATGGAAGGTGTAAGCTAAAATATTTTAAGCATCTACTAGAGAAATAAAGACGATTGAAGATAAACATAAAACGTCTGGTACCTCATAAGGGACTAAAACGTTTATATCAGAAGAATCTGTACCTATTCAGCCAACGAATCGAAACAATAACAATCAAAAAGAAGACACTGAAGCAAAACCAACAGCTTCAAAGCAACATTCTGGGTCAAATCTAAGATCGAAATCACACGTGAAGCTAAAAACGAAAGAAAAAATATTAAAAATTTTAGACCAGATCTAAACTCAACATCAGGCATGAAACCGAAATACTAAAAAAGCTAAGTAATAAGAAAAAACATTTTCGTGAGTTTCAATTTATCTGTTTCATTATTTTGCTAGTAGAATTAATGTAGTTTAGTTACCAGTATGTAAATATGTGTTTTTTTTCTCATAACATTATATATTTGCATGCTTTAGTTTAGTTTAAAAATCTAAGCAATGTTTATTTTTAATACAAGTATTGAAAAAATCTGTTTAATTGATGGTCCTATATCCTACTACTACATAACTACATCCATTAAAATATTACTTTTGACCTATAACCAACGCCAACTTCCTATTAGTACAAAATTAAGCCTTCTTGACATATCCAAATTACATTTTCATAATTATTGTTTTTTGGTTTTAGAATAATTAATAAATTTTGTTATTTTTTGGATTCTATTGACCGCTTTCCGTATTATAGAACCATAACAGTAAAAAAATATTAAATAGGAGCGAGCAAATATGTAATAAACTCTTTGACCGCAGTTTACTCAAAACATGATTTTGGTATATAGCACAAAAGAATACTAGCATGACGAATGTAAACAACCACCGATACATAAAACTACTTTCTTTGTAAGATCCTTCACATGATTTGTAAATTATTTAACGAACTGCCTGAAGACTTCAAAAGTTGGAATTTCAACCAAAAATATATTATTAACTAGATTTGAGGATCCTTCGATTAATGTGTTGCGGGAAGATCTGGCGTTTGGCCTATCAAATACAAATTTTGATTTTGAATTTTTTAAACCATAGAATGACTGCTGGCAGAGTGTATTGATAGGATAGACGTAATTTATAGTAATATTTTTATTTCGGAAAATAAGGTCAAACTTCAAATAGTAAGTTATAGTTACTGAAAATTGAATATTTATGAATTGTTTTTGTTCCTTTTTTAATAATTAATAACTCAGATGCAATTTTTTACTGCAAATTATTGCAAATATATCTTTCAACGGTGGACATTCACTCGTCCCAGATATCTGTGGTATCAAAAGGATGGAGCTATATTGAAACCCTTCCCTTATTATCGCAGCGTAGGTGATTCTTTTTCCTGACTTCCCTACACACCTTGTTAAGCAGTACAATTTTATACATGTTTTAATAAGTTCTGGTTCAGATTTAATCTTTTGATGAGTTTCAAGGAACTTTTTCATTTCTAAAAGAATCATCGATAGTTATAATGGATCATATAATATGAGTAGCTCGTTAGAAAGCGAGCACAGCTTGATCCCAGTAGAGTTTCTACGCATTAATTTGGAGGGTTGGTTCCGGGGTATACTGTGTACTAAAAAATGTTTGCGGTTGTAGTAGGAGAGACTGATGTCAATTGTAACGAAATTTCAATATTTACTTTTAATGACTATTATCTAATTATTTAAAATTTTGAGTTAACTTTAATTACAACTATACAACATTATTACATATAATTTTCATGTCAAAATTCATAATAACTGCGGGAATATTAACCTTTTTAACAGCTTACCTTAAATTTTTGACTGGTGTCAGTAGTAACTTTAAAAAAGTTTGAAGTAAAACCAATAAAAATAAAAAAAAAAAGGTTACTGTTTGTTTTACTAAAAACAAAATATAGCTATAACAAATTAAACCACAAAGAAGAAACTGAATAAGCATTCTGTTAATGGTGAACCAAAACTAATTGCTCACGGGCTCGCAATTTATGCAAATGTGATTAAGTTTTTGTTCGTGCAGTTTAAAGGGGCCGATCTTTTACATTCTCGACATTGTAACCAATCTCTGTGCTTGACGAATATGGACCAGAACACTCCAAACACAAGGTTTCTGAAGACTACGAACAGTAGTTTTAGATTTCACTTTTGGAACTGTCTTGTTGTTGATTCTATTATTTTCTTTTTAAAAACTTTTATTTACCTTTATGTATATTAGTTAGTTAATATTGTTTGGTCAAATCTTGCAATTAATTTTTGAAGCAATTCCCGTTATCGGAATTGGTACACATACATAAACTCGATAACAATAATATATTATGGTAATAATAATGAATGTCTCATGCAGGGTGCTTAAAAAATAACTCTAAAAAAAAATTCAATTCCAGTTATGGGAATTGCTGAGATTTGGTATACATACATAAACCCGATGACAATAAAATATTATGATATTCAATGGTGAAAGACTTATACAGGGTGCGTAAAAAAATATTTCTAAGAAGTGCAAAATAAAACAAATGTAAAAAATAATTAAACTTACATAAAAAAGATAGAACCTTTAAAAAGTTTAATAGTTTCTTAAAAGCCTGAAGTGTGAGAAGTTTGAAATAAACACTCAAGCTTTTAAGAAAATATTCAAATTTTTAAAACTTATGTATTTATGTAAATTTAATTATGTGTTACTTTTAAGTTCAGTTTATCAATAAAAGCGTTTTTAAAAAATATATTTTACATTTGTTTTATTCAAAGGTCCAGGTGTTTTCTGTGTGGTTTTAAATAAGATAAGTAGTGAGTATTGAGAGTACAGAAGTAATGAGACTTGTTTTTTTTATTTTGTTCCTCAGTCTTTTCTGGGGTATCTGTAAGTATTTCTGGTTTTGGTTTTGTTCCTCCTCCTTTTTGTTCGGTTGGGTCGCATGTGCTTTGGGTAAAGGCTTTAAATTTTCAGGGGTAATAAGTAGCTTTAATGTTTTGAAAAATGTGTGCATAATGTTTATATTCGGTGGCTCTGGTTGTGGTTTCGATTGACTAATGTGAGGGTTAGATGCCAGTGCAGGAAAAACCAGCCACGATGTTAGTTGATGTAGTGACAAAAGGGAGCGAGACTTTAACAACGTTTTCTAGGATTATTTTTATATATATTATCTATTGATCTCCAGCGTTATTAAAATACTTTTTAAAGGGATCATAAAGTCCACGATCAAGAGCCTGGAACTTTTAGAAAGTTTGAGTCAGAAAGGATTGTAAGGTAATACAATGGGCTTTGCACTAATCTATTTACAAAATTGAAATGTGTGACGAATGATTATCTAATAAATCAAGCATTTTATTGGTTGAGCTGGTTTGAGCGTGTTTGAAAGATGTTGCCTCGGAAAACATAAATATTGGAGGAATCGTGTTTATCAACAACATTAACTGCTACACATGTTGTGACAAGTGTCCAGATGTTATGGATACCATCTGTTTTGTTTCCCTTTTAGCGATTACTATATTAGTCTCGTCAATTCTGTAAATATTTTAAGGTTCAAAAGCATGACCTTTCAAAACAGTTTAAGAAATTGGCCAGATTTTTTCTATTAAAGTTCATAGTAGCTCGAGGCATGCGAAGAGTTAAATAGATTTCTTCGTAGAAATGCATTAGCCAGTCCTTACTTGCGTATTCGGCTTCACTACTTATTAGCATTTGCAAACTGAAATGCTAGTTTGCGCAGATCTCTTGTGATGAGTCTGAAATGAATATCCACGGTATTTTCGCAATACTTAACAAGCAGAGAATTAACATGGCGATACAATGAAACATGACACATACCATAAGCTATAGCTACTTTTATAATTAACTGATTATTATCTATAACTTTTCTTGCTGCGTCATCATAAATACATTTTGGTATCAATTCCCTTTTCGTCTTTCATGGTCTGAGCTTATCCATTTTAACTATTCTAGAACAATGAGAGAAAAGATAATTAAAAAGGGCACATGGGCCGGAGGCAATAGTAATACGTTTCTATCGTACAATCGACACCAAATAAACTGTTTTTTTTTATAATCTATAATGCAAAAGGTCTACAAGAAATTAAAGTTAATACAACACAAAATATTATGCTTACCTTTAAATATTTTAAAATTAATTAAACATAAAGCACCGGTCATTTACTTTGCACGTGGTCTGCGGACATTTGTCGCATGACGTCTTTTTAACGTTCACCTTGTCTACCCGTTAACAAACATTTAACCACCCCTTGGCAAGATTTTCATTGTGGGGAAACCGAAGAAATATTATATCGCTGCAGCAAAGTTTTTAGAATAATAATCTGTGTGGCACCTACCTACTTCACAACGCATTTTGAAAGTTATTAAATTAGAAAAATAGAATTACTCTTCTAGGGCGTGGAATGAGCGTCAAGGTATATCGAATTTCTTTTTTTCGTTAATTACAGTTCATACATCAAACCTCAAGGCAATATATTAAAGAATTTCAAAGTTATTTTGTAAACTTTCGCTCCGAAAAAATCTAAATTGCTTCATTATGTCAGTTTTTTTTTGATATGCGTTCTTTGGGATCACCTCAGCACGACCGCGGATACTTTCTAAGAGTTTTTCAATTTTTTAAGTCGTTCGTAAAATATGTACTTTAAAAATATTGAAGATTTTACTATGTTATTGAAAATTGTCAGTTTAACTGTGCTTAATTTTTTAAATTAAAATTAGTTTTAGAATGCTTGTACATATTTCGCTAAAACTAAGTATATTTCGTAAGATGAAAAGAAAATTGATTAGGTTGTTACAGTTAGATTTTTCATATGGATTAGTCAGTACATAAGGCATTAAAATGTCACTAGCAGCTGGAAGCTTAGGTACAAAATTAGAATCTCGTCTGAATTTACTTTATTTTTGATAAAATAAAGTATATATACTTTTAGATTGTGCTGTTAAAAAGAATTAAAGTTTTTAGTATTCTATGACTCGAAAACTGGGTCAACAATAGTATAAGGCAGCAATATAAAAGTAAAATCTAAGTTACGTATGTTTCTGATAAGATAATTCAATAGAATATTCCGTTTGTTTATTTCAATAAGTTCAGAGGAATTTTGTCATTTACATGTCAAATAGAATATCATTTTCTTTGAAAATTTCAACCTCACAAAAAATCAAAGACAAATGTCCTTTAATATATTTATTCACTATTTTGGATTAATTAGTAATGTAAATTTATTCATTTAGGGACATATTTTGGGAACTAAGAGGATTTGCTTTGTTATTGTTTATCATCTTTTATTATCAGGTTTTTGCACGGGGTTATAACAGGTCATTTCAAAACCACGTGTTTTCAATCGATACAAAATGCATTGGTTTTTGATTTCACGTATCAGCGAGTGAATACTACTTCTACTTCAGAAGGTTGTTCATTAGGAAAACACAAGGAATTTCTGTACCAACATTATTTTGTTAAAATGGGAAAAAATATTTCGAAATATAGAAGAAGAGATGTAGATATGGAAGCCATTTTGTGAACTTGAAGAGGGCTAAGGAATTTTAGCACCAAGTATCATCGACGAAGAAAGTGTCGGATGTTCTGAGTTTTTTAATGAGTTAACTAAATAGGCATCCCAAATGGGAGATTAGAAGTATTCAAACACTTACGAGGTAAAGTTCGAAAGTCATGGTTCTTTTTTAGATTTTGGATTACAACTTTACGGCCTACATAGTGATTTTTATCTAACATCGGCCATAATAACAGTAGTGGTCATCAAGCATTTCTTTACCCTCATAGTATAAAAACAAAAAATAATATTAATAATAATTCTATGTATAAAAATGTTGTAGATATATTAAATAATAATAAAGAAATAAAATTAATGATTATATTAACTAATAATTATATTATTTCAAAAAATATAGAATTTAATCCTATTAAAAATGTAATAAATATTACAATAGCTACATCGAGGTAAGAAATTTGTATTATATTCTTGTATATATTGTTTGGAGTTTTGCCTCTTTGAATTACTCTGAATTTTGCTGTCGAGATTTTTCTACCCTGAGCAATTCTTATTTCAGGGTTTTTGCGTAAGGATCAACCTTTTTATAGAACTTGAATTTTCTTTTTGGTGGAATGGACATGATGTCCTGAATACAATCTACTTGGCTTAGCTGTAAAACGTGTAGGACATAGTGACCTGCTCTTGGATGTGGCCTGGCTTATCACCATGTACAGTATGCACTAAAATATTCAGCTAAGTAGTAGTATGATATCAAAACATACCAGGGGAAACGAAGGAATTTCTTTATTTGCCTTGTTTTTGTGGTGGTTCAATTTTACCCTAGGGAACATGATAGTCAATCTTTTATTTAAACCTATAATTTAGATTATATAAAATTAAACTTAAAAATATTAAAAAGGGGCAAAATTCTTGTAATTTTAAACTATATATTTGACTCGATTCTATCATCTGTATAATTGTTATTATTCTAGATTCTTATAGATAAAGAATAAACTTCTGGGTTTGGTACTTACCTAGCCCAAGTTTTAGGTTCGTGTTGTCATTATTGTAATTATAAAGTAAACTTAAAATCCGTTAGGAAAAACTTAATTTCTTCACTTCACTTGTAGGGATGCTACTGAGCTTTCTAGTGGATGGAAAAAGTTAACAGTTATATTTTTTTCCTCAGAACATTTTTGATGGAGATGAATTAATATTGTAATCGACATTATTAACAATAAATGTAATTCTTTTCCACGGTGTTGTATTTCAATTAGTCAAGATTATTATTTACCTATTGACAGAGGTTAAATTCAATAAACACTTTTTGTTTCCGAGTTTTATTTATCATAAATTAAAACTTGTTGGCGCTTACTTAAATATTACATCTAAAGTAATAGAATTGTGATATGGAAATATAGGGAGAGTAACTAGTAAGATTAATTCGAACCTACACTACTAGAGCCAAAAATAGTCATCGTTAAGAGATAATAATTCGTCGTTATTAGGCGAGTTTTTAAGTCTGGTGACTAGGTTAGTTATTTACGGCTCTCCATCGTACTGGTAAACTATAACGTTTAGATGTGGATGGATTGTTAGACTGGCGCCCAACGGTATTCTTTCTCAACTTTATACTTCTTTCGATAACCTGTGTATTTGGTTATTTTGCAGTTGAAAAATATTTCATGATTGATTTTCTATTTGATGTTATAAGTATTTCAGTTTTATTGCAGATTGGAGTATATTTGAAATAGATTTTACTTTATTTATTGAAATCCTTCATTTTTGACTTACAATTTTTTTATTAATGCAAGTTAGTAACAGTCCATAAGCAAAATGTATAAAATACATGTCGATAGATTGGTTAAAGATGAATTGGAATGCGACATTAAGATTAAAGGTATGACTCCTACGGGTACAGTAAAATATATACGGAAATATTTAAGATCTTTATTAGAGTTAGAGAAATCATAATTCAAAGCTCGGTTGTTCTTGATTTTAAAAATACAATTTTATGCATGTCAACGCAGACTTAGTGAATTGAATGATTTAATTTATACCTCTTCTGGAATAAGTAAACAACGTTGTAAAATACATAGAATAATTGCACATTTATTAGTAGACTTAATATAATATCAGATTCAGCTAGCGATATTAAAGGAACAACGTTCAGCTTTATTAATCGAGTTATAATCTAAAAGATTTGTTGTAGTTGCAGAGTCGGAGATTCGACTGCATGCAAATTTTGGTACAAATAATTCGACAACTCTTTTAGCTGACCCTAGTAATATTAGTAATTTGCAATTTGCAAAACGAAGTTATATGATTCAACTTCAGATTTATTTGGATCACATGTTCTAAGATCACTATCATGTTTCAAAAAATATGCAGTAAATTGGGATTCTTTAATTAAATTGATGAAAGATGAATTTTGTCCTTCGCATTTTGCAGATAAATCATAGAAACAAATTTTAAATAGAACACAAAAGTGTGATGGACCAGTTGATATTTATGTAGCGACTATGACTCAATTATTTGATCGAATGCCAACAACTCTTTCAGATGAATCGCGATTAATAATATTAGAATCTAGCATGTTGCCTTTTTATAAAAAAAGATATTGCTTTGCAAGATATCTCTACATCTTTTGAACTAATAGAAACTCCTGCAGAACTTATGCGTCGATGCTTGTACCAAATCGTTGTTGGCAAGTAATTAGCATGGATGTATTTGCTTCTAGTAAATTTAGTACATTTTTCTCTCTTAGGATAGCAAAAGCCAATAATATCACAAATTTATTAGAACAACGTATATTTTTATTTCGTGGTATTCTAGAGTATATTCGTTGTGATAACGGTGTTCAATTCAAAAGCAAAGAGTTTCAAAATTTTACAAGCAAATATGGAATCAAAACAACTATTATTCCAAATTATTACCCATCATCAAATATTACCGAACGAGTGAACATTTAAATCCATTTAATCCTGACGGCATTAATATCAATGCCGTCAGGATTTATCTCTGAAAACCAACGAATCTGGCACGAACATTTATCTGCTTAAGCTTATGCAATTAATACAGCGATTCATGAGGTTACTAATAACATTCCATATTTTACTAATTGTGACACTGACATGATTCTACATGCCAGTGAGTATTCCAAGGTAAAAAATCTCAAAGGTAGTGTGCCTTTAGGTCATTCTCATATAGATGCAGTTAAAAGAGTAAAATATTTAAAAAAACTTAGAAGTTTTGTTTTGTACAGGCAAGTCATGAGTCAAGAGAACAATTTATAGTATCCTTTGGGTAGTCTTGTTCAGTACTAAGTTAGCAGGCAAATTTGAATATCTTCTCTATTTTTTTTTTTGAAGGAGGGTGACTGTTGCATTTACATTTGTTATATGTGTGAGTCAGTCAATAAATGTTCTGTTAGACACTTTTTCATTTTAAGTATTATACCCATTGTTATATTTAAGTTACCTAATTTATAATTTAAAACCCTCTTTTATACTCTATTCAATCTCACATTAACCATTAATATCTAAGTAACAGAAATAATACTGTATGTAAAATGTATTATTTCATATGATTACTGTTTTATACATAAAATTTAAAGACTAGGTCAATAATAGTACAAGACAGCTAAATATTAGTAAAATCTAAGTGTTTATAATATATAATATGTCTCTGGTTAGATTATTCAATATAACATTCAAAAATCTACCTGTATATAGTTTTCTTGCGTTAAGATTTCTTTGTTTGTTTGTTGTTCAAGGAGTTCAGAGGAATTTTGAATAATTTTCTTTGGGAATTTCATTAGCGCGTAAATTCAAACACAAATGTTCTTAAATGTAACTATTTTTGATTAATTATGTATTTATGTAAATTTATTTATTTTGCATACATATTTTGTTAACAAAAATGATTTGCTTTGTTATTGTTTACCAGCTGACAGACCTGTGCACGTGGTTATAACAGGTCATTTTAAAACCACGTGTTTTCAATCGATACAAAGTACAGAGGAAATAAGCGTATAAATTAAAATATTTTCTCTCTTTTTCTTGCTTATTGGTCTTTGATTTGACATATCAGAGATCTAATACTACTACATTCAGATGGTTGTTCATTAGGAAAATACAGGATAGCTTGCATTAGTTCAGAGTTAATAATATATTTTCCATTTTCTTCCAATACGCATGGATAGTACGCTGATTTTGTTAAAACTTATCTGGATTTGAGAACTTAATATTTGCATAGTTTAAGGAGTTTCTGCACCAACACTATTTTGTTAAAATGGTAAAAAATTGTTTTTTTAAATAATATTTCGAAGTGAAGAAAAGGAGATGTAGATTTAGCATGTTTGGTAATGCTAAGATAACCTGAGAAATGTTAAGGAAAAATACTTTCTTGTTAGCACAAAGTCTCAACAACGAAGTGTCGGATGTTCTGATTTTTTTATGAGTTTACTAAATTCTATCCCAAATTGGAAAATAGAAGTATCCGAATTAATGAAGTAAAGTTTGAAGTTCATGGTTCTTTGGTAAATTTTGGAAGTTTACGGCCCGCATGGCGATTTTTGTCTTAATTACTTCCAGCTGCCACTAACATCGCCATTTTAACATTCGTGCTTATTAAGTATTTTTCCCCTCGTAGCTATATTGAGGTTAGAATTTCGTATTTTATTCTTGTATATATTGTGTGCTTTTTACTTTTTTGTAATAATTATTTCAAACTTTGTTGTGAGGTTTCTCTATATGGTTTAGTTCTTGTTTCATAGTTTTTGTATAAAGTTGAACTTTTAGAGTTTATTCGGGACTATTATATTTGGAATTTTAAAGATTAGGTACTAACAGAGTATGGACATATTTCATAACTGTTATTTGTTAATATGATTTGGAACTTTTTGTTGGTGGAATGGATATTATGTCTTGGATACGGTCTACGTAATTGAGATGTAGGTCGTGTAGCACTTAGAGAGCAGCTCTTGGATGTTGCCTACCTTACCTTTATGTACAGTCAGCACTAGAACATTCAGCTAAGTAGTAGTACATTTGGATATTTAACACAATTTGTGGAACTCTGAAGCGACAAGTACTTTGTACTTTCTTCGGATTAAGACAAAATCATTTTGTGGACTCAGAAGGAACTAGTACTGGCTTTTATACCCACATAATTTATTACCCTACCGTTTTAATTAATACTCACATTTCGTATTACCATTTGTTTTAATTATAATTAAACTGTTTATGCATATAATCTTGAACAGCATAGTGTATAGCATTCTATGTAAGGTGAAACACAGCCGGCATCGTAGCGGTGCAAGTATACCGCAAGGGGGGTACTTTATTATGATATAAGTAATTTGACTGATTTCATATCTAGTAATCTAACTGATGTCTTTTGAGGTTTTTCTACACAGAGATAGTAATTAATTGAAATTTGTCTTTATACTCAATTAACGGATAAGGAGTTTCTGTGATTTTAAGCGAATCATATTTCATATTTTGGGCGTTCGTTTTTAGCCTAGAGAATTGTATTGTCAATCTTTTGTAAATTACATTTGTAACTTTTATTTAAACTTATAATTTGGATTATATAAAATTAAACTTAATAATTTTAAGGGAGGAACTTATTAGGATTTTAAACTAAATATTTGACTCAATTCTATTATCTTGTAGTCCAATTGTTATTATTCTGGATTCTTACAGGTAAAGAATGAGGTTCTTGGTTTTGTACTTACCTACCGCAAGTGAAATATTTTTTTCTTCAGAACATTTTTTTTATTTTCTTGTCGGATGTGTTACAAATATTGTAATCGACATTATTAAAAATAAATATAATACCCGACTAGAGCTAACAAAGTAATCATTAGGAGATAATAACTGGTGGTTATTAGGTGAGTTTATTGAGTCTGGTGACTATCCTATCTTATTTATTTACCACCTTCCATCGTACTGGTAAGCTATAACGTTTCAATTGGGCATCTTGGTGGAATGAACACTAGAAGGTTTTTATTTATTTTCGCTAGTGTCGACTATGCGAACATTTCCCTTTAGCGGATAAAGTTTCAAAATATGAAGTTGGGTCGTTTTCGAAAATAAATAAAATAAATGAAATGATGTAGACAAACGTCTTAAAGTGATATTGTGGCAATCTTTGACCTAAATAATTCATATTTTCCAAGAGTGTATATTTTCTAAAATTATAACTTGAGAACTAGCATACCTATTTAAGCCAGATTAAGAAGATAAACAGTATTGGAAAATAACTTGAAGCTATATAATTGCAGTAGTCATTGGCATAGATATTGTAGAATATTTACGCCATGCATTAAAAATAAAATTTAAACGTATTGCTTTGAAAATCTTTTTTGGTTTTTTCGCAACTGAATAAAAATATTTAACTTTAAATTGATTTAAGTTGCGAAAAAGCCAAAAAAGATTTTTGTTTGTCAATCTAAACGCAACAAATAATCTAAAAACATTTAAAACTAGAAAGGGTAGATACATACCTTAAAGTTTCACGGGTCTAGTAAAATACGAGACTAGATATCGGTATTTTTTGGATATGCGGAAAAACTTCCTTTGAAAAAGCGTGAACAGCCAAGTCATGCGTCTATTGGACAGAAAAAAATGTTGGCTTAAATTTTTTATTTTATTTAAAACATAAATTTTAAAATGGAGTATAGCACTTTTAAAAATTATATCTTATAAAATTCAATTAGCTCGATGTTATTTAATGTGGTCTTTGCCATAAATGTTGTTTTATATATATAATTATAATAATTAAATTCAATGGCATAAAGAACATTTGTGTAAAAATAGAAAATGCATCCTATACTATATCCTTTTGGCCGAATAATTCCAGACAAAAATAATACATTTCATATCGAAAATGGTGAAAATGTTTTCGCTACGGGGCATAGTACTCGTAAAAGCTACATTTTCTGTTCAAGCCAGCTTTTTGTTACTGACATTGACATTTTCAGTACAGTGAATTTGTATATAATGTAAGTTAAATTACAATCAAAAATATAATAAAACAAATTCTGAATATGTGGAACATAAGAAAACCGTAAGTCTAAAAAAAATATGGAAAACTATTGGACCTACATAGCGTTACATATCACCTTAACTTAATGCAGCTTTCAAATGTTAAGTGATTAAGAATAATAGAGTTAAGAGATATCCATATACTTACCGCTTCAAATGTATGTTAGATATCATCACCCCTATCCATTGTCAATGCAGTAAAGAAGTTCAAAATAAACAATCATCAAAAACAAATCTCATCTACCGGGGCAATCGTACCCAAATATTAGATATTTATATGTTCGTTACCCACATCTTAAATCATAAAATATTTTTAACCTGTAATATAGATTTACAAAAAAGTTATTAGAAATATTTTACATTTTGGTAAAAATTCAATATGGCAAATCAAAATGGCGGCTTAATAAAATATTTAAAAAATTCCTGGAAAAACTACACTGCTGGACACATCAAGTGCACCAAACTTTTGGTTCAACTTTAAAGTGACAAATCTCAGAAACTAAGAAAGATATCGCGATGCGCCTTCCAACTTATTATGGGCTATATCTTATAGAGTCGACCCAATGGGCTCCAGTTTTTGCGAAGCATACATTTTATTATACAGGGTGGTTTTCAAAAACTATGTAATGTTTGCAAAATTTCATCTAAGAGATGATCCTGGAAAAAGTAAATGAAACTTTTTTATATCTTATAGGATGATTTGGGAGGGCATTAAAAAAAACAATTTCATGGGTTTTTCGATATCTGCTCCATTTTTAGAAATATGATTTTTTTATTGAGAACAGTCACTCATTTTTCGTTTTAGCCTGTAAATTTTTAATGTTACATTATTTTAATGACATGGTCCTGAAGATTATGTAGACGAATTCTTTTACGACATTCAAATAAAAAAGTTTATATAGGTTATTGAAAAAGTTGAGAAAATTTAATTTAAATAAAAAACGTGTTATTTTGAAAAGTATGAATTTAACGAATTGGAACGTACATACTGAAAAAACAAACACTCTTTTTTTGATTTTAAAGTAACTTTTTTCTTCTATAGGTCAAGATATCGGAACGGTTTGGGCATTTTCTTAAAAACCTGACAAACAAGGGCATTACACGAATAATAGGCGTGGTTTGTATCCTTACGTATAAAAAATACCATAAGATATAGCGCACTTTTAATGATTTTTCTAGCTTCGGGAACCCTATGTGGAAATTTTAGTGAATTATTTTATAAGCATTCGATGCTTTATTTATTATCGAAGGCCCAAAAGATAACTGTACAGGAAAAGTTAGAAAATCTAGTACGTAAGGCAAGACGAGCTTCCATAAGAAGTCATTGAAAATAAAAACACTATTGATAAATATTTCGAAAATTTAGGGTTTCATATTTTTGAATAATATGTTAAAATAAAACACAATCATACCGAATATCTAGAAAACCGGGTTCCATGGTAACAAACATAAATTTTATTTTTTATGGAACTTCTTGTATATTTTAACTTGAATTGTGCTTCACACTCTAGACACATTTTATATAACATTTCCTATAACTAAATTCAACTGGCCTCTGAAAATTGACATATTTGACATTTTATAAAGTTGTAAATGCTAGGCGGCTTAGTTTATTAAAAAACGGTTTACACTTCCAATCCGAATTTTTCGCGATCTATCTATTCGCATTAACTGACATTATATGGGGGAATGTGAAAATTATTCGAATGATCATAAATTATTATCGATAAAAATACGTATATTACTTTTTATTATTTTCCAGTTTTATTTGAGTTTTGGCAGTTTATATTTTTAAAAAATTTGTTTAAAATAGCATAAAATACAGAATAATTATTGCATAATAACAACCGGAACAATAATTTACTCATGTTTTATTACCGGCGATATGCTATACCAATATTTACTAAAATAAACCAAACAAACAAAAGCTTTTATGTATGATTTATTGAACATAAAAGTTAAAAAAACAACATTTAGTGTATGAAGTTATACATAAACACAAAACTATTAAAAATTTGAATATTTTCTTAAAATCTTGAGGCATCAGACGTCAATCAATAAAGCATCAAAAACTTTTAAGAAAATATTCAAATTTTTAAAAGTTCTATGTTTATGTAAAACTTCATACATTAAATGGATTTTTTTTTACTTTTAAACTCAATAAATCATACATAAAAGCTTTAGTTTGTTGGGTTTATTTTAATAAATATTGGTACAACATGTCGTTGGTAATAAAACATAAGTAAATTATTGTTCTGATTGTTATTATGCAATAATTATTCTATGTCTTATGCCATTTTAAACAAAGTTTTAACAAGATAAACTGTTGAAACTGAAATAAAAGTGGAAAATAATAAAAGTAAGATACGTCACTGTGTGTTTTTATCCGTAATAATTTATGATCATTTAAATAATTTTTACATTTCCGGATATAATGTCAGTTAATGCGAATAGATAGATCGCGAAAAGTTCGATAAACCTATTGAATTTAGTTATAGGAATTGTAATACAAAATTTATCTGGAATGTGAAGCACACTTTAAGCTAAAATATACGGAAAATTCCATAAAAAATAAAAGTTGATGTCGGTATTAGTATCAATAGTGTTTTCCTTTTCAATGACTTCTTATGGAAGCTCGTCTTGATTTACGTAGTGGATTTTCTGACTTACCCTGTAGAGTTACCGCTTTGGGCCTTGCGTAATAAATACTTGTCTGCTTATAAAACAATTTCTTAAAATTTGTATACGGGGTTCGCGATACCAGAAAGATCCTTAAATGTGCGTTATGCCTTATGGTATTTTTTAAGCGTCAGGATACAAGCCAAGCCTATTATTAGTGTAATTCTCTTGTTTATCCCTTGTTCCCTTGTCAAGTTTCTAAGAAAATGTTCAAATCGTCTCGAGACCTTGACTCACAGAAGAGAGAAGTTACTTTAAAATCAAAAAAAGGAAGCTGGTTTTTTTACGTATTTTACGTTACCCTGTATACACTTTTTTATTTGAATGTTGTAAAAGCATTCGTCCTAGATAATTACCAGGACAATGTCATTAAAATAATGTAACATTAAAAAGTTACAGGGTAAAACGTAAAATGAGTTACTATTCTCAATAAAAAATCGTATTTCTAAAAATGGAGGGAATATCGAAAAACCCATGAATTTGTTTTTTTTTCAATACCCTCCCAAATTATCCTATAATACATAAAAAAAAGTTTTATACACTCTTTCGAAGATCGCCTCTAAGATGATTTTTTGCAAAAATTTCATTGTTTTTAAAACCACCCTGTATATTAAAATGTATGGTATCGCTAAAACCGCAACCCAATAGGTCTATTCTACATAAAATTGCCTATAACAACTTGAAAAGCGCCCTGCAGTATTTTCTTTAGTTTCTGAGATGTCACTTTAAAGTTGAACCAAAAATTTCGTTGGTGCACTTGATATCAAATTTTGTGCAAGAATTGAGTGTGTTATAAAGGTGAATGGGTAAAATTGTGATACAAATTCAAGATGTTGGAACAAAATAGTGGCAAAACAAAACTTTTGTAATCGCGGAAAAATCACCTTCCCAAGTTTTTACAGATATTCACATTTTAGCGTCCCTAGATGCCAAAAAACAACAATTCCGTCGGTCTGTTTGTCAGTTATTGGCACACCTAAAAAAGTACTTAACTAATTGAATTCAAATTATAGTCAATTAATGGTTATAAGAGGATAGCCTTGTAACAGTTTGATACAAATCCAATATGGCGTAACAAAATGGCGACCTAGCAAAATGTTAAAAAAATTATTACTAAAAGCTAGCTATCCAATTTACCTAAATTTTGAACAAAAATCAAGTGTTACTCAGAAATGAACTGCAGCATTTTGGTATGCATTCAAAATAGCGGCCTGAAAAAAATTACTTATTAGATTGATTGCATATCTTGTACAAGCATTAAGTGTAATATATAGATAAACTGCTAAAACTGTAGCACGAATTCAACATGGCGGAACAAAATGGTGATCTATTATTTTGTTTTAAAAATCATTGAAAAAACTACATAGTCGATTTATTTTAAATTATAGCCAAACATGAAGTGTGGCATAGGTAGAAACTAGTAAAATATAGAGACGAATTCAATTTGGTGGAACAAAATGGCGCCCAATAAAAATGTTTGAAAAGAGATTATATATATTATTAAATGACAATGTGCAGAACTAAATTGGGTGACAGATTACCATTCCTAATAAAAGGCAATACTCACAACGAGGAAAGTTCCGGTTAAAGCAAATTTAATGATGTTTCGGGAGCCCTCTTAACTGTAAAAAATATAATAAAAACCCGCCTCTAAAACGTTTTGCTTATTTTTATGCAATAACTTTTTTGTTTTTAAGGATATCATCAAGATATTAACCTAAATTATATCTTTTTAAATGGAAAGCCTTATATATTTTCGGATATTTTAATTCTACACGAAATTTCAAGTATATTTTATAAAGCATACCTTATATCCACCTTCAACTACGTGCGAGAAAATTGCATCAAAATATGCAACAACTAAACGATATTTTACCTTTTTGTTTATTATTGTTTACATTCTGACATATTCCTTTTAAGCGATATGTACTAAACCAAAAAAGCCCAATCGCAGCACGAAGAGAATATACAGAGCATCGAATCCCTTCAAAACAAATATTTGCAAGATCATTAAAAACAATCCAAGAAAGAGGAAGCGTGTTTGATGTGGAAAGCCCTAGACCTCGTACAATTTTAGACGAAGAAACGGAAACCAACATACTCGGGTTTTATCAAAATCACTTAATAAATATTCTCGTGAAATACCGGTCTCCCACAGTTCAAGTTTTGAAAAAATAAAAATATAAACCCTTTAAATTTTGGAAAACCCTGAAACTTACCAATCAGCAGTGCCAGATAAGAGTTCTATTTTTTCAGGACTTCCTAGATGTCGACAAAATCCTGATTAAAATACATTTTTTGGTCTGATGAAATTTCGTTAACAACCAAACATGGTTGTAATCGTCAGAACCCCCGATACTGATCTATAGATAATCCTCATATGATCCAAGAAATAAAAAGTTAAGGATATCAGTTAATTAATGTTTGGTGTGGTGTGATAGACGGAAATATATTAGGTCCCATATTAATTGATCAAAAATTTACTGAGGAATATTATTTGCATTTATTACAAAATGATATAGCTCAACAGATTGATAATTTACCGGTGAACTTTTCAGCTAGGTTAATGTGGCAGCAAGATGTTGCTCAGCCCCATGGCGGAATTTATGTTAAAAACATAATCTGGAATATTCAAATGGCTGGATTAAAAAGGGAGGAACAATTGCTTGGCTCCCAAACAGTCGGGACTTGACTGTAATGGACTTTTTTTTGGGGGGCACATTAGGAATATAATATATAGAACGCCATGCGATAATGCTGAAGAGCTGCGACGAAGAATTATAAATACAATAAATTTGTTAAAAGGAAATCCAGAACTGTTAGTGAATGCAACAAATCCTACTATTAGAGTGTATGAAAAACGTGTTGAGAAAAATTGCAGACACGTAGAGCCATTTTTAGAATAATTTAATGTTTGTAAACATATTTTTAAATAATGTTTTATCGTTAGTCTTTTGTTTTATTTATTTTAAAATGATGTTTGTTTCATTTCGACATTTAAAGTTTAATTTTATTTTCGTTTCGATATTTAAAGTTAAGATAAAGTTACAGATGATAAAAATGTATCTTTTTTGCATGTTTTGACGCCATTTTCTCGCAAACAGTTGAAGGTAAGTATAGGGTATGCTTTATAAAATATACTTGAAATTTCATGTATAATCAAAATATCCGAAACTATATAGGGCTTTTCATTTAAAAAATATAAATTAATATTGAAAAACGTTAATGTTTTGTTTTATTTTTAAAACAGAAAAAAACTTTCTAGATAATTATGGAAAATGATTTTTGTTTCATTTTGATATTTTCAAAAACAAAAAAGTTACAGCTCATTAAAATGATATCAAAGATAAAAAACACCCAGTATCTCAACAGAATGAACAAAAAGTAAATGTACCACTGCGTAAATAGTCAAAAGAAGTCCAATCGTTTTACATAAAATTATATTTATTTTAATCTGTCTGTGAATACCTGTTTTTTAATATTGAAGCATTTTTTGCATCTTTTAATTCTAGAAAATAGCTTATTTTGTTTTGGGTTTAAGAATTAATTTTATTAGCCAAATAAGTCAGAAATAAAAAACCGGTTTCATGAATATTTGTATTGATGTTTAAATAACTTCTTTTTTGAACATTTTTAAATAATGTCACACTATAAACTAATTTTGACTCACAATGCAGTCGCAGTCGTAGAAAAAGTATATTCTATAACATACTTAAAAAACGATTTACAGCTTCATGCTAACCCGTCACCCTGGCGTGACGAGGGCTATTTTTAAAACTATTAACAAAATTGGACTTATGATACTGCACGGACTTTTTTAATGGTTATTTGAAAGATAGAAAGCAACAAGGCTTAGGTCCGGCTTTGGATTGGATCAGGTCGTATCTATCTGGACGCTCACAAAAAGTAGAAGCAACATTTAATAACAAAAAATATAATTCAAATCTATTTCCTATTAAGATCGGGGTGCCACAGGGCAGTGTTCTTGGACGGCTGCTATTCGTCATATATATAAATGACCTCTCCCAAAATAGAATTAAAGAACAACATTTCTTAGCGAGCTATGCGAATGATACTAACCTGGTCTCATCTGCACGAGAGTTTCAGAAGTTGGTTACAATAACTGACGAATTGTTGGGGACTGCAGAAAAATGGTTCTTACAAAACAAATTAATTCTTAACACAGATAAATCAAACTTTATTTTATTTAGCACAAAACAATCTACACTTAAAATACAAAATAACATCACCTTAAATAACTCTAATATTACATTTTCTAAATCTACATTGATAATCACTTGGACTGGCAGAAGTCAATGGACTACGTTTTGTCTCGGTTGAACTCTATAAGATACTCAATAAGAGTATTGAAAAAACACCTTAACTTGGAAACTTTAAAAATTGTTTATTATTTTTCAATCAGTGCTGCGCTTTGGAATCATTTTCTGGGGTGCCTCACCACTTCTGGAGATACTATTTATCATACAAAAAAAAACAATCAGAATTCTTTGTAACATTTCTTATAGAGAATCCTGTAGAACTACATTTAAGCAGCTTGAGATCCTTACAGTGTTCGGTTTATACATTTATGAATGTTTAATGTTTTTCCATAGAAATAGAGCATTTTTTGATAAATTTAAGAATAATCATGATTTATATAATACGAGAACCTTAGATTATAATATACCTCGGCATAGGTTATCGTTATATAAGAGTGGACCCATGTACAAATGTAATCAATTTTACAATAAACTCACAACACATTACAAACTGCTGAATAATAGCCTAGAATTTAAGAGAGCCATACGCAAATACCTTGTTAGTTTAGAATCTTATTGTATATCTGATTTCTTAAATAAATAAGGTATACTCATATTAATTTATAATTAAAATAAATGTAGATCTCCATGTATGTATTCTAATTTTAAAGTTTAATTACTGTAAATGTCTTTAAAATTGCTCCAACACTCATTTATGACGCCATTCTATTAATGTAAATTTGCTTGTTTGTAACATTTTGCATTTTCTGGAATAAAGAGTTTTGTATTGTATTGTATTGTATTGTACACGCTATTCCTAACCATGAGGTATCTAGCTCAATAATGGTTAAGTGTGGTGTTCCTCAAACCTTCGAGACCTATTTCATTTACAATCATTTTTTGTCATCATTTGAAAAAGTTTTTAACCGCTAGTATCATAAAAATGTACGCCCATGATACATAACTTCTCTTTTATTTTTGAAAAGAAAATGTCCATGACAGCTAGTTGTAATTGTAAAGACAGGATTGAAAACAGTGCATAACATTTCAGTGGAATATTGCTTAATTTTAAACCCAAAAAAAGCTTTACTATTTGGAGACCCACTGATTAAGTTCGATATACAGAGCATAATATAATTGCCATAGATAATATACCAGTAAGTTTTTCTAGAGAAGCTAAAAGCTATATCTTTGAGATTCATTAAATATATATTTGAGTGCATATGAAAGTCAATTTGTAAACTTAGATTTTTATGTAGCTTTATATTAAGCAAAAAATGTAAATGTAATGTGAATCACTTTTCTTTTCTACTTTTAACCACTACGATATTGTGTATGGCCCTTGTCTCACTAGTTTTGATGCTCAGAGGATTTAGAATTACTGTTTAACATATTTATGGGTTAAGAAAATATCAACATGTATCACATAATTTAAGAGATACCAGATGGCTCCCCTTGAAATGACTATAGAACTATTATCTCGAAAGCTCCATTACAGCTTATAATAAATTAATATTTAGGAGCGATGCTCTCAATCTTTTAGGGGTCTCTTGTAGGGATTTGTTAACGCCATTAATTCATTGAGCAGAATTTTTTAAAAATTTTTTTACATATAAAATTTCAGCCATATATAGTGACATCTCATATCAACTACGTCTATAAAAAAATGTATAGAGTATTTGTTCTTACTTTAAGTTATTTTAAACAGCTATTTGTCTATTTTATATTTGCATTAGGCCTAGATCTTTTAATTTTTGAAACTGTAATGTTCTGTTAATGATAAAGGTTATTTAGGACTGATGTTATTAATCCTTGAGAGGTCCGTATATCATTTACAAGGTTAAGTGACGATCCGACCTATGCGCTAATTTTATCATCCTATGCAGGTTCCCTGGAAAATAAATTTCTTAATTTACGTAATTGGCTAAAATATACGATTATTATGTTACAAGAGCTCCTCCTTCGTTTTTAGACAGGGTAGTCCTGAGCATAGATGCCTTGGAATGATTTTGTCATTATGATTCAGGTGGTTAAAGTTCTGACCTCTTATTCTTGATTTAGACTTCGTTTCCTCTAATAAGCATGACTCTTGGAATCAGAGGTATTTGTAGGTTTCATCATCCTCCAGTGCTTGCACAATATCTCCGTTTGATAAGGTAATATCGCCTACAACCTTTTTGCCCTTTAAAATATTTAGGGTTTTACACTCGTCTAATCCAAACTCTATGTGAGTATCCCTGGAAATATGTGCGTAATTTTGATTAGGTCATCCGGTTGCTTTTGATTTTCGGCCTATAGTTTCAGAGAATGAGCCCTATATGTGTTATATCCCCGTCGGCTTTGATTTTAAAACCCCAGTTTATACTGTTTAGCGAGTTGGATAGCAGATTCATTGCAAGGCAAAACTACAGTGGGCTACGGGAGTCACCTTGGAAGATTCCTCTTTTTATAGAAATCTCGTTAGTACTTATAGATATATTGTTATTATTCAAATGGAGTTTTGTGCTCTATCTAGAGAAAAATTGTTGCCTTATCTAAGAAATTACCAATATTAGCACATATTTTGTATATTTGCAGTACTTCTATAAACCAATAGTGTAACACACTGTCGAACTCCTTGCGATAATCCAAAAACGCAGTGTGAAGGCTTCAATTGTTTTTTGGACTGCTGCAGTATTACGGACTTTAATCAGTTGTTCTTCACATCCCTGCTGTCCTCGCTTGCACCCTTTCCGTTTGTTTGCCAGTACATTGTTAATGCTGACGTGTTCGTAAACGGTGGTTAATGCAAGCTGTAAGAATGTTATACAAAGTTCCTGCGCTATTGAACTTCATATAGATCTGGTCATGCATTAAGAACAACGGGGTATCCTGTACATTGCTAGGCGCGAGCTTCATGCAGTGAGCTAAATTTCTTGTACTAAAAGTTTTGAATTTTATCAGGTCCTGGTGCTTTCCAGTTGTTACTGGATTTGATAGCCTCCCTAACTTCGTTCACGCTAATGTTTGTAAATGCAAGGGATATTTGCTGTTTTTATCCAGTTGACATCCGTCTTAGGTTTTTTTCTTTCAGTCCAAATGCTGGACAGTATTCTTTGAGGTGTTGTTTTTCCTGCGGCTTGGTTTCCCATTATGTTTTGGTTGTTGTTTAAAAGCTGATTTTGTCTGCTTCGATTTGAATATTTTAGATATCTTCTAAGTCGTTTTGATTACACCTTTAGTTGTTGTTTCAGGATGTTCATGTATTCCTTCGGATGTTGCGGATGGTTTGGGTGAGCGGTATAGGTTTCTATCGTTTGAAAAATTTTCCTTATTCGTGTTTTTAGCCCTTTAGGTGGTTGGTCACTGCTACGATATTCTGTCAATTTTTCCAATTGCTGTACGAATATCATCCATTGATTTTTCTAACCTCAGCTGCCAGACAGATTTCTTTTAAGTGGCTCGTTTAGTATTGTTGTTGATAATTTGGATCTGCCGGTTGTGACTTCGAAATTCTACTCAGTTGCACAGTGGGTCAAGGTGTTCAAGCTATCTAGGGAGTTATATTCCGGTATTATCTTTGTCAGCCCCACATTGATGGGAGTAATAACCCCACTGTATTCTTGTTACTTCAAAGTTTCGGCAGCCTAGGTCTATGCGTTGGATTACTATCTTCAAATTGCGATTGCGCAATCCTGAACTGATACTGAGTCTCTTCAGTAGTGTGATTTTGTGTTGGTTGGTCACGTTCATGGTTATATATTACGCTTGATGTTCTGATGGTTGTACTTGATATACTGCCCGCCATTTTCGAAATTGTGTGGGTCACGATCAGGATGCCGCTGTTCGTGATCAGGATTCTATTCACCAGCAGCTAGATAATAATTCCGCTTCATTCTCGTTTTATTGAAAGTAGATGTGTTCTTCCTTCTAGATCTGTAATTGAATTTTATCCCGAAACTGTTGCAGAATTGGATCAGTGAGCAAGTTATTCTTGATAATCGCCCTTCTTTAGTCAGAAGTTCGTTGCTCTGTGATATGATGTAGCTTAAGACACTTTTCAATAAAGACTACCGTTATACGGTTATGTCGGTCTTAAAATTCGTTATTTTCAATTAAGAGCGCATAATACAAAATTTTATTTCAACAGAAAAACAACGCCTTAATAAAAAATCACTTTAAATAATTTATAATATTTTTAACATTTTACATTATTTTAATAAAATAAGATGTATTTATTTAGTCCAAATAATTTATATTGAGCCATCAGAAAATATACAAGCTATAAGGGTCAAAACGGGACGTCACGGTTTGTAGGTCTACTGACAGTTTCTCCTATAACACAAAACTCAAGACAAGATAAACGCAACCTATCAACGGGCTGAAATAATTAATAATAATAAATTAAGAATAGATAAGACAATTCTTAATTCGTTTTAATTTGTTTTAACACCTTGCAGTGACGTATAAATAAGGAGTCTTTCAAAATGATTTCCTCAGTCCTCTGCTCTTCCGCATTTACAACTACCGTTGTTAGTCTCGTTGAAATAAACCCGAGATTCACAGATGTTACATCTGTGAATCTCGAGGTAACTAAACGCATAAGAGCACACTTATTTGGGCGACCTGAAATTGTGCGTCTTCAACAAGCAATTGGCGTGGTGTAGGAGTATTCATGTAAGGAAAGGGCGAGCAATTAGCGAAAGAGCGCATCCTCTGCCATGTGCATGCCGAAGAGGACGTGGTACTACCTAAAAATCTGGTCTTCAGTACTTACTGCTACGAATATGCTTTTTTGGGGTTATGAAATAAACATTGAACAATTTGCTCGACCTCAATAGAGTCAGTAAATAAATAGGTAGGATATTTAGAACAAAGATCCCTAGATCATCTTTTCCCCATATATTTCAGAGTCATCAGAAGAACGTCTGGAGTGCCCGAGCAGAAGAATAGTTCTAGGGGAAACACGTAAAGTAATTATCATTAAAATAAAAGTAAAAGAGATTAAATTTAGATCACGTCTTGGCAGCATAGACATAATAGAATAACTTGGCAGTTATATGTTTAAGATGACATCTAACATTGACACTGGTAACTAAATCTTGTCTAATTCTTAAACCTTTTTAGTGAATAGGAGGTTAATGGCCAGATGTTCTACTATGTTAGAGCATTTCCTTTTAAAGCCACAGCGCGTGTGGCAGATGAACTCGGTTTACGATTTGAAAAAAGGTGAAGACGAGATGCTGGCGATGAGTAGGCCACTGAACTAATACTCCCCCCCCCCTCCTCTAAAGATTATATATATCCTGCCCTAATAATGACTTAGGAAATAAAACATTTAAGCTTTAAAAATAACGAAGTAATAATTTTATTAATTTAATTAATATTTTATAAAATTTAGTGATTCAAATTCCACAAATATAATTACGGTCATAATATTTGTTAACTATTTTTTCGACCGTGTATAATGTTAATTGGTTTGATACACTAATGGAATAGTTCCCTACATTTTAATTAAATATCCATAAATATAATTTCAATTAGTAATAAATAATAAATGGTTATGTTTAGAAAATATGTTGTGTTTATTAACAATAGAAATACCAGTTTATCAATAAAAACTTTAACTAAAATTTGAGCAGATATCCACAAATATGGAGGCTCAACATTACTGCACCAGACTATGAAGAATAATATAGCGAATAATAATATTTTTTACTATTACAAATAGGTAAATTAAATCTAATTTTGAAATGATTGGGTATTTAAGCTAGTTAAGTTTCGCAAACCCGAAATTGACTTTTTAAAAAACAATTTATTTTGAGAACCGAGTTACATACATTCTACCTTATAACTAACTTAACAATATTTTACGAATACAATTTATATTAAAATATATGCTGATGTCTGCAATCGAGTTCTTGTAAATATATACAATTAGTCAGCATTATGGAACACATAACTCCTCCCGACCTAGAGACGAGCTTACGGAGGTAGCGAGCTTCAGATGGCTATCTCTGAATTGGGTGTGGTGTTAGCTTCTTGGTATCTCGGGGTAGGCTTGGGCTTCTTGAAACTTGGGCTAATGATGCTCTTGTAGAGACAGTAACCAATTCCTATAAGTATTACCAGATACAGTAATAGCGTCCAAAAACTGGATTTATGGAAGTATACGGGCTGATGAAGGGCTTCGTTTAATTTTTGGTATTGAACATCAAGTGCTGTTTGGATTCCTCTTGCTTCGTTGAGATTGAAAGAGCTTAGTTCAAAGTTACTAAACTTTATTGGAACCGACTCCTCGTTCGAATATTTTAGATTTATTTGTGGAAGTTCGATGTTTTTGAAGTGTATTTTGGGGTCTTGGTACGTCTTTAATGACACGTTGTTTATGTGTATTTCACAGCTTGGGTTCAATTCGAGGATGTAAGTTCCTTTTTGTGGAATATTATCTTTATTCGCACCGCATTGTTGTACTGCAACTACTTGCTTTGGAATTATTAACATTCACTCTTGCCTTTCTAGTTTCTTAATTTTGATTTCAATTTTCCTCTGATGACATTGAGTTATATTTTGGATAAACTTGAGCATCTGTACTTCGCATGGAGGTTCTTGACCGATGGGCGGTGGGTTGACTTCATGGCAGAGGTATTCTTCCGTACTGACTTCTTGGCATTGTTGGTTAAATGAGGCATACTTCCGCTCATTGAAGATAAGGTATTTGGATTGAGGGAATATCATTTTGAAGTGATTTGACGAAGGGGTAGGTAAAGGATAGAGGTGGTAGAGTATATAGTTATTGCTTTCTACAATAGGCACTTATATTATAAAAATTATTTGATTTCTTTTTGAATAACTTTTGATTTGTAATATTTTTTCAAAAATAAGAATATTTTCAAGATTTGGAAAAAATGGGAGTTTACCAGATTTTATTTCGTTTGTTACAATTTCTATCTCATTAAACAGATCGTTGGGATCTAAAATTGAATTATGAAATGTGTTTAACTTATTAAAACGTTATTGCTATTTGAATTTTTTCTAAGATGTCGTAAAGTTCTTGAAAAGATGTTGTTATTTGAGAAATTAGCATATGTATAAAAAAATAGTGGTTTGTCTCCATTTGTTTTGTTTCTAAGTGTTTAAGGACTTCTTCTATTTGTAGGGTACGCGATTCTAAGATAAGATGGTTATGTGTTAAGTTGTTTGAAATTTCTTGAAATAGTTTATTAGATTTTTGTATTATGGTTATTTGCCCCATTGCTGATTTTAAATGATTTTCGTTCCCAAATATCGATGAGATTGCCTTGTCGTACCTTTCGGCATCGTCTTGATCAAGATTACCTGTTAAAGATTTTATTATCGAACCAAAGCCATTTACGAGCCCTCTTTTTGTTCTGTTCCTAAATGCTATAGGATTTATCTGTGCTATTTGTGATTTGATTTTATTTTCGAGAAAGAGAAGAAGCTAGATTATATGAGTTGTAAAATTCTTTTTTATAAGTCGTTGAGTTCTTTAGGGAGGTTACTATTTTCCTAAAACTAGTTTTTAGAAGCGTATATTCGTCTAATATAGGGGTTATGTCATAGATTTGTACGAATGACCAAAAATCGATTATATTTTGGGAATTGCCAAGTTTTAGTGGTAATAGTTTTGTCGAGGTTGTGGAAGGTCACTTCTGCGCTTGTTCTTTCGAAGAGCCTGCAAAAACAGGGGTTTTTAGTTCTTTTATGTGAATAGTTTCAAGTTTATTGTTTGATTTATTTTTCATTGAGACTTTGTTATTTTCTAACAGTTCGACAATTTCGAAGGGACCGATGAATTTCTTTTCTTTTTTGTCTCGTTTGTTACTTGTTTTATAAACAGTCTGTCCTATTTTAAACTGATGTTGGTTTGGTCCTAGAGTGTTACGTTTTTCGATTACTTTTTCTTTTTGAGTTTGT